>VWYI01005841.1:79888-91037 GCA_013399455.1 Anthoscopus minutus
GTGACCCCCGCGGGCTTCCGCCCGCGCTGCTGGCGCGCTGCCCGCCCTGCGCCGCCCTGCCCGCGCCTCCTGCGCTGCCTGGCGGGGCCGTGCGGCGGCCGGATAAGCCCGCGCTGTACCGGGTCCCCAGGACTTTCCGCGGAGCGCTGTGCTTGTGTCCGTGGGAAGATAGAGGAGCAGGCGGCTTTATCTGAGCCTCGTACTGCTGGTTTTATCTGCATGCAAAGGAACCTGGTGGAGGGTCAAGGTTCCCCTTTGTAACTTCAGGGTTTGGATCTTGAATCTTGCTTTGAAATGAGTATTGAGCTTCTCAGTAGCTGTCCTGACCAAGCAGGTTTGTTTTTTTTTCTTGTTACTGTTTCAGCCCCAAGATGAAATAGAAGTTGAAGATGGGTTTAAACAGTATGATGGTAAGCCTTTGTTAGTGTTATCAAAGCATAACTAAAAAACAAGAGTATTTTGATTGTTTATTTGTACTGTTTTGTACTGATTGTATCACTAAGTCATATTTAATTACTGCTTAATGATAGTTGTCTATTTTGTCTTAGTCATTAGTGCATTAGATATGGAAGCTATGATGAGTACCATAAATGCTTGGATTAAAAACCCAGTCAAGTTTGAACGTTCTCATGGGATCAACAACACACTGGATGCCCAGATCTTGGAAGATAGGGAGGGAGGAGATGAAACAATCCACATTCTTATTGTTGAAGGCTTCCTACTTTACACCTACAGGTAATCAACTGTGCATTCATACATTTTGATTTTTACATTATTTTATGTAACGAGCCACCAAGGGAATAAAAAGGTGTGTTCTAAACCAAGAGTTAGCATCTGGCATTGACTTCTGCCAAGTTTAGGTGTCAAAAGTCTAAAGGTGGCTCTAAGTACAGGAAATGGATGTAGTTATATGTTTCAGGGTTTTGCTACTAATTAGTCGAGATGTAACCAAACAGGTGTATCTTTCAGGCCACTGATTGATGTGTTCCACCATCGGTACTTTCTTTCCATTCCATATGAAGAGTGTAAAAGGAGAAGAAGGTAAGTTTGTCTTAGTTCTTTGCTAGCCCAATAACATCTTACTCTATTCATGACTTTGTTTCTCTGAAGCTTTTAGATGAGAAGGGATAAAGGCAAACGTAGCTGGGGAGTTAGAATTAGAAGACTGTAGCTTCCTTCACCAAACTGACCTAAAACTTCCCCCAAGTTGTGTTGTGTATATAATGCTCAGTTTCTGCACACACATTTCACTAGGCTTTCTCCCATGCTGGTTTTCCAGTTACACAGTTCCCAAGTCCTGAACTATCTGAGGTTTTACATTTGGCTGTGTCGTTACACACATACACTGTTCTTACTGCAAATGAAAACTTGAATTACATTTCAAGAGGAATAAGGGGACAGCTATTTAACCCAAAGTTTTGCTAAAGCTTTTAAGAGTTTATTCATCAGTATTTAGATCAGTCTGTCTTGGGAACTCCTTTTGCATTTTAAACACTTTAGGCCTGCACATCAAATTTCAGTTTATTTGCATAACTTGCTTGCAGCCCTTGCTAACTACTAACTTACAAGCTCAGAAACCAAACTGGACTCAATGGGCTCAGGCTAATGTGTAGAGAACCCCAATAATAATCTGTCATTTCCCTGAATTGTTATTAAACTACTTGTTAGTAACAGTGCCTCAATTTGCAGTTCAAGGAATTACACTGTACCAGATCCACCTGGATTGTTTGATGGTCATGTCTGGCCTATGTATGTAAAGCACAGGAAGATAATGGAAGAACTTGGAGTTGATGTGGGTAAGTCTTTAATGACAAAAGCACTTTGAGATTGCTTTTCAAACCTGTGCAATATGTACTGGTTAGATGCATGAGAGGAGGTGAATGAAGCAGGTGCAGGGAGTATATTTCTCTGATACCAGCTAGCTGCACGCTTTTTAAATTAGGATCTGGCAAGCTTACAGAGACATTCTATAATCGCTGTCTTATTTTACCTTCTTAAGTGCATTTGAATGGGACAAAATCAAAGGAGGAGCTGTTCAATGATGTGTATGGGCAGATCCAGAATAAGATTGAAGAATTACTTAACACCCAGGTATATGTTCATGCTTATAATTGCAATTCAAAGGCAAATCTTTTAAAACCTGTGTTGGAAAAGCATGAAGCTGTAACTTGAAATATGTTCACATCTATCTTTCTGTTTAGAAATAACCTACTGCTGCTGATTCTTGTGAGTGAAGATGATTCCTGTTTGCTCCACGCTGTCTACCTGACTGCCTCTAAAGTTCCAGCTTCTGTGAAGACTCAACCCTCAAAATTCAACTCTGTTCGACTTTTCCCTTGAAAACTGAGTTCTATATGGTCATAATTAAAAAGCACTTCCCCCTTGTCTGTGATCCTAAATTGTGCTTCAGTCTAGTATGTGATTCTTTTCATGATGCTCTTAGTGTCATAGGTATATATATGTGGAACTGATGTGAAGTGGCTCAACTATTATATGAGAGTGTGTATGTGGCCATACACACAGACACTGCTTTGAGTGCTTTGCTTTCAAAACTCTGCATACATTCCTATAATACTTAGGCAGCAGGTATGCTTAGAAATTATTATTGATGCTCTTCAAAAATAAGAGAACAGGAGACTTTCAGGCCATTTTACTAGTATTGAATCACTGTTAAATGCATGTATTGATCTTGGATTCAGACAATTCAGTTTATGGTCAGGAAGAAAATTTTACATACACAATAGCTTTGAAAATATTGATTGTTTTTGCAATTCCTGTAGTAATCCATAGGGTAAGGCAAGGTCAGATTCCTGTGTAAATACAGAAGTAGTTTAAGGCCTCAGTTTACTTAAAAGAAGGCTTTAATCCATAGTGGGAGGAAAAGTAAATTAGTGACCAAAGCTTGATTTAAAAAAAAAAAATTAAATGTCTGCCAGGTATTCCAAGAGAGAAGGTGTGTATTGATCCAGAGTGAGACCAGTCCACTTCGGAAGGTTTTAACCAGTGCTGAGAACCAGCAGTTACTTCAAGCCCAGATGCATTAGCTTCCTGACAGGAGCTGGTCCTCCCCAGTATCCCCTGCAAAGAGAAAGTTCTTTCACATACTATCAAAGTAGGGCTTGGGGAAAGTTTTTGTTCTTGTAAGATACTGTACTGTGAAGAGACGAGCAAGGGGGTTCAGATCACAACTGAGGATGTACTTTGCTTCTATTCTAGCAAGGAACTAAACCAGAACAGATGTATATACCTGATTGTTTTTCGTAAGTACTTACTTAAGTAGTGCATTCCAATAGAGCAGAGGCATCATATCAGCTTTCATGTGGTACATGGTTAATCTCTCCTTACTCTGGTCAATGGGAAAGGTCTCCAAAGGCTGAGCATTGTAGTCAAACTCTGCCAGAATCACTTTGTTGTAGCCTGTTACGAGTGGGCAGGAAGTGTATCCATCATACTGCAATGAAAAATTCCTACTTCTCATTATTCTGACCAAAGCCTAAAAGCTGAGGTTTTTACAAGCTACATTCACATTTCACAATAACTTCCTAGGTTTCTGCATTTACAGTGTAAATACCAGTAAAGCTGGAAGGCTGCTAAGCCAGTTCTGGTTTATTAACCATAACACTAAGCCACTCTATTTCAAATGTAGATCTACTTAACAACATTGCTTAAATTAGACCTAACCTAGACCAGTAAGGCATAATGTCATTAATGGTTGGTTATTGTAACTAGTGGAGCAGGTGAGCAGCAGATCAGGATGAGAGCTGGTGTTTACTTCAACAAGCCAACAGGATCTTTAGTGAGAATTTCCAGAGAATTGCAGGATATTCAGGTTAGTGCCCCAAGGAAGCCACGTGTAAAATAAAAGTAAATGCTAAAGGACAAATTTTAACATATTTATAGTATTAACAGCTGTAGTACAGAAGCTTCAGTTTAACTCCTTAAAAGATCATGTCCTACAAAGGAGAAGCAAGTTTGCAAGAGTTTTTCTGGAGCAGATATTACCTTAGCATTGTAAGTAAATCACTTGCACTGATTATAAACCCTGACTAATCAGCCTCTAACCTCTCAACTCAGAAGTCAGGGAATGGCAGTATTCATGAACTGAGCAATTCCATTCATACTCTGACATGCAGCATTTAGCACCACAACTGCAGAGGCAAAGCATTTCCTGCCTTCTGGTTCACACACAGCTGCCTGCAAGACTTCCTGTGTAAGAAGGCAGAAAACATTCAAGAGAATTTCTCCCCAAGACAAGAACCGTAAGTACCTTTTTAACTGGTAACTTGTTCTTCATTACCAGAGAAATAGTTTTATCAAGGACTCCAGACTGTGCAGCTAAATAAGAAAGAAAAAGAAATGTACTAAGACTATTTCAGCCAGCAATTATTGTCATTACTAAAGCAAACAGTAGTAGCCAGACATTTTGTTGGGCAATTCAGCTGCAATTGAACTTGTCTCAGATTAAAAAAATGACTAATGCTTTGGCCTCACTATTTTGAACACGTTAAAGCTTAATGAATCTTGAACTGATATTTTCAGCCTATGCCCATTGTCCTATGATAAATTATATTTGCTCAGTCTGGTCAAACACTGAGGTTCTGGCACACTGAAATTTATTTCATTTTGAGTGCTGAAACTGTATACCCTTTTAATGAAGTAGTTAAGTACCCCACTCTTTCATTACTACAGTAATATACTGTATACCCTGGGTTATTTTCTACTCTTACTTGCCTTTTATCCATTGTGAGACCATACACTTAAAGTGTTTTAATTGTGGAACCTGTGGCTACAAGACCAGAACGTGTCATTTTTTTGATAGTGACTTATCAGTTAGGTGACACATGCATGAGGAGCTAAGATAAAGCAGAAAGGTTCATTACTGAACAACGTAATACAAGAATAGTTCATTCATTATATGACATTCTGTGAACACAAAAAATAGAATTAGTTCATCTGTGAGGTATCTGGAACAAAACTTGGGTTAGTGGCATCAACATGGTCTGTTAGCTAGCTAGTTTGCCCAGAAGACTCTTGGTCTTTTTGAAAGCTCAAAATTGAAGTCATGGCCTCAGGAGTAGCAAACTAAACAATAAGTTTACTGTGACTCCACTCTTGTCATTTACACACACAAACATACACATGCAACTTTACCTACAGCTGCAGCAGTTTTTGATGTTGGAAGATTGGTGCAGTCTCCAATACCAAAGACATTAGGATACTTTTTATGTTGTAGAGTCTCCTTATCTACATCCACCCAGCCACTTTCATCTGAGACAGGACTGTTGATAAGTACAGCGGGTGGCCCCATTGGGGGTGTGACATGAAGCATTTCATACTAAAAAGAAAGAAAAGGCACTCAGTGGGTAGTTCATCAGAGCACAAGGCAATAAGCACAGTGTGGAGAGAGGGTTTATTTGGTTTGTTTATGTTTTGGTTTTTTAAACAAGTATAAAGAATGAAAATCTGCTCAAGTAAGAAAATCTTTCTTACTTGAAAGTACTTACTGTTTTCAAGTACCTCTAATTAACATGAACCTTATCAAGCAACTCCACTTGCAAGCAATTTGCCTTCCTCCATACACACCTGAGACATTATCACAGCATACAGGACTCCAAGCATAATTTATGAGACATTTTTATTTCTCTCCACCTTGGTTTCCAAATTTTTAATGTTCTGCTAAAGTTAGATACTACTCTCAGCAGGAACAGCAATACACAATGAAGCAGACTGCTATAACAATGTAGAAGTTACTTTGCAGTACACAAGGAAAAGAAATGGAACCAAATGAGGGGGTTTGAAAGCTCCTGACCTGATGAACTTCAGTCACTCCAGGTTTGTCCAAGTTTTCAAACACAGCTTCTTGCTTGTCTGCTCGAACTTCTATGAGGTTGCGCTTGTAGTTAACAGCAAGATTCCTGTCCTTTACTACTTCAAGCAATGCATCAGCATATTTCTTAACAGCAAAAATCACACCAAGTGAGGTGTTGAACATGATGTTTGCTTTGGAACGTTTTCCTGTCTGCAGGAGGAGATCCAATTAGCATTTTCCATTAAGAAACTGAGACAAGAAGAGACAAAAGAACTGTGCTGCAATACTAAAGAGCTGATAGAACTATTCAAGCAGTTCAATTATTAATGAATATTTAATTAATATTTCACAGCATGTTAGAAGGTAGACCCTTTCAATGCAAGGTGCTGAAGATATCTCACACAAATGACTCATGAGAAGAGGTGGCTGCAAGGCACTGAGGAACTACTTGTATGTAGGTTAAATTCTTGAAGCAATTTCGTGTTAAAAAACTTTCTGAAACCTTCACTTCTATGCATAATTCAGGTATTCACCAAGTAGGTAGCTCATGAAACTTAAACACATATGAAAACATATGACACTTCCACATGAAGTTGTCTTGTGCTTCTCCTTCTGCTAAGCTTGCTTTAGCAGCCTGGCTGAGACTCCTGATGCTGAGACTATGTGCCCCAAGGAGCAAGCACAGCCACTTTTCAGACTAGTAGATAAATGGCAACAGGTATTAAATACTTAAAGTAACAAGAATGACTTAATTTCAGCCAGCGTTATTTTGGTGCACCACACCACATATAAATTAGTTATAAATTAGGCTGAGAACAGTTTTATCTGCAGCTCACCAGAAGCAGGGCAAGCAGTTCTTTCAGTATGAAATTCTGAATTGAATTTCTGATTCTACAAGTTTCTCTGGGATTAAATATATGCTAAATATTTATGTACAATCCATTTATCTGCATTCCTTATATGTTAAAAATAGAAAAAGCAACTCAGTAACTTTAATAATCCTTAGTCACAGCACTCTCATGTGGTTTATGTTTGTTTTAAAGATAATATGAAATCCTTAGAACAAGCCTTCCAACTGTAAGAACAAGCACTGGCAGAGAGGGTAAAAGACTTACTTTTCTCAAGTATGCATCTGATAAATACATGATCTTCTGAGGAGCCCCTGCACACTTCACTGGAGTATTTGGAAAAGTGAAAATAGCATTTCCTTCCTTAAAATCTTGTAAAGCTCTCCATGTTTTCTCTACGGTCTGGGCTGAATAATTGGAACCTATTTTAGGATGATTAAAACCTTCAGGCAAGCCTTTGATCTAGGAAAAGAGAAATTAAGGTTTCAAGTACAGATGGCAGAAGTTTTGTCATCATTGACAAATACTAAATACAGACTGAGAAATAACTATTTAAGAAGTTTTCATCAAAAAGAAAGTTCATACTTACTTGCCAGTTGGTATTTTTAGAAATAGGCCTAGCAATAAAACAGGTATTTCCTTGAGAATTTAGTATATGATTTAGTAGATGTAACATTTACTGTAATTACTTTGGTCTGCAACATCTGACCATAAGTTCTTAGTGCAGGCCCAGACACAAGTTCTTGTAGACTGAAATTCAGAGTAGGAATATATAAAGTCACTGCCACTTCACCACAAGTAAAAATAATGTAAAAAAAAAGCTTTATGAAAATTTATAAGGTGAATGAAACTTTTCTGCAGTCAGTTGCAGATACTTGTATTTGCCTAGGGTAATTTTGTTTTAATTAATCTGCATGGAGTAATTATTTCCCTATTACTCCTACTATGACCTGAGCAACTGCTTGTGAGAAAAGAAGTTGTACCCATTTCAAAATAATGGATTGCAGAAATTCTGTGAGAATATAAAGTCATGCTACACGCACTTCAGTATGTTTGGGAGGTTCCAGTCTGCACCAGGAATACACTGCTGGTGAAGAGAAACCATCCCTCTTTTTCAAAATGTGACTGTTATATGGCTTCTACTAGTGAACACTGAATTTACTTTTATCAGCTTGTATTGAAGCAAAAGATATGAAGACTGAGAGGAGAGTGTCACTGAAGATGCTGCAACTCCTCATTCCACTGACCTAATCACCAGAGCTTATTTGTGACTGCAGCTAACTGAGACCAGCTCTTGCTTGACATATATCTCAAAAGCTTTCCAGAGATGCTTAAGTACATTGTCAGGTACAACACCAGGTTAGGGTAAAACCATGAGAGTCAAATTGCTCACACATCTTGCCTTTGTGTTTTCCTCCTCCTACACATCACTGTGGTCATTCTTGCACCAACATTTTCCTCTGAGTGCCATTGTGTGAAGTGTACAGGAAATATTACACAAGGGCCCCAGAACCTATTTAAACACAAGCCTGGTAACTCAGCTGGCTCCTTTTGAAGTGCATCCTTTAAGAAAGGGGAGGGTAGGTCAAATTAATTCTGCAGGTCAGATTTTACTGACTGCTCTGTGTTCCTCATTCTGTTTGCATTAGAGGCGCTTCAGACTACAGTCAGCACACCTTATCTCATTATTACAGGCTGCCTTAAAGTTCCAGATTTAACTTGCTGCCCCATCTGCTGGTATTGCCACAGAGATGCAACAAACTTGTTGTAAAAGGCTTTCCTAAGGGTAATTTGGGTTATTACACAGGGATCTGTGGAAGGAGTAAAGTCATTAGTCTGTCTTCCAGCTCTTTAATTCATAGTGTTCAATACCTTACAGTAAAAACAGTACTGAAAAGCCATTTACTTTAATGAACGTATGTGATACTATTAGTAAAATGTTATTACTAATTAGTAAAAATATGTAAAAATAAAATTAGTAAAAATGTGATTACTGTAAAACAAATACCTTTTCATAATGCAGACTAATTCCAAGCGCAATTATCAGATACTTGTAAGATACCTGTTGTGTAAGGAACAAAAAGTATTTAGGCAAAGAAACCAAAGCATTACCTCAAAGTAAATTTCAGTTACCTGACAGCAACAGAGTCAGAGGGAAGGAGATATAGGGAGCATTAGTAACGCAAGTTAAGCTTTAATAATTCTAGTTAAAATGCTAACTGCATTACGAGTTACACACAGAGCCTTTGTTATACACAGACTCAGAAATCTGGAGCAAAACATTCTCTTTTCTGTTCAGTTCACCAAGAGCAGGGCAAAGGCTTATGATAATAGTATTTTAAGTTGATGTGATTCTAACCTAGTTATCTACCACAATTTTTATTAGAAAAAGATTTTAGGATCAAGTATATAAGACTAATTAGAATTTCCCAGCCTCCTAGATGCTGGAGGCCTTGCTCAACAGGCAGTTCTAAGGGGATCTGCAGGAAGTGGACAGACAACTCATGACATAAAACAAAAAACTTCTTTTTCCTTTTTTTAATTTTACATTATTACCTTGGTATCATTCTCCAGCCAGACACAGTTCTTATCTGGATCCAGTGCTGTAACTTGAGATTTGATCCACTCAACACCTTTAGGCATTACACTTCCCATTGGACGTGCAGAAGCTGCCAGCTGCTTTGCACCAGCACCAACCAGGGTCCACAGTGGCTGATAGTAATGAGTCTGAAGTAAAAGTTCAAATGGACATTTGAAAACTGTTTAAATGGATTTAAAGGCACATCACTCCAAATGGGAGCAATGTACTCTTAACATTGTATTATGCTTAACAAAAGAAGCTGTATAGATAACCAAGATTTTTTTCATGACAAAGCTGCAGGGATGCATAGATCTCATGGAGAAGAAAGTGTCATACATAACCTTTTGGAAGATGGTTAGTTGGCTTACTTTCCACAGTTAAAAACATGTGGGGCTGGAGAGGGATGAGAATCAGACCCTTCTGGTCACGTGTAAAATGCTTATTTTTTACAGTGCTTTACAGCAGGGGGAGACTCACCTTACTTGGCTCAACAACAGCCACATTTCCTGCCCCCACTTTCCTCTTCATCCGAGCACTCATGGCGATTCCACCAGCACCTCCACCCAACACCAGGACTTCATAATAATCCTTGGCAGCACACCTGGCTGCTGTGTGTAAGCTGAAGGAGCTCATTTTCTGCATTCCTGGTTTCAGCAACCACACAGCAGAACAGAGCCAGGAGCAGGAGGAGGACACTGCTCCAATTGCTGACATCTTTCATTAAGTGGGAAGCTAGGAGATAAGGAAAGGTGCCGGTAACAATTACAGGAGGCAGAATATATAGTTATTTAAATGCCTGGGTCAGTTTTCAAGGCTATAATACTAAAATCCTCAAGCTGTCAGTCAAGAATTACAGTTTTTTCATTTATTTACTCATTTATGTTACTTACAGACCAGAGTTCCAAGATTACACCAGAAACCTCAAATATTTCAAGAATATCTTCCAATGTCAGCTTCAAAAAAATCTCCACTGCACTAGATGTAGCTGAGCAACTCATTCTGCACCTTTCTGTGCTATCCTGACATCCCTCATGTCTTTGTACCCTGAATTCTTTATAACGCTCCATTATTAATCCTTACAGTTCGAATTTGGGACAGAGAGGGAAAAATCCCAGAGGCATCCAATGTAAAACAAATGTTAAAAACGTTCTTCTACAGGTTTCCAAGATGGAAACATTTTCTTCTCAAATCCTCCCCAGACAGAATAAAACATGGAACTCCGTAGTAAGTTAGTTTCACTTTAGAAGGCTGTTTATCATCTGTGCAGGCAGCTGTTTAAAGATGTGGGCCTCCATTCATAAATCTCTTTTCCCTTTCACTCTAAGGCTATTTGTTCACACGTTTTTAGAATACGTCTGTTTAATACGGAAGAAAATGCACTTTAAAGAAATCAGTTAAGGCTGAGCAGAAGTGCTCAATAGCTCAGTATCTCAACTAGAGCCTAGGGCAAACACCTAACCGAAGCACGGCAGTTCATGCAGTGAAACTCTGGACAACTGCAGTTTCTTCCTCTCCAGGGCACCTACCATATGCTAAGCTGCTCAGACTGCCTGCTTCATCGAACCAGTTTATTGAGGGAAGTTGGAATGAAGTTAGAGAAGTCCTACTGGCAAGAAGTACAGATCATTCTAACTATCCTTTGAACAGCTGGCCATAGAACAGCAGTTTAAGCGTTGCACCCATGCACGTGTGGGAGCTCGGCAGGCAGCTCCCCAGCCGGCTCCAGAGCCTGCGACACCCTCAGCTCAGGGCACAGTAGCCGCAAGGGACCGAGCGGCCGCTGCTGCACCGCTGCTCCTCTGCCCCGAGGCCAAGGGCCCCGGCCCGGCAGGCGGAGCAGCCCCGGGGCCGGGTCACGACCCGTCTGCGCTTGGCGAGGCCGCTGCGGCCCGCAGGCTGCCCCGCCGGCAC
>VWYI01005841.1:91098-102167 GCA_013399455.1 Anthoscopus minutus
GGCAGGGTCGGGCCGGGCCGGGCCGGGCCGGGTGTGCGCTGCCGGCGAGGGTCGCAGAGCCCCCATGAGGGGCTGAGTCGGGCCCCCCTCTCCGGGCAGCTACCGAGCACTTACAGCTCCAGCCCCGTGCTTCCCAAAATTTTGAAACTCCAGTCCTAAACCCTGCCAATCCCTGATAGAAACCCAGCTGCGCGTTCGGTATTGGCCTCCGTCCCGGGCAGCAGCCCAGAGTCCCACCCAGACACACAGCACATGCCACTCACATCGCGCTCACCGACACCAGAATCGCCACTACAGTACCTGCGATACTTCAATATCTGAACTTTCTCAGGTTACTTGTAAGCACCAGCCCTAAACTATAATCCAGGAGACCTTTTCTATAGACAGAAAAACAGCAAAAAGATTAAGCTTAATAGAATTAAACCAAAACACTTACTAGATCAATAATTAATAATAAATGAGCTCTGATGGAGTGAATCCCTCAGTGATGAGCAAAGGCTCTCTTTTCAAAGCTGCTGAACATTCACAGTTCCTGGGTTTTACTGGACAGAAAATGCACTGAAAGAAGACACAAATCAAGAGACTTCTCTAAAGAGAAGAAAGCCCCAGGGCTTATAGTTACATCCTTTAAAACACCTGAACTGCCCATTTTTATAATTTGTATGTGTTTCTCAACTTCCAGCTGCCTTTGTATAATCAGAGTGCAGCCTTTTATCCACACTTTTTGTTCTAAGAGGTTGATCCTCATCTCTGTTCATGAGAAAATTGTTGGGCTGGTTTTTTAAACACGTGGCCTCTGAACATTGCAGTACTTTTTTTAAGCTCCTATGCATATTTCCCCACAGACTGCTTACAGAGATAGCCTGTGGTTTTAACTTAAAAATTACTTCTATATTATGAATTCTATAATTCAGGAACATCTCACAAACCAAACAAGAAGAAATTTCTCGCCTGTGGCACAGAGGCCTCCAGCAGCTGCAGGGGAGCACTGCCTTAACCTTTCCAAAGTCCAGGCAGGATGAAAAGGTGGGAGCTGCTGTGTGAGGGCTGGGCACACACTGCCTAACCTTAACCCTGTACTGCCACATTTATCTACTCCATAAGTAACTTTTTATAAATTCAAGCAAGACTAAGTGTACACAACAATAAAATTGCTCACTCTACCTGCACATGCTGATGCAAGCATACATTTTTAGATGCCAGTATGTCATTTTTAGATGTCAGGTGTTCAAACAAACTGAACAAACTCCATCCTATAAATTTCAATTCATTTCCCCCCTTTATTACAGAAAGATCATAAAGTAAAATTAGATCCTTATTCATAGAAAACCCAGATCTTAACATGCTTTTATAGGAAAAGTTAATCAATTACATTTTTACGTTTGTGCATGTGATTCCTCCGGCAAGCCACTGTCAGCTTTTATTCCTTTGATTGGGAATTATTCTGAATGCTGAAATGTACCGAATTTCAAAAGTATCAATTTCTATGAATTGCTTAGAATTCTCTAGTTTTAGTTAAGATAAGCATGATTTTTTTAAAAATAAACCAAATCAAAACCCCACAAAGCCACAGTTCTTTGGAAAAAACCACACATTTCTTGACAGAGACAGGGAATACGACACAGTAAACTGGTCTCTATGTGACGACATACAAACCAAGAAATATTGACGGAATTCAATCCTGACTTGGATACTGAGGCATCGAGTTTCATGTTACAGTTTAATGAGAATAGTTTAAATTCCCAGAATCTGATCGTGAAATTACATTACAAAATAAAATACTTAGACAACATTTAGTTATGTACATTCTGCTCCAAAAAATGGACTGTGGAAATTATTTACATTTCTCTTAGAAATACATACAAACCACAGCAGAGGGCACCAATCCCCTGGCAATTAATAGCCATAAGTCAAATTTATACCTGTGGAAAATTTTAATCTAATACTGCTTCACTAAAAGCATTTCAATGTCTCTTCAGACTGCTTTAAGTAGTTTGTTCTCCTTGTCCCAGAACCTTATCCCAGTTTACCTTGCATGATGCCTGAGTACTTGTTAGAGTACATCTTTCACAGAAAAAGATGACAAATATTAAGACCAGGAAATTAGGACTTCAGAAAATTACAATACAGGAAGTCCAGACACGTGTACACTGTGTGAGTCATATAAAACAAGGAAAAGTAAAAATGACTGTGCCCCTGTGATACCTTCCTATACATATTTTATGGAAAACTTTACATAGTTAATCCTTTATCTTACTTCAAACACATCATTTACATTATTGCTTAAAAAGAAACACAGATATACTTGAAAAGAAACACAGTTATAAAAGAACTAGTTTGTTAGTTTGTTGGAATAAATAATTTAAAGCTCTTTTACCAGTCTAGACAACTTGTACATTCATTTGAATGGGAGTTCACACTAAGTGCTGCAAGATGAGAATTACATTCAGAGAAATGGATCATCAACCTCCATTCCAAATTTGTCATCACTACACACTAATAATTATCAATCTGGGTGAGGATAGTGTAACAAAAAATCACTTATACAGCCCCAAAGTGCAAATGATTCATTTGTTAAGGAACAAAACATTAAATGCAGTAGTTTTCCTAAGGTGGCTGAATTTCACATGAAGTGGAAAATTTTAGTCTTGGTTATGTTTTATTTTGTCACACAAGATGAAGAAATTACAACTTCTAATCCCAAAAAATATGCTTAGACCACACAAGTCTTCCTAATAAACCATTACAGAAGCAAGTTTCCTGGTTTGACTTATAGGTTTGTGGAAGCACAAATTCATTCATCTTTGTATTGTGCACAATTCAATTTTGACAACCTTTAGTGTTCTGCTTCTCCCCTGCCAATCATTTCAGCTGGGAACTTATTCAGAAGTTACTTTAAAGCTGTTCTTAAGTTACTGGATGACAAAAAAGAAAAGATTGCTGCAATGAAGTGAACTTTTAAGCAAATACATTGCTATTTTCTTCAGTTCATTAGAGATGAATCAAATTAAGGCAGCACAAGAAATCAGTATTTATGATCAAAGACATATCCCAAGTGCATGAAACAAAGCAATTTCAGTGAAAATACAGCCACTGAAGCCTGGTGATGAGGACTGAACTTTGAGAAGTATTCTGCATTTTGTCTGAAAAACATATGCCAGTCATCAAATCTCTCAGAATTCTAAACACCAAAAGAACCGAGGAAAACAATACTGGATAGGTACTTAAAACTATGATGCCTAGTTCTCCTATATACATATATAGATATAAACTAACTTACATTATAATATCAAACTGCATAGCATTACAAAAGAAGGCAACTTGAATGGCTGAAATTAAAAAATGTGAATGTTACCAACCCTGTTATTACCATTCTGGAGTTTATAATACCATAGATTAGACTGTTGCTAGCAACAGCTATAGCCCAGTTTATGCAAAATCTGCCTTAATTCCAGTAAATGTAGAAATCATTAATTCAGACAAGTATTTGCATGCTCTGCCATCAGGTCCTCTTTGCAGGTTTTGCTGTTAACTGTTTCTCTCTTTCAAGCTCCTTCTCACGTTGCTGCTCTCGTTCCAGTTCTTCCTTCTGCCTCTTTTGTTGCAGCTTAAGAGCTCTTTTCTAAACAGAAAAGACAAGAAAATAATTTTAAGTTTTATAGCTATATTTAAATTGGAGCAACAAACAAAATCCCTCCCATTCTCCCTCTCTCCAACACACTCTCTTTATGACTGAATGAATAAACTGTTCATTTTTGCTTCATCCCTCCCACTTTCAGCTTACTGTTCAGAAATGGGAAGTTTGTGATCTACACTGGGAAAACACAAACTGGAGCCCCTTCAGTCTCACTAGAAGTCATCCTTTGGGTATACCTGACAAGGTTCTTATCATGCAATTTACTGCCTCCAAGAAAAAATTCTCTTGCTGCACACACTAAAGGACTAATCTTGCTAGAATGTAACCAGGGTGTTTGTATAGCATGAAACCAGTGAACTTACACCACTATGAACGGTACCTTAAACAGAAAGAGAAATTCTTTACATTTGTTACAATCTAGCTTCCATTGAAATGAAACTGAAACAACAAAGAGCTGCTTGGAATAAAGTGGACTAAGCAGCAGAACAAGGCATGATTTTTATAACACCCAAACATGAAGATGGCCCTGAAAGAATAGTTCAGATGTGTAAGTTGCTTGAGCACCATTAGGAGCAAGTGAAAGGTTAAAAACATACATGGCTTGGAGCTACTGAAAACATCCTTTTAAGGTAAAATTCTATTCTAATCAGAATTTTCAGCATGCATCCAAAATAAAAGTTGGAAGTCAATAATACATAAATAAATATCTCTATTGGAAAGAAAAAAATATTTATCCCACTTACTTTTAACTTTGATGTCTTCTCGTGCAGCATCATCATTTCATTTCTAATATTCACTAATTTGTTGTGATAGTGTTTAGCTTCTGAAAACTTAAAAACCATAACTGTTAAACCAGTGACTGTCAAGATTGAATAGGTGCTATAAAGTTACACAGCAAAATATCAATGAAAACCAGTGATTACCAGAACAGTTTAATAATGGAACATGTTTAAGTTTATATATAGAATTTATGTACCACATATATTAGTATAGAAAACTACTACATCTCACAGTTACACACAGTAATCTACTGAGTTAAGATTCATGAAATAGAACAAAAATATTACAACTTTATGCACCATACGTGAGTGTTTCATGCACCCTTCCTGCTAGTCTGGGGAGGTGCACAGAGCCCATGCTGGAGCCTCAATCCTGCTGCAAAAATGTATACATTTGCTTTGGCTGCTGGCTTTCAACAGCCAGTGTCACCAATGCTGCCTGAGCCTGCCCTCTCTTCCCACTGCCCTTCCTATTTAAGGGAAATATTCTGGTTTCCACCCTCTCCAGTAGTTTGTCCCTAATATCTGAACTGGTTTTCTTTCTGTAGGTCATTAAGAATAACATTAAGAAAAGACACAAGCTGCTAGCAGCGCTTCAGCAAGGAAATCTATGCTAATCTAGAATTTAAAAGGCATTATTGGTACTTACCAAAGCATTGATATCAACAATAGAGTTACACTCTTTGAATTTTGAAATTTCTTGTTCTAATGTTTCTAGCAGTACCACTTGGTTCTGTCTAAAAAAAAAAAAAAAAAGATGCATAAACCCTGAGTAAATCACCACATATATTTTCAAGCAGCCCTTTCAATAGACTTTTAATCAAAACAGTATCAATACACACTTTGCAATACCAGATTCCTCTGATGCATTGTGAGACAATTTCAATTAAAACATGAGTAAATTACTAGAAAAATCCAAGCTGCTATTTATTGCACAAATTCAGCTGGCATCATACAGCACATGGATATCCAGGCCAATATCCCAAAAACCCTGAGGAGGCACTCTCCACGTTGCAGTGGTTGACTAAAAGGAAGAACAATTAGTTCTTGACTTTCCATTTGGGTGCCTCAGCGTCATGATGCAGAACTAAATTATTTCTGTACAGAACTCATGCGAATTCCTGGTGATTATTAAGGATCTCCATCCCACACAAATCAGCTCAAGTCTTTCCAGGCTTGACTGTCACAAAGATTGTCCTTGGCAGGAGCATAACCACATCATGTGTAGTGAAACCTAAACTAAGGTAACCCTGCAAAACCTGAGATGGATCTCTGTAAAGCTCTTTCCAGTATCCCTGCATCCATGGCAGATCTGATCTGCATTTGAAATCAACTGCTCTCAGTTATCAGTGAGGTATCAGTGTACAAAGAACACTTATCTGTTTAGCTCCTTACTTGGATTTTTCAAGTGTTTTGCAATATGGTTTAGAGCCTGAACAACAAGCAACATAACTCACTACAAGCTGCCCTGAATACAAACTGCATGTCTCCAAGCAAAATAAATCCAGCTTTCAGCACACTTTTCCACTACAAAAGTGAATAAGCATTTAAGAAATCTAGGTCTTCTGCTCTGCCTGACTTAGGGGATTTTAGTCTTCTAGTGTTACACATTCTTCAGCCATAGTGCTCACAGGCTACACTGCAGCTTATACACATGCCCCCTGGTACTTCCACAGATCACTGAATTATTCAGGCTGCTCGAGTCAGGATACAGAAATGCTGATAAACTATATTCCAGTTAAAGGGAGCAGGCAAATTATATTGAAAAGAGCAGCAAACCAAGTATGCATGCATATGAAGTTGGTTTCAAAAATCTGCTTACGTAAGTTCCTGCAGTGCTGATTTTGATCGCTGAAGATCAGGCAGATAGTGGGAAATCAATCCTTCAGTTAGCTGCTCCACAGCTTTCTCATCTATTAAAGGCAGATCTTCTACGACTCCTTCATCTGGAGATGCATCACAAGGACCTACACCAAAGAACAACAAACCTGAATGTGACAGGTCAGCACACACTTCAGGTTTCACCTAGAGCAACTGTATTTTCTGTTCCAAAAATTAGAAGCATTAAAACACATTAAAATTCTCCGCACTTTTTCAACTAGACAAGACTTTCATCTTCCTCTTCTTTATTCTTCTCTTACTCCCAGTCCTATACCACAAGCTTCCTGGTAAACCCTTTTATGTGAACAGCAGCAGAATAGAAAGTGGGAAATATTACTGTTCCATAGATATCTTAAAAAAAGGAATTAAAATTGAGTACTCCAGTCTACTGAAGAAAAAAATGGGCAACATCAGTGTTCTGCCTATGTATAGAGTACCTAAACATTAACAGCCCCCAACCTTTGCTTTCAAAGTCTGAGAACAAGCTAGGCTATGAAAGGTCTTCGCCTGTCACTCAAAACACCAAGAGTTTATGCTGAACTCCAGGAACTGAACTCCACAGCCTGTAAGTTTCGTACGGGCACGTTATGATTATTTTTTATCTGCAGTGCTTCAGGAAGAGAAAACCCTTTAACCTACAGGCTCCCGCAATGGAGAGAACGAAGCAGCCCTTGGCCTCCGAGAGAGCCCGGCTCTAACACCGGGGGTGGCGGAGCTTCCCGGCGGGCGCCCTGCTCTGACCGGGCCCGGCGGCGGCTCCAGCCTCTCCTCGGCTCTCCCCGCACCCGCGTCCTTCCCGGCCCGGCCTCCCCTCACGTACCCAGCGAGCGCCCGGGGTCGCCCGCGGCCGCCGCCTCCTTCCCCTCCGGCCGCTCCGCGCCGCTCATCGCTGCCTCTCCCGGCTCCCTCCGGCAGGGCACGGCAGGGCAGGGCCACCCGAGCCCGCGGCAGGCGGCTCCGGCTGCCCTCACCGAGCGGGCCGGCCCGGAGCCCCCCGGCCTGCGCCCCGCCGCCGCCGCACCATAGAGCGGCCGCGCGCCGCGACTGGGCCGCGCTCCGGGCGCGGAAGTGACGCGCGAGTGATGATGGCGTTAGTGAGGGGCTGACGGCCGGGCTGCGGCCGCCCGCTCGGGCGGTGCCGGTGCCGGTGTCGGTGTCTCTGTCAGTGTCGGTGTCACGGTCAGTGTCGGTGTCGGGAGCTCCTTCCCGCCGCTCCCTGGCGGTGCCTGACTCGCCCGGAGCGCCGGGAGCAGCCGCTGGGGCCGGGGCTGAGCCTCGATGCGTGCGGGTTCCAGCCCCGCTAAAACCCCGCTGGGGCCGGGGCTGAGCCTCGATGCGTGCGGGTTCCAGCCCCGCTAAGCCCCGCTGGGCACAGCGGAGCGGCGATGGCTCCGTCCCAGCGTGCCGGGGCACTGCGGCTGCCAGGCGGGAGCAGCGCAGCGCAGGGAGCTCTGCTGCCACGGCAGAAAACAGCAGAAATCACCGCAGGTGTCCTTTCTTAGGGACATCCCTGCTCTTGTCTTTTATAGATTTGTATTCTCCAGAAATGGTGCAGACTTTACTTGCAGCTTTTATTTCTTGGGAAATTAATAACTAGCTTTTGTGTATGCATCTGTCTCTACATCTCCTCCAACAATCTGCAAGAGCAGTAATAACTTCACATAGAATCATACAATATTCTGAGCTGGAAGGGACCCAGAGGGGTCATTAAGTCCAGCCTTAAGTGAGTGGCCCATACGGGGATCAAATTGCGACCTTGGTGTCATAATCCTGCTCTAACCAACTTGAAAATATATATATTCTTTAATGAAAAATCACTTTTATATGGTATGATAAGATTTCTATTTTTTTTCCTCTTTTACTTATAAAGATCTATAAAGATCTTTTCCAGAAATGCAGGTGCAACTATAGAAAGAAATTAATGAAGGACCACTCAGGAAGTTTTGTGTTAATGCAGTATTTTAATATATCCCCAAACCTTAAAGATTAAAATAAATTCAGGCACTCTCCCTAATGCTCTTCAAAAACAGATCGAGGTAAAAAAGGGGCTTTTGAGGTGATGTGCCAACCTTAAAAATAACATTTCTAACTGTAACATTGTTGCAAAGTCATTTTCATTTTTTTCATATACCTGTTCTGATTACCTTTTGCTCACAATTATGTCACTATTCCATCATCAGATTAAAAACTAACCCATTTTTCTGCTTTTTTTTTTAAAGAAGCGAGAGGAAGTTGTTAATTAAATCAACTTAAACAGACTCAAATTCTTTGTTTCAACTGGTTAGCAATTTTACTTAAAAATTTCTTTCAGTAGCAGGGAAAATCCACAACTTTCAACAAAAGTTTCACTGGAAAAGACTTCTCATTTTCCAGATGGAATTTCTAGTAAGAACAAGTGAGATAATGACTCTGAAATAGTCTCACTTGAGATGTGGGAGTTTCAGATTTGTGCTCCTGCTTTGCCTGTTCCAGGCCTTCCCACGTCTTGCAGAAATAGACTAAGGATTGGAATAGAAAACTGGTATCTGCTTTTCTCGACAAATTGAATTTTAACTGTTTGTCAGCTCAAATGTTCCAAAAAAGGGAATGATAGAAAACTTTTCTTGTTCCTTTTCTTCTGCAAAATTCCCTCTGTTTCACAGTAACTATTTCCCCACTGTCTATGTATGCAATACTGTTAACACTATATAATCCTGCTTCATTTTCTGTTGTAGCAACTGTGTTCAGAAACCTTTAATGCAACACTGTTACATATGCATTTTGGATTTTATTGTTGGATTTGAGCAGTTACATATATTGTAACCATGCTCCGTTCTAGAAATGTGAGTGAAAACAGTTAGCTTTATAGCAAATCAGGATATTAAACCATCAGCTTTGGAAGTGCTGCATGACTTCAGGGATGACAACATGAAAAGCTTCACATTAATAGGTAACCTCTTAGAGACTCTGTGTTCTCGTTAAGTAAATGAGACTACAGAAAGAATAGAGCCTTGGCTGTTACAATGAAGAAGCTGAGCGTAGCAGGCTGATACAAATGGTTCTGTACAACAGAGGCTCATCTCAGCAATGTATGATCTGGTTCTTGGCTCGACTACACGTCCGGTCTTAGTTATTCAGTAAAAGGTGAGCTGGCAACCTTGGTGCACTGGTTTAGTGTCTTCCCAGCTAAATACTTTTCCTCAGTACTGGAAGTTTCTGTTCCTGTAGAAGTGGCAAAGTTCCAGTGTAAACCCCAACATTTTAAGGCAGTTTTAAAAGCAGTTCCTTTGGTGGCTCCTGGAACCTGGCTGCTCATATCTCTGTGTCCTTACACACTTGTGCTGGTACAAGTGGTGAACTTGAAATACAGAGCGAGTTAAATCATCCAGAGAGAAGAGAAACATTAAAAATGGGTGAACTGGAACACAGCTCGGAGCACATTCCTAAGCAGCAAGGCTGGCTTAACTGGTTCCCATCCTTGGCTGCTCATTCTGACTCCCACACTGTTTGCTGCCCCCTCGTTGTCATATGGATGTCTGTGAGAATTGAGATCATGGAAGCAGTCTCAGTTAAACACACAAATATCCAAAGCCTCCCAATATGCACTGTTTAATTCTGACCCATTTCAGGGACTCAGTTCCTTGTCTGGACCCTGAACAATTGTGCTGGTAACAATGCTGGGGGAATTATGAGGTGACTGAAAGGGCAGAAGATGGCACCACTTTAGCCATTTGAAGAAAAATTATCTAAGATTACATACTCAGGAAAACAGCCATATTGTAAAGGAGCAAAGGAGCTCAGATAAAGTGTCATACCGTCTATTTCTGAGCATCATTATGAGAACAATAAGCAACCTCCACCCAAGGTCAGTTTACCACAAAGGTAACCCCCTCCCACGGGGCCAGTTCCAAGAAGTTTACTCCATATCCTGCAGCACTGCCCTGAGGTCTACGGGAATCTGCTATCAGCCCTCGACCAGAGAAAGAGCGACCTTCTCCAAAATCCTGCACTTCTATTACAACTCTCCAGTCTTCACTTAGCAACTTCTTTCAACCAAGTAAAAAACAAGATATGAACCTTCTCTCTGATGGGCACGATTACCCAGAAATGTTTATGGCTTTGTGAACTGACTGAATAGAGTAAGAGAATTTGGCCATAGGTACAAACTGATACAGAACATGTGTAAGCTGAAACTCAGTTTCAGTACTCAGACCAATGAGGGAGGAGCAGCAATAGCCTCTCTGAAAAACTAATAAAGGCAAAAACCCAATTACTCTTATGTTAGAGCACAGTTATGAAAGGAATTATACAGCAGGGTCTCTGATATTTGTTTCTCCTTACATCCTTTAAGGAATGCTCAGAAAGGTATATGAAACTTCCTACAACTCGACCTTAACTGAGTTATTGAAACAATAAAGAGCTGTGCCGTGACAGAAGAAAATGCAACACAATGCAAACTTCTGCCTTTCAAAATCTGAAGCCAGAGCACGGAACCATGCATTGAGGCTTCCAGCGTACTGAACACAGCTTCCTGTCTATCACGGACCACCATACCTGCGTGGTATGGCTCTGGTAGCGCTTAGCCTCTATCTCGCATGGCATTTACCCACTGAACACAAACGCACGGAGGGCCGGAACAGTCCCTCAGGCCACCCCGAGGGATGCGCGGGTGCTGCCGCCGCCCCGGGCGGGCCCCTGCGTTCCCCGAGCCCCGCAGCGCGGTCCCCTCGCACCGCGGGGAGCGGGGGCGCGGCGAGGCGGCGGCAGCGGGACTCGAACCCGCGGCCGTCCCG
>VWYI01005841.1:102193-132548 GCA_013399455.1 Anthoscopus minutus
GGGCTGGCGGTGCCGGGGCGCTCCGCGGCAGAGCCCCGCGCCGCGTTCCGTCCGGCCTGCGCGGGGCCCGGCGGGGCGATGTAGGGGACATGCCCTGACGGGACAACGAGCAGTCGGGGCACCGCCTGCGAGGGCACAGCTGCGCCAGCGGAGCCGCCCGCGGTGGGTCGGCCGCGCCCGGACAGGCCCCCGAGCGCCGCCGCTATGGCTGGGGCCGGGCTCTGGACGAGCATCAAGTCCCTGCTAGGGAAGAGCGAGGACCCTCTGTTCCTGAACGACTCCAGTGCCTTTGACTTTTCGGACGAGGTGGGGGACGAGGACTTCCCTAGGTTTAACAAGCTGCGCGTGGTGGTGGCGGACGACGGCTCGGAGGCGGCCCCGGAGACGCCGGTGAACGGGGCGTCCCCGGGACTGCCGTCCGACGACGAGTCCCTGCTGGACCGGGACATCGCCCTGCGCAGCGCCCGGGCCGGCCGGCCGGACCCCTGCAGCGGCTGCAGCAGCCGGCGGGAGCGCTCCAAGCAGAGGAAGGTGAAGAAGCGGCTGACGCTCGCTGCCCTCCTCTACCTCCTCTTCATGACGGGGGAACTCATAGGTGAGTCGGGGGCCTTCTCTGGCGTCCCTCCGGCACGGTGCCTCACAGCAGCCTTGTTAGGCTGCTCTGGCTTTGGCATTGAGTATTTACTGACAAACCTTCAGTTCTGTAGAGACCAGAGGGATGAGCTGCACTTGCAGAGAGTGAGAGGGATAAAGTCCACCTGTATTTTCTGTGAAAGAATTTGCAACTTCCCTCACCTGAATCTCTCATCAGTTCCCCGAAATGGTGTAAAATATACAGATTTTTCTTTGTCTGATGGATTTTTTTATTTCTCCTTTTAAGTTTTTAAGGTGTTTTTAACAAACAATTCTAAACTACAATTTCAATCGTAGTATTTTTTAATCAACAGCCATAAAATCTTGCTGTGTTTGCAACAAGAGGAGAAGAGGAAAATACAGTTTCAAATGTGACATTTACTATAATAATGAAAGTAATACTGGGGGTATTTGTCCTTATTCACCATATACAGCAATACACAGTATTAGAATTGAAAAGACAAGTCCTGAGCTATCAGCTGCAATCCAGTGAAGACATCACTCTGTTGAGAACTTCTTGATGTCCTACTGTGCTCTGGACTAGCATGTGCTCCATCCAGACATAAATTATATGAGCACAGTCATTTAAAATGATAGCTGTTTTAACACTTCCTGCTACAATGTATAAGAATACAAAGTAATTGCATTAAATTATTTTTCGTTTTTGTTTGTTAGCACTTGCAGAATTATAGTGGGGTTGTATCTGAAAATGAGTTCCTATATAAGCTACCTGATTGTTGGTCAGAAGAATGAAGCTATTGCTCAAGTTCAGCTTTTATTGCTCCCTCCTAATGGCTGTGCTGTGCAGGATGAGGAGAACCTGTGCACTGTACACCAGTCTGTACAGAACAACAGTGCTTTATCAAATAGGCTGTAGCAGCACAGACTTGAAATAAAATGTGAATGTCCCTGAGATGCATAGATTAGCTGTTAAATGTTATGCCTTTGTCATTGTCAAATCATTTTAACAAAGTTCAATATTTATCTTTTAATCTCTGTTCACTTACTGTGTCCTGTTACTATCTGTATTTTGGATACATCCATGCCATGCAGTGCAAGTGTCTGCTGGGTGTGACTCAGCCTCCTGAAAAATGCTTTAAGGGTCTCATCCAGTGTCTCCTGATTTGGAGTTGTGGGGAGCACTACACAGTGCCAGTACATTGATGTGTATGTTGAGCTAGGTCTCTCCATAGCAATTAATTGCTTTTAAATTTCTTAAATTTTAACATTCAAGTCTGAATCAGAGATAATCAGATTAATTACTTGCCATAATTCAAACACACAAACAATCAAATTATAAAAACTTTCTGGAAGGGAAGAACAGTAACATGGGACCTACATCCTTCTGACTTCTGCAAATTGAGTCAATTGAGTACTTGTGTGAAGTGAGCTCATGCTCTTGGATGCTTTTGCTAGGACAGCTGTGAATTGTGTTTTTAAGACAAACTTGTGCAAGATGGATAGGGAACAAAATAATTGCTAGAGGATAACTAATGCAGTTTGTCCCACGGATGTAATGGGGAAAAACCCTAGAAGAAATGTTCTATTTTTCAGAGAGAGACCAGAATATTGACTGTGTCTGCACCAGTTTTATTTGTGGCCTTATTTCAGGAATGTGGGTTAATGGAAAAAAGTGGTTTTGCCTTTCAACATGTCTCAGTGTGTGGCTAGTCATTAATAACATGGACACAATACAATACATAATAATACATTATTATGGCTAAGGCACTATATGTTAAACTTCTTGTGGGGATTTGGCTGAATGCCTTCATTTGCCCCCTGGCTCCATGTTTTTTATGGCTGAGATTTTGGTTCAGCATGAACTCAGGTAAATTTGATGAGCAATAGTGCTGTATTTTAGGCTTAGACATCCTTTAACATGAGAGTGATGTTAGTTGATTGTATTCGTATCAGAGCTCTGATGTGCACTGAATTTAGTTCATCTGAAGGGCCTCTTAATAATATCTGAGCTGTTAGCAGGTTGATGCTCAGGTCACTGGGAGTGTTTCTGTTTGGGGCTTTGGATCCAATTCATGCTGTTGGAGACCTCTCCATAGCTAGTGCAGGGAGAGCTCTAGAAATAATAGCTGTTGAGAGTAAAAATAATCTGATCACTGCCACATAATCTGTTGTTCTTCCTGTACAGTCAGGACTTGAGCAGGCTGGATTTGTCCATACAGAGTTAGTGCTGTACTGTGGACTCAATGCTCTCAGGTCTGGGTGTGCTGTTTCCAGTCATATTTCTTCTTTGGGCACAGAATCAGAGAGCACTGAGGGCCAGAGCCATCAAATATTCAGGCATTCATCTTCCAGAGAGAATAAATAGAGGGTTTGGATATCTCTGTAATTCTGTTGATCTTGACCTGAATGACTTGTCACAGGACAAGTAACTATCAGCAGAAGAGGAAGCAGAGAGAGAGAGCCTCCAAGTCCTGGGTCACTGCCCCACCTGTTTAATTTATTTCACTGCAGCCCTGGACTCTGTTGTCTTTGGTTGCAAACTAATTTGCAACCTAATTGATCTGAAGCTCAGGTATTGGGGAAACTCTGATCATATAGGACTTTTAACTGATTTCCTTCAATGATCTCTGATAGATATGAGTTTCTGGAAAAAAGGCAGACAACTCTATCAGACAATTATTTTTTTCAGTAAAAACCATTCCAGTGTCTGTTACCAATGTCAAGATGAAGGAAATCTTGTTACAGCAGCTTTTTATTTGTGAAATCTTTATTGGCATATTTTTTCCTAACTCATTACTCCAGCCTCTCAGTGTTTGTTGTTTAATTTGATGAACAGTCAGATAACAATTTACACTTTGGGGAAACCACTGTGCATCAAGAAATGAAAAACATATTGCAAATCCTAGTTAGCTTTTCTGACAGGGTTTGGATGTTGCAGCTATGTTTGGAGATTTCTAATTGATCATCCATGAGGAGAACTGCTGTCCTTCATGAGTCACTGAAAACAGTGGTGAGCCATCAAGCTATTTGTAAAGGTTATAGATGTCTTTTTTTCCAAGTTGCCAATTGTATTTAAACAGCCCCTAGGCTGTACCTTTAACCAAGCGATGAACTGATACCTTTAGAAACAGAGAACCTTTGATTTCAGGATTGAATAAATGCCAATTATGTTTTCTTAATCCACATACTGCATTATGTTTAGCTTCAGTATGTGAATTCCTTCCTTATAATTTTATTTTTAAAGTCTTTAACTGAGAGGCTAGCTGAAATGTAACTGACTCTTCATGGACTGAAGTGATTCTCAAAACAATACATATGAATCAACAATATATACTGCAAATAATGATATATGTAAACTGCTGAACTAAATGCCCTTACATATAAATTATTGGTTTTTCTCTGTTGACTATAAAAGAGGCTGAGTCACACTTTCTAAATTTTTTTTTTTTTACATTATGGGAGAACACAAATTAATTCAGAAAGGAAAGGCATAACTTATTTTACTCAAAAAGCCACTGAATTGCTAAGTCTTAAAAACGCATTGTTTTTGAGCTGCGATGGCCTTTTGGAGAATTTCAGCCACAGAAGAATTTGACATAGAAAGTTCTGAACAATTGAAGAAAGGGGCTGGAGGAAAGGAGCTGTTTGAAATATAGTGCATTTGGTGGTTGTCCCCAGCACAAACAGTACTGCAGTTCAGCTGTGCTCCGTGTTTGGCTGGGGAGAGAGAGTAGCTCTGTCTGCAGGTGTGTACATAAGAACACCGTAGCCACACACACACAGGTTTTATGACCAGTCTTAAAAGCAGTTAACCAGTTGTGAATTTCCCTTTGTTATTTTCTCTGGTCAGCCTCTTCACTAAGGCAATTTTAATTGTATACGAAGATTTCCTTATTTGAAATGTTAGTTGGAGCCTGAAGCCTGCCAAATGGCACACCAGCTGCACGCTTTGCTCAGTACAATTTTATTTACAGGCTGCAAAACAATCTCAAGGTAAAAAGAGAAACCAAATCATAGCTGACCTGATACTGAAGATGTGATCTTTTCTGAGATAATGGGCTTACCTTCAAGCATTTGGAAGACACCACAGCCTGTCCTTGATTCCCCTTTCTATAAGGGATACTTAAGTGAGAGGTGCATTGTTTACATCTCTCACTCATCCAGTGCTAGCACTAGCAATTGAATTGGAACAAAAATATTAACCTTTGATCTCAAGTTATTTGTCTTAATGCAGCTCATTATTAAAATAAAAAATTATGGTAATAAATAACAAAGAAAAATGCTGTACAAGTGAATGTCATTGTCTGCAATAGATATTGTCAGAACATACACACTCCTGCCAGGACAGGGAATAATTTGGGTTAAAAGATAGCATAATAAAAAAGGGGACAGGGTAAATTTCCTGGTTGTTGAATCTTTGGAGTTCTGTAATGTCAAAGCGTATAACACATGTAGTTTAACAAAAGAATCAGTTGATTAAACACATGTGCAGTAGTATGTAGAGAAAAAGATACAAAACTGCTTTGGACCTGATCTTGCAAACATTATGATGCAAGTAGTCTCTGTTAGAATAACAGGAATGAATCCTTTCTGTGTTATTTTTAATAGAAAGCACACTTGACTGCACTTTAACTATGGTAGCTTTAAATTATATCATGGCGTTTTGCTTGTAATGGCAAACTCCCCTCCATGTTCAGTAAGTATAAGA
This sequence comes from Anthoscopus minutus, assembly GCA_013399455.1. Classification (NCBI taxonomy): domain Eukaryota; kingdom Metazoa; phylum Chordata; class Aves; order Passeriformes; family Paridae; genus Anthoscopus; species Anthoscopus minutus. The sequence goes on from VWYI01005841.1 coordinate 107,496, forward strand.
AGGGCTCTCATTTACTTCTTGCACTATTCTGAAAAGAAATAACTGTAAGCTGTGCAAAGGGGATATTATGTAAAATAATTCAAAATGTCATGTGTCCTGACTTTTCCTATTATGTTTTCAGGTGGCTATGTTGCTAACAGTCTAGCAATTATGACAGATGCACTTCACATGCTAACTGACCTTAGTGGTATTATTTTGACCCTCCTCGCTCTCTGGCTGTCTGCAAAAGCTCCAACAAAGAGATTCACCTTTGGATTTCATCGCTTAGGTATGATGCTACCAGATTTTGCTATTAAAGAGTATTTTAAGCCACAACTGTAAAGAGCACCACATTTTAGAAGAACAGGTAGCTAGAAAGAAAGTAGTAACAAACCTAAGAGTTGCTTTAACTGACTCTCAGTGTCCTTTCACTGGCCACTAAGGATATACTGCATATGTTGTATTGCCACTAGGGAATAGATTAAAAAAACCAAATTTGGCCAAAAGTTTGATGGCAGAATTTCATTCATTGGGAGCAGGGTGAGTCTCTCTGTTTCTGTGGAACTGTCACTTAGCAGATTCAGAGTTAAATTATGAATGCTTGATTCATCTTCTGTCTTGAGGAGGAAGACTGGGGAATTGAATTCCTGATTACATTGTTGGTGCAAGATCTGTGCATGTCGGTTCTTTGTTGTTCACAACAGATTATTGTCAGTGCCAAGGATTTACAAAATCTTGTTGACTTCAGCAGAATTGGGTTACTGGAAAAAGGTCCTATTCAATGTGAAATATTACATTTTAATCCACAGCTAAGAAGTTATGTAGAACATATTATTAGAGAGCTCTGCCCTGCCAGAAGTTGTATAAATCAGTATTCCTCTTGGATTCCCCAAGCCACAGAAAGCTGAGGTCAAAATGCCCTATGGTTTGCAAAATGCAGTAAATTAGATAGCCTCTGTCCAGTTTAGGTGTCTCTAAAAGAAGCATAAACAGAATTATGGACTCAGAATATTTTCAGGATTTATTACTTCATGTTTTGAAGTGTATTGATGATAAAGGGTGTTTTCATTTTGTTGCTAATTGGATATAATGTACAGCTACAGGTCTGTAGACATTTTAGCAAAAACTGCAAAGTATCTTTTTCATGAAATAGATAATTTCAAGTGTCCCAGTTTTCTACCTGTTTTCTGTAACACCCTCTAGCATAGATTTTTTCAAGGAATTTCATTCTTGTATAGTCACTATTTGCAATTCTTATTTTGGCTGCTAGAACAGCAGTAGAATTCAACAACTCCATCAATCCTTGTCATTTGTCATCAGTTAGTCACTAGTGCATGAATGCATAACTCTGTACACTAGCTAAGCTCTTTGGGGCTCTAGCAAGAAAGCATTAGCAATGCCAGCATTTCCCATTACAAACTTTTCTTTCATGAAGTTTTAATTTTGTGATAGGAGCTCCTCTGATACTGAAACTTGACCTTGCAGGTATGCCCCTGGCATTTGCTCATACTCTCCAGAAGGATATTTGCTAGCATTTATACATACTTTAACCCTATTTCAAAATAATTTGGGTAGTTTATATGTCTTTGTAGCTTTTTAAAAACCAAGTAGCACATACCTTGAACATGCCGTGGCCTAGCTTGAAACAGGGGTTTATCTTAAGAAAAATAAAAGAAACTTACTTAACCATTAAAATCTTACTCAGTTCTGTAAATTCTCACTGACTTTTCAATTAATGTGAAAGAAGAAATCCCTGAGGATTCCTGCCACCTCATTTTCTACATATTTTTCTTTCCAGTTTACTGCCAGGAAAAATACTAGCCAAATACTAGCCAGACTGATCCAGTGGTGGTCTGTGGGTCCATGTAGCCCATAAAATCAGTCTGTACTGCCCTTCTCCCTAGGAGCAGCTACAAGGAGCAGCCTCTCAGTTCTGCAACAATTGCTCCTCCTTTCCTGCCCCCAGTGCCAGCAGGTGGTCAAAGACTAGAACAGGTTGTGGAGTGTCCTCAGTTGGAAATACATGAAACCCACCTGGAAGCAGCCCTGAGCAACCCACTGTAGCTGACCCTCCTTTGAGCAGGACTACACAGTTTCCAGGGGTTCCTTTTTACTTCAACCATCCTGCATGAGTAGCAGCAGTGCAGCTCTCAGGAGGAGGAGGAGGAGAGCCTGGAGCTCGGTGGAGATTTTCTGTGCTGCAGGAAGGAAGAGGAAGTGAGTCAAGGCCTTGCCAGGGACCCCCAAAGTACAAAATATGGGATGGTTAAAAATTACTATGCACAGTCTTTCTAAAAATCCCATTTGTGAAATTTATTTGCCTGATTTTAGGCACCCAGTCTGAATGCTGTGGCCTGAGGACCCAGTTTCACACATCAGTGAGTGCTGGCAATGGAACAAAGCAGTTTCTAGGGTATATCCTCATTGTAACACATTTTTCCAAAGAACCTATATGTAAGAAGCTTGTTAGCAAATAATATTAGTTCAACAATAGCTTAAATTTCACAAGAGAGATGTTAAAACATGTCAAGATGTTAAAAGTAGGGTACAGATTTGGCATCTGCCACAGAAGATGTGGAGCATTTGTTTAAAGCTGGGAATACATGCAAGAACTGTCTCATCACTGACCTGCTCTGCATTAAGTTTTAAGAAAATCCATACATTTACTGGGCGTGAAAACAATCTAATGAACGATGTTTCTGGTACTTGTTATCATTTTTGTTTGCAGAATGATGGATTTTCAAACTTATTCCCATAAACATTGCTTTGTAAAAGCAGTAGACCTGTTGGTTATCTAGTAAAGTTCCAGAAGGAAGTAAGCACTAATTTTCATTTATTTGAGTTTTCTTTGAATACGTAAGTTCCATCTTCAGTTTTACTCCATTTTCAGTTGTGAAAAGGAAGCTGACAGATTCAGGAATGGGTTAGAAAAGTGAAGACAAAATAATGGAAATTACAGTCATGTTGAAAAAGAATTAAATTCTTGAAGCCAGAAATAGTTGTTTCACCACCAAGTGCAGATACCTCCTTTTCAGCAAGACACTGAGCAGATTTAAGCATAGATATGGAACCTGGCACTCATCCATTGCTGCAGAGACAATGTTAGTAATGACACAATCAGACAGTCCACTGAGACTGTGCACAGTTCATTTCACAAGAAGGGAAAGATCTCAGCACAAATCTACAATGTTGACATGACAGTGACTGTGGAAGAAACTGCAAGGAAAACACTGTTTTCCATTGCAGAAAACATGGGTTTGGATTCTAAAAGCACATTATATTATTTCTCTGTAAATGCTAATGTGCTATGGCTTCACAAGTTTTTTTTAAAAAGCATACTGGAAAACCTTCTAAGCAATGTATTGTGTATTTTTAAGACTGTTGCCCTGAATAATCTGACAGCTTGGTAAAGATCTCTTCCATTTCTGTGGATATTTCCAGGATTTTCAAATTGCTCTGAAATCATCTCAGATTATGACAGTTGCCTTTCAGAGCCTTGTAATGCTGTTCCTTATCCAGGCACTGACACACTACCCAGCAGCTGAATGTGTTGGTGTGAATTTCTTCTCTCATAATGTTAATAGTTCAGTGCACAGATATCTGATTTTGGTGACATTAAAGTGCTGATACAGCTGCATGGGTTTTTTTCTGTAATACTCAAAAAATAAAATTAAAACACTTCTGTGTTAGGAAAGACATCTGCAGTAACCCAAGTTGTACTTCAGGCTGACAGATTCAAAGCAGAGGAAGAAGAGAGGCAATTCTCAGATGAGTGTTCTCAGAGCTATGGCATAGCCAAGGGCAGAATTTCGCCCTTACTGGGGAATAAATCAGGGCAACATGTGTGGAACTAGGGGGAAGAACAACCATTACAATTCCAAGTAAATTAATTCCACCTCTGATCTCTGAGTTCACAGAGGAAGGCTGAGATCCCAGAGATCCATCTGGCAAGTGACAGTAATGAGCATTATGCATATGATTACAGATTATTCAGGCATGGCTGCAGATTTACATGCAATACAATGGAGAGAGCATTAAGGTTTTCCCAGGGCTTTTTGTAAAGCCCTCTATTAACTAGCTTAAAACCGAGACAGTCTTTAACTGGGCTAATGTTTTCTCTGCCAGTTGTGTTGCTTTTTTTTTTTTAAGTTTCAGCTGCTGCAGGGCAATAGTTTTCAGAATACGAACCTAGGGGATAAAAGTACATTTATGATGAAAGCAATCTAGTGGCCCATTTGGAAATACCTATTTTCTTTATAGTAGGACCTTAAAACTTAGTGTGGACTCATCCTTCTCAGGTTTGTATGCTATTACCAGTGCATTTTCATGACTTGATTACTGAGGCAGCACAAAAGTCTCAACCTTTTACTTTCCATCTGAACAGCAGGAACCTCATAGAAAACTGTAATGACTTTCCACAGATGTAAATGGCAGCAGAAAGTATAGGACAATTAAATACTAGTTTTTATTAGTTTTCTAATTTTTATCTTTATTTAGATATATGTTTCCTTTTGAAGGTCCCTGCTGATAAATTCCTATGCCAAAATAATGGTCATAATGCTTGTACTTTTATGAAATAATAGTATTTGGCAAATATTAGATAATGTTAGAACAGCATATCATAGCAATACAGAAACTTATATTAAGCAAGCCTTTGCAGCTGAAATCTGCCTCAGATAACATTTATGAACATATATGTCAAGGAGTTTAAGAGTATGATGTCTGACAAGTTTGTACTGTTTGATTTCTTTATCTTTTTATAATTTCTTCTCCAGGCTAAATACAAAAGGATATATAAAAATAGTTTCTAAACCCATCTTAATACTCTGGACACTTAAAATCATTGTGGGTAGGCTTATTTGTGGGTAGGCTGGTAAGATTTGAGATCACTTGTGCTCCTCACCCCTCAACAAGGCCTTTGCCTGTGACTTCTCAGGCAAATGTTCTGGGTTATCTGAAAAAGTCAGGATCATCACCTGTGCAGAAGTTTTCAGAGAATACGTGATTTGAGGTATATTTTGATGACAGGGACATGTGATGGAGTGGATTAGAACAAACTCCATTGGTTAATCCTGTTTTACAAGTTTTATTTGCCACTCAACTTGTTAGTTTTTATTATGTGTGAAATGTATAAAGTAGTTAAAACAAGGCTCTGTCCACATTCTAATTTGGAAATAGAAATGGATCTGAGACACATTTTTATATTGCTTTTTCCTTTCTGTTTGCAGAAGTACTGTCAGCCATCATTAGTGTACTGCTGGTCTACATCCTTATGGCATTCCTCTTGTATGAGGCTGTTCAGAGAACTATCCATATGGACTATGAAATAAATGGTGATATCATGCTCATCACAGCAGCCGTCGGTGTTGCTGTTAACTTAATGTAAGATCTCTCTCTCCATTAACACTCATAAATGTATTTCTCAATAAGCTGCTAATTCATTCATGGCCTGTATCTTTGTGATGGGATGTAATTTTGCTGGACCCCTTAATTTTCATAAATAGGACAAGAAATTACACTGAATATTACCTGTTCAATTATTTGGTTTAAAATGAAAAAAACCCAACAAATTCTCCCCATCCAGGAAACACTAAGCTTATTTCTCTTCTTTCACTTTCAGAATGGGTTTTTTGCTGAATCAATCTGGCCACCTTCACTCCCACTCCCATTCCCAGCCTCACTGTCACGTACCTCAGCCAAACTCTCCAAACACAGCCCAGGGAGGCAGCCATGGACACAGCAGCCTGGCCGTGAGAGCAGCCTTTGTCCATGCCCTGGGGGACCTGGTACAGAGCATTGGGGTGCTCATAGCTGCCTACATCATCCGCTTCAAGGTAAGGAAGGGCCTTTCCTGGAGCCACAGAGTTCTTGGCATTTCAACTCCAGGGATTAAAGTCAAAAGGGGCCTGTTTTTATAAGTTATTAAAAATACCTTTTTAATGGTATTTTATGATAAGCTTCATACATTATGCAAAATAAGCATAACTGTCTCTACTACATATATTGTAACTATTCAAACAAAAAAAAAATTAATGAAACTTGGAACTAGAAGTAACTGTGTTTCCTAAATCACATTTTTGTAAGTGATCTTGTTTTCATACATACTTTGACATTGTGAAATTTCCCTTTGCAGCCAGAATACAAGATTGCTGATCCCATATGTACATATGTATTTTCCATACTGGTGGTTTTTACGACAGTTCGAATTCTGTGTGACACGGGAGTTATTATTCTGGAAGGTAAGATCTGTGCCCAATCTGCAGTACTTTACATGGAAAATACCAGTTTTCTTGACATCATGATCCCCATCTCTGTGTGGATTGTACCTGGAGACTGTCTGACTTGATGCTGCTTTAGTCTGGTGGTTCTTTATGGCTCCTCTAAATTGCAGCAGTTTTTAAGTGTCTTTGACTGTGGCCAGAACAACACAAGTCCTATGTCTGCACACTCTTTACCATCAGGAGATGTAGAAGTGAAATGTACAGTGAAGTGAAATGTTTCTTGTGTGTCTGCTGTGACTCTCAGATAAATCAAGTGAACATTTGCCCAGACTCAGTTCTACACTCTCATGTCTACTACTTGTACAGTTAAAGTGAATGTGAATGCAGGTAAAAGGAGGCACCAAGCATAGGAAATGGCTGGACATGTGGTTCATGCCTGTCCTGTCTTCCCCTTTCCTACGTGTGCCTTTGTATTACTTGTGTGTTATCTACTGTTGCCAGAGGGGAAGCTGCAAGTCAAGAGTGGTGTAAAATGCATAAAAAAGAAGGGAAGAAAAAGCTGAACATGGGCTGAAGGATCTTATCTTGTGTGACATAGAGGGAAACATGTCAGCAATATCCTTTGCTTTATCACAGTTTACATGCCAACTATTACTGCTCCATCTAGTACTATTACTTTATAAAGTGAAGATAGGAGAAAAATCCTAGGTTTTAACTGCACATTCCCAACTGTCTTATGTGAATTATCATTACTTTTATTATGTTATGAGGTTAAATCAGAAACTTCAGAATCTTCAGTCAAGTGCTTTTTCTGTCACTTAGGATTAAAAAAAAAAATCCAACAAAGTAGAAGTTCACCGAGAAGGCAAAAATGAAGACATTTGCTGAAGAACCCTCAATTAGCTCCAAGGCAATAGATTTAGCTGAAGAAAACAGATAAGACAAACTAATGAAGTATCAGATTCCAGATGTTTTGAGTTGTAGCTGTTTGCATAGATCATATTTGACCAGTTGTCATAAAAATCTCCAAATCAATGATGTCATTAGAAGTGATAATATGTGGGCTTTATGCATGCTAGGGGACTTTTAAAAAAATTCAAATTCAGGATCTCCACAGAATTGATAGTATTTGAACTAACATAATTTAAGAGACAGTAAGGTTCACAGAAGTCATGCAAAAAGTCTGAAAAAACTTGAGAAGCAAGTGGCTAAACTCCTCCTAGTATACATAAAGAAACTCCATAAAACTAGAAGATAAGCAATAAAAGCTGCTATAGAATCCAGACTACTCAGAAAGAATTTATTCAGTATTTGTATTAGTTTTTGTCCCATGCTGATCATCTAAAATTTTGATTTTGCCCTTTGTAGAGATATAGGATGGTAGTGGTAAATTAGAGATGTGCTGCTGAAAATGCCAAAAGGACTTGATGTCTGATTTGCAGACATGACACATTGTAAAACACAGTCCTTTGTGTTGCCCACTGCCCATGGATTACTGTAGCCTGTGAACATGATCCCAGGTACCCAAAGAGCAGTTTCAGGAGACAGGCCCTAGTATTTTTTTTGCAATAGATTTTGACCTTAGGGTCTGGCCTAAACAGTTACTAGGGGTTAGAAGCTGCAGTAAAGTTGTCAACAAAAGTACATCATTGCAAAGGATCTAATGTTGGCTATTGCTGCCAGAATGTGGATTCTGGACACAACAGATTCCAGCTGAGATAGTTCTGCAATTCCTGTACAACTTCTGTAGCGATACCAGACTTAACAGGCCCATTTCCATGTTACTTCCTGTTGATAACATGGAAGTTACTAATCACTTCCAACAGCACAAATTCTAATTTTTTTGACATTGAGATCTGTCATGCCTTTTTAAAGGCTAATGAGACTTTGCAGAATGAACAGACATAATTAATTTTATCTTATGTTTGGTATCACAGGAGTTCCAAGGCACTTAAATGTGGATCGCATCAAGGAAGACTTGATGAAAATTGAAGATGTTTATTCTATAGAAGATTTAAATGTTTGGTCTCTCACTGCAGGAAAAACAACTGCTATAGTCCACTTGCAACTAGGTGAGCTGTTGGATAGCATAATTCTAAATGAAATCCAAGTTTAGGAAAAACCCCTCCACTTCCTCTTCAGATTGTTATTAAAGTTGAACCAAGAAATACCATTCTGAGGAAAGAAATCTACTAACTCTGGTTTTGTACAGCAAGAAATAGAACACCTTGGTCAAGAAAGACATGATGTAGATGAAAATTGTGTAAATAAAATATATTCCTACCAAAATGTGCAATGCAGATTCTTTGCGTAGGGGAAAAAAGCAACACAAAATTTATCCTCAGAAATTTTCTTAAATGTTTAGGAAAAGAAAGGATGAAGTTCTAACATGGAATGATCTAACATGAAAAATACATGTTTTTCCAAAAAACATGCTGATTCAGACATCAAACTGTACTATGAGTATCAGTTCTTAGTAAGAAAGCTCAGGGTTTTGGGGGAAAGTGTCAGAGATACGCAGAGTTCTGTCAAGAGAGGTGTAAAACGATAGAGTACACAGTGACCACAATATTAAATTAAATAAATCAATTACTAAAGAAACACTATTAAATTAATAAATGAATGTGAGCAAAAATTATTCTCAGCAGTGACGCTGTGATAAGTTTGGGAACATTTGCCTTACCCAGGTTTCTTAAGGAGTGAATTCATTAATTATTTTCTTAATTTTGCAGTTCCAGGTAGCTCATCTAAATGGGAGGACGTTCAGACCAAGGCCCGACAACTGCTGCTGAACACGTTTGGAATGTACAAGTGCTCTGTCCAGCTTCAGAGTTACAAACAAGAAATGAACAAAACCTGTGCAAGTTGTCAGAGTTCCAGTGCCTAATTTCATATGTTTTGGGAACTGCTGCCTTATTCTTTACTTTGTGTAGTCAAAGACTGAGAGCAATAAATGCAAAATGAAATTATCCAATAGTAACCATTAATATGTGGATTTGTACAATGAGACATGCAGCAGGGAGAACTGGTGCTGCAGAAAGTGCAGTGGTTGCCCTACAGAACATGTATTTCACTCTCTCCAGCATACTGGTTTATTCAATTTCTTATGATTTTGAGACAAAGCTGTTTTTGGATTATTGTTTACAAACTGGAACACGGCTCTGCAGATACCTCACAAATTACAGTCCAATATTGTCCTTTAATCATTACGTACCACAAAGTACCTGCACTCCAAATGGAGTATCAGGTATTCAGTATTTCAGTCAAAAGTCTCTAAAGCTGATCATACCAGGGTTGCACCATGTATCATGATCCCCAAATCCATTATTCAGTATTTTTGCAATAGTAATTTTCATACAGTATCTCAAACTATTAACACATACATTAATTTTAATTCTTGTGGAAACTGTCTCTGCGGAGACACTGCAAAATACAGAATTCACTGTACCCAGACCAGAAAGTTAGCTTTAATCTGGGCATTCAGAGATCCAGACAGGAAGATCCTTGCCCAGACTTCTGGTATTTAACTAGAGACCCAACACTGGACCCAAAGTGTTTTAAGTGATCAGTTATCTTTAATGTATTTTAGAATAGGATTTATACATTAGAAACAGGTTATTTATTTTACAAAGTTTTGACTTGTAAGAAGAATTTATTATTAATAATCTTGAATGTTTAAACCATCATTTGATTCACGTTAAAAGGCCAGTTGATTAGCATGCATTCTAATTGTAATTAATAAATGTCCTGTAATTGATCATTTTTCCATGATTGTTTTGTTTTAAAAGAAAAGTCAAATGATAGAAGTAATAATTGACATGGAAATACTGTCAAATGCAATCTTCAGATATGTGCATCTAACAGGAAAGTGGGGAGTGGAAGTTTTAGAGATGCACAATTCCATCCATCACAATCTCTGACCTTTTCATATTTGCTTTGAGCACAGCATGGCAGCATCCTGACAGGAGTGCCACTGCAATAGCAGTTCCCACTACTTAGCTTATGAATAAAGCAAAATCCAAGCAAGCTCAGTCACCTCACGGTGTTGGACAACAATATCATAACAACCTACAGCGGCGGAAAGGCCCTTTTGTATTTGCAGACAGGAGGCAACTTGAAAAGACTGTGTATTCATCTGGACAGCTCAGAGTCCACAAAGTGGAACTGTTTGGCCTCCTTGTGGAACCCCTGTATTTTGAATGTACGCAAGATAATCTTTACACTAGGCTATCATACACCTACAAGCCCAGATTTAACTTGCTTCTGATGTCATTGGCATTGAAGAAGCTAAGGGCAGCAAGGATATGACCTACAAAGTTCAGAAGATGGGAAGAATTTGGCTTCAAATATTTTTTGTTTATTCTGTACTTTCATCTTATGCAGAACTTCCCCTGACATGAGAAGTAGTTCTCTGTGTGGATCAGAAAGGAAAACTTTTGCCCAGTTATGGTTATTGTGATATTCAGCTGTGAATACTTCAGCTATTGTCTGTTTTGAAACTCGCCAAGGTTTCACATTTTCATCAGGCTGATTTGTATCTGCATTTGGTGGTAACAATTTTGACTTCTTCCCTTTTTGGAGGTAGGGATCACATAATGAATTTTTATTGAGGAAAGCTGACAGCACATTGTGAATTTGGACAAAGTGCATGACACTGGATTGTGTTTGTATCTGTTTGGGCAAGAAGTGGGAGCACTCGTGTACAGCATGGGAGCACATGCAGCTCAAAAGCAGCACCGTGCTTGGGAAGGTAATACAATACAAACACTCTCATTAACTAAGCCATATCTCAGTTCATGAAAAATGTGTATCCCATCCTTACAAACTTACTGGCAAAACCCACAAACAACAGGTATTTTGCACATACTAATGCTTAAATGGGTTTTAATTAAATTGGAGTTTACAGTTGATGTAATTAGATGTTGAAGTACAATAGACATGTATTGTATTTGCAATTTTTTAATAATTTACTATACATTTGTTTAATTGAAGAAAAAAAGTGTGATGTTTTATTGTGGGTTTTATTAAATAGATTATTAAACTTCACATTGTCTTATAAAATATTTATTTGTATTTCTCTCTCTCATCTTCAAATTCTTCCAGCAATCTGATTCTTAGGGCAGCTGTGTTTTGAAATGTCTCACCATTCAGCTTCAACTCAGTTTGCAGATGTTATATACAGAATAAATTGTTTCTGTCCTTAGAACAATTTAAGACTTGTGACTTCACATGCAATAACTTCACTTTATAAAGTATGGTGAAGGATCACCATATAGCAAGAGACAAAACATTCGTGAAACCCTACATTCACCCTTGAGGGGCCCTAGTTACCAAGGTCTGTAGACTGGAAGCTCACAGAAAAGGCAACAGAAGATGAAATGAGAATAAAGAATAAAAGAATCAGTATGCTTTTATAGATACTTCAAGATTGTTTTCAGTATCAGCTTAGAGAAAAGGAGCAAATAAGGTCTTGTGTTTTTCCAAGCCAGATTATTTCATGTGGCAAAGATGGTTTACACACTCTTACACTATTCTTTTCCTTCTGACAAATCCTCTGCTTGAAATGAAAATGCATATACTTGACAGGACTTTTTCTAAGCAAAAGACTTCAAAGATCTGAGCTGGTTTCCACAACCAGTGACCCTGGTTTCCAGAGCTGTGCTGGAATGCTCTTGCTGACTGAACAGATGAAATCCTGAGAAAATTCTGCCACTTCTGAAAGTCCACGGTGGAAGGTTTTTCCTTTCTAAATCTGTGATTGTCACCCATCCTTTTCTGAAGCACAGATACAGTTTTGATGACAACCTACACATATGAGTCAATAAAACATTTTCATATGAGTAGACTGCAAACCCTCACATCCCACTCTTCCCTTCTGAAGTGTTCTTATCCTAAGAAAATTACCAGAAACATATTTTGTTTCTGAATGTTTTCCTCGCTTAATTATGTGGTTTGGTTTTTGTTTTTAATTGTGTTGACATTTTGTCTTTTCAATACCAGCAGCATTTCTTTCTTCACCAGCAGAATTACCATTTAAAATGTCATACTTGAATCTGGTCTTCAATTATCTCACTACTGTACATATCTTCTATTTCTTGCAGAATCACTCCCAAGTGGTAGAATGACTCAGAAAAGCAGAAGGCTGGCATTTAAAAGTAATTTTCTGACATAGAACCAAAAGCCCCAGAAGACACCAATCAAGTAATGAGTGGCAAGGATTTTGTTCAGGTATTTTGGTGGGATCTCATGAGGACACTACACTGCTGCTGCACAGGCACTATTTCTCTCTACAAATAACTCCTAAGAGTGTAATAAACAAAGATGGGTAGTTGGGTAAAAGATGTGATACATACCTCCTAGTCCAATAAAGTAATAAACCAATCCATTGCCAGAGAAGTTCCCTTGGTATCTCAAGGGAAGGGGACAATCCCCTGGAAATACCCAGCTCATAATGGCATTGCCAAGGTCTTTTTCTAGCTGGTTGCTCCAAACACATTCAGTTTTTCCAGGAGTGAGCACACGTAGTTCAAATGTCATGTTTTCACCAGCTCTTTGCATTGTGCCACTGCTCTCAGCTTACCTCTCTGCTTTCTTGCCATATTCTGTCCTCTCCACAGTTTCATTAATAATGTCCAGCTGGCACCTGCTGCTTACAGGGTAACCAGGATCTTCTCTCACTGCACCAGGTGTGGAACACACCCCAACAACGGTGCTGTTCAAATACAGGCTTGCCTGTGCCCGAAGGTCATTTCTTCTTTGATCAATGGATTAAAAAAAAGTCTTCTAACCAAGTTTCTACTTCACAGGAAAGACTTAATCTGAAAACCTCTAGATTCTCTTTCTACCATAAAGAAATAGAAATGTCCTCCACATTCCCCATCCTTAATTCCCTTTCCAGTTTCACCCTCTCCTCCCCTCTATAACAAATTGTACTAGGTGCTGACAGTCTCTGTGCTCTGGAGATGGCAAATCCCCTATTGTTCTACTCTTCTTATTCCATTTTCCACAGCTGAATGCCCTAGGAAGGACCCTACATGCTCTTTCATTCTCTGAACTCCTTGACACAACTTTGGAAGCTACTAGAATAAATATGGATCCTTTCAATGTACTGTTTTGCAGCCACCACAGCAATCTTCCCTTAAAACACATGTGTAGCTGCCTTCTGTGTGTACAGCTGTAAAATGATAATATCCTCATCATTGTATTTGCTCTTTTGAGTATTTTTGTTCTTTTATCTCTATTTTTAGTTTCTACATTGTTTTCTCTCAGTATTGCACAGTGTGCTAAATATGCAGGATAAAAGAACTGCTTTTATTACAGCTATGAAGCATTTATACCTTTTATGGCATCAATTTGTACCGTTTCATAAGCAAAAGTATAATTTTATTCTTAAGATGACTGCTTCATGATTGCCTTATTATTACACATGGTAAAAAGATAAGTTGCTTCTCCAGGACCATTATCAGCCAGTACACGAGGGTACATGATATCAGTCAGTATTGTCTGTCCAGAGTGTGTTTTGCATTGTTTTACATAGTAAACTAAGTACTGATACACACAGGGATTTTTATTTCAGCTGATGAATAAACAAAGGGGCCCAGATGGCAAATATAAATAAAATATAGAATAAAAGTTTGCTTCTATCACAGGTGCATTAAGAACACCCAAGTACCTGCAATCTTTCTATTTCTTTTTCCCAAAGCACACACAGATAAATTATTTAATAAATCCCTAAATAAACTAATGAAATGTGAACTTATAAAACCAGTTACCTAAGTCTAGTATCTGGCATTTTAATTGTAAAACAGAATTTTTGCGAAAAACACTGTAAGCAAACATTTTCATAGTGAAGATGATGCTCCATATTTCAACGTAGCATACCATTATTCTGCACTTTTTTTACATATTTCTCGTGTTCCTGTTTCCAAGCCCTCTGTGGGAACAAGTCCGACACACCAGTAGGGACAAAGACTCTGCTCACCTGGGAGCCTTCCAGGCCGTTCCCGGCTTTTCCAGACGATGGCGCACCGCTCCCAGCGCTAACGAAGCTGCGTGCTGAGAGGGCCACGGAGACTTCCCGCTGGAAAGGGAATATATTTTATTACACATTCTAGAAATGTCTTATTAGTAAGTAAAGAAACAAAAACACAACTCCAAAGCACCCTCCCCACACACTCTAAAATAAACTCCCATCAAATCCTCTTATTTTTTCCTAAAAAATACACAGGGGATTTTAACTTTTAATGGATGCAATACGAAAAGGCACAAACCTAGCTCAGACTGGCTAATCAATTACTGGGGAGGAGTTTGGACACTTCTTGAAGGCATATATTGGTAAATACCATGGAAGGCATTCTCCAGTGCTTTCCTACAGTTACAAACATGTCATATGAATAGAAATTACTTGAGGCTACAGATATTTGGAATGTAATTAGAACAGACTATATTGTAAACAAGGTAAGTTATCATGCAAGCCCTTTGTTTCTATGAAAATAAGTATTCCTTCTTTGGGATACTGAATTCATGTTTTCAGGACAACAGACGCTCCCATCTGAAACATTCCTGACTGCTTTTTTCTGAAGAACCACAGGACACTTTCAATCAAAAACCTTAACTGAGGGAAGAAATTTTGTTTCAAACTAGGCAGGTACAATTATAAATGGTGAATGTTGTCGTGTTTACATGCTACATCTCCTAGGCAGTAGTGTTTTTTGATTTAGTGGAACAGACTTCAGGGAGAGAAAATACAGATGAGAGAGGCTGATGAACTCAGAACCACAACATCCTTCCAGTAAAGTCTTCTTTCATTTCTTGAAGCTATTAGCAATTCTGTATTTTGTAAGATATTGCAGAAGATACACGCCTTAAACTGGAAACAGAAATTTCCCAACCAGTTACACACTGGTTTCTTTCTATTTGCTTGAAACAGAACTTAGATTAAATAAATGAGGATGGTTTTCAAGCAATCTAGCTTCCTCAACTTGCTACAGAGCAAAGTTCAAGTCATATAATAGAAAATTCAAAGGAAATTAACTCTCTGCTTATCAAACGTTGAAGGTTCATGGGCAGTTAGCTGTAAATGAAGATATGTTTTAGATACACTCACTTGTGAATAGCTATGCAGGATATCTGGTTTCATGAGCTCCATTAACTCTTTGTAAAGCAGCAATGAAAGCAGAATATTTTTCTTCCACAGACTTACTACTTCTGAGATTTCTCTGAGAAGAGGATCAAGAGACGAGGTAGTTTCTAATTTTAGCTGTCAGAGCTAGAAGGAAGCTGCTCATAGAGTTGGAGCAATAACAAAATTAAACCCTACTAATCAGCCTACCACCTACTACAGCTAAGTAGGGGTATTCATATTGCAGGGTTGTTGGCTTGGTTAATTTAGTAATTTTTAAAAATTTTTTTAAGAGTTCATATTGTGTTTATGATACAAAGTGTGTTTGAGTACAAAAAAAGGAGGGAGGGAAGAAAGCATAAAGCCAGGTCCTGTGGGTAGTGCAGACAGCAAATGGGAAACATTAGACTCCATTAGACTACGATGCAACCAAGTATGGAATGTACTACTGTACCTGCAGCAAATTGTGATGGTCAGAAATGAAGTCAATACCAATCTCCTTTACAGACTGCAGCATTAATTGATCTGTCATGCAGTTCAACTGATGGTTTTACCATCACTTTTCTCCTAAACAAGGTGTATTTTACCTTTCTAGACCACACCAAAAACTTTCACTACTGTATGAAAAAAAGAATATTGGAGTGTTTCTCCTTTCTGTTCAGTAAAGAACAGAAAAGCCCAGTAGATAAAGATTTTCACTTTTGCTTTTTGAAACTGATTACGCTTTGTTTCAACAAATGCTTTGTAGCTACAGCAATACCCTGTGCTGTACTATCCCTTAAGGAATGCAGGTTATACCTGTGGCACTGCCAGTCAGACAACTGTGAGGATTTCTAAAAGCAGATAGGAAGGTCAAACACATTGGTTCTTTATTGAGGGAATCCATCTATGACTTTGGTGGTAATTCTGTTTACTGCAGAGGGTGTACACCTGTGCCCTTTACTGAGAAGTAACACTCTCAACAGTAAATCCTCAAAGTACATCCCTGTAACACCCTGTTTTGTGTAGTGGAAACACTTCCTCTGTGAACTAATAAAAATACAGGAACTTGAGCAGAGACATACGCAGTTTTTAAACATTTTAATTTTTATTAAGGAGAGAATTTTCAAAAAACACATACTAGTACATATACATAACCACCACAATCTTTACTGTATTGATACTGTGCCTCCCTGAAATCAGTATAAAACATTCATCAAACTCCAAACTAATGTTTATTCATCTACTTTGTAAAACATGCTATTGTAACACAGGAATTATGGCCAAGAGTTTGGCAATGAGGCAATAACTAGAACTGCAAGTCATTGTGCCTAGGATTTTGCTGTAGGGAGTAAGTTGGATACTGCAGTCTTGAAGATGAGTTAATTTTTTCTGACCATAGCATGTTTCATTCAAAGCATTTGCCAAGAGGAAAACTAAACAGAGTAATGGCAGCATAATGCTAACATATTTAATAATGCTAACAGCATGGACAGCATAGTGCTAACAGTCAAAAAATATTTAGGCTTTACTGAATTATAAAATAAGTCCCAGCAGAAGGGACAGATGCATCATTAAATGAAACGGTTTTAATAGCTTCAATTAAAAAACAAGTTTCTCTTTGCTTTAATGTAGTGAACTGGTGATTTATTGGCAGTAGATGACTTTGCTTTCTCTTGGCAAACTGATAAGATTTTTCTGTTACCAGGGATCAAATTCTGCATTTACTTCCTTGTTTGTGCAGCAGTAGCATCAGATAAAGGATGGTGTTTATTAGTTACCTGCCTATTGGAAATAGATTTAATTCAATTTAAGAAGTGACACCCAACAGGAGATGAAGAATATGATAGTTGTACTAAAGTTGAAAGCTTAAACACACTTATTTACATACAAGAGGTTTTATAACATCAAACTTTGTGTGGCTTTCTGACCTCAGCTAATACAGAACTTTGCAAGAAAAATTCACATAATGTACAATACTGGAACAGGAAGGGAAAGAACTCCAGCTTTTCACTATGTTATTGACAATCTCTGTTATGATCTAGTGGGGAGGTGAGTGTTCCTTATTTACACCTCACACCATGCACCAGTGCTTTCTGAAGATAAAATACAGTTCTTTGCAAAAGGCTGATGCAGCCCTTGAATCCACAGTTTACCTCTGGAGTACCAGACCAGTCTGGTCTCATGCCAAATACTGTAAAAATGAGTAAAATGATAGAAAGTGTCCTGAAAACCAGAGTTCTACAGAACTGGAACTGTAAAGTGGGATGCAGGCGGCTCTGCCTTGGGACTGCATGATTTAATGATTTAGGATTTTGACAGGATTGCTACAGAACTCTGGTCCTCACAGCTCATTTTTGGTGCTGTATCCTAATGACTTATTCTCCAGAGTCTCTCGATCCTCAGTTTACCATCATCTGGTACTAGCAATGTCTGTGCAGAATTCCCATGCCTTTCAGCAGGGAAACCTGATTATAAAATCAATGTCTGTGATAAAAGTCCCAAGTTCAAGAGCTGTTATCTCCTCCCTCTGCTTCAGCAACACTTGGGGTCAATGAAGTCAGCAAATCTAGCTGAGGGAGAGCTAAGAAAGTTTGAACTTAACAGAAATTAGGTCTTCTAATTACTAAAAGAATACACAAATGAAAAAAAGCTGTTTCTCAGCTTCTGCCTGGATTGGCACTATCAGAGTCTGCCAGGCCATAGGAATCACTATGATTTATAGTGCTTAGGATTAAAACCTGCCAGACCTCTTCAAGTCTGGAGTTGCAGAACATGAACAAATTATTTTACCATTTACTCGCAAAAAACAACCAAACAGAATTTCAGTAACAGAACAGCCCTTACTCAAAATCAAAGATATCCAGATAGAAGTGGGTGAGCAAGAGCCTCCCATAATAATATTATTAGCAGATATGACCTTTATTTTTCTGTGGCAGCATAATTTAGAGAGAGCTTTCAGTGGAATGGTCCCTACCTACCAACATAATGTTAATTTGTTAACAAATTCAAACAAAAACTGTAAATGGTTTTATGTGAGTCTATTGAAAGATAGTTGTGTTTATTGCTCAAATTTGTGCTTCATTTAGTAAAAAATGGAAAGAAAATTTGTAAGTACTTTTGTTATTTATGCATATAATGACTTCTTGAAATGTTTACAGTCCATATGTCCTTACTGTTATTAGTAAGGTTCTGCCATTTTTCCACTCATGATGCATTTATTACAATCCATCAGCATAAATAAAGTAGAAGAGGAGAGATGGAGAAGAAAGGCAAATATTAAAAGCAGGGCCTCTTCTGCTTATATTTCTTAGTTTAAACCACCAGCCTAACTATATTCTAATCTACTCATTTGAAAGATAACTTTCTAAAACACAGTCTAGGTCTACCAATAAACAGTAGCAATAGAGCAATAATTAGGCAAAGAAAAATTTATGTTTTTCTGATGTGTTTGTTTGGTGGGTGAGACAGAAAGAGATTTGATAAGAAGAAAATATGTGCCAACAAGTGAAAAAAGAAATGAGTCTCAATAGAAAATAGGGAGGAGGATGTGAGAGGCAGCAAGAAAGTAATACTAGAGTTTAGAAATATTCTATATTGAATATTTCAAGTTGAAGTGAGTGATTTTTCTACTGCTTGACAGCCAGTAAAACTGGAAGCACATCTATTTGAATTTTAACAGATGCTTTTTAAAAGTACTTTTTAAAACTTATGGAACGATGGTCACAAAAGTGACTTGCTTTATCGTAAAAAAGTTGCATGATGAAATCTAAGTTATTTATAGGGACCTTTTAGAGGCCACACAGCTGACCTGGCACACCAGGCCAAACCTTGGAAGTCTTAAACGTGAAAACCAACACCAAACCAAATCCTTTGTCATGCTCCTGCTGCTACGAGACGGGGGTTTGTTTAAATTATATTGGTAACCTGGCAGTGAAGGGCAGCACTGTCCTATATCCTGATACCCAGACAAACTGTCTGTGGGGCTCCCAACTAGTGCTCTGCCACCCCCCCTTACACCTTGCTCACACGGCCCTCAGTCCCCACACAGGCACTGTGATGTTGCAGGACAGCTCTTGCTCCTTAGGGTGAAATCTGCCCCAGGTCCTGGGCTCCCTGTGCTGCGAGGGGGCTCTCCCATGTCCTGGGTGAGCCTTGAAGGGCAGCACCTCCCCACTAATGGCTCTGCCCAGAACATACGCACAACAAAATTATCTAAAAGTAAATGCTAATTAAACTGAACCCCTTGCTCATATGGGCAAGGTCCAGTGTAAATAGGGTTGGCACAGCCTTGGTGAGGGTGTGTGATCTTTGGTCAGGGCGAGGCGCAGGCGAAGGTGCTTTGGATGTGGTGTCAACTCACGGCTTTGCAGAGGCCATTGCTGTGATGGCTGCTTCCTGATGGAGAGAGCTTTAGGCAAACAAGCTGCCTGCTCCTGTTCACACCAGCACCTGCAGGGCAACACTCACCAAGTCCAACCCCAGTGCCCAAGGCCAAGCCAGCAGTATTGCTTTTATTTCCATTTCAGTTACACTGTTTATGGGATTTCACTGTTGGTGTGCTCCGGTATGGTAGGGGTGTGCTGGGCAGCAAAGGCTTCAGACAGCAAATTAAAACCATGCCATGTTGTTTAACCTGAAAGCTTTTTTGGGAAGTGTCCAACACCAAATATTGGCTGGATTGAGTGAAACATTCCCATTACTCTTGTTTTCCACAGCTAGTCCTAGGGACAGCCACCTTCTGCACTAAGGCAGACAACAACTGCAAGGTGAAACATTTCCTTCCACAGTTGCATCAGGCCCCTCTGTAAGTTACTATTTTCTGCAAAAAATACCACTGAAGTAACCAGACAGTGCAGAACTGCACTAATAGCACCTTGTGGCAGAGAAATGCAGGGGGTCAGAAGTGGAAATGCTGACACTGGAGCTATCATATGTAAAGAAACCAAAAAATGCAATACAGCTCTCTGATAACCACACCACCACAAAATCTGCAGTTTTAAGGCCTTGAAGTACTGCTAACAAAACAACAAAAATTAGTAACTCATTGTATATACACTGCAAAAAGCAACTTTCTATTCTTCTGTTCTTCCAGAATGCTATTTACATATAGGCTACACAGAAGGAGTTAGAGAAGCATGAGCACAGATTCTAATGATGGATTTCTAATCATAATTAGAACTATTAAAACACATTTCTAATGGTTTCTAACCTATACTGCAAACTGTAACAAGCTAGTGAGGATTTTTATTAAACTTCATAATTAATAGGAAATTTGGAAGTGATATAGTTCCATGGAAATGCACTAGCTAGGGTGAGCAAAGATAGTGATTGCTAAAAAAAGCCAAAATCAACCAAAAAACCCAAGCAAAAACTAAGAAGAGAATTAAGTAGGAGACTAATGAGAGTGAAGGAAATGGAGAGAAATAAGAAAGTTGTTAAATTATTTCAAAAGCCTCTAAATTGTTCATGGAATGTCATCTGCATGACAGATCAGGGAACTCTTACTGTTCTCATGAACATCAGGTCATAAAACTCTACTGTTTGTAGAACAAGGAAATAATTTGTATATTGCTTTATAAATTTGAGTAGCTACTCAAATAGTGGAGAGATACAGTAATTGTTCTTGGTGTATGCTACTTACAAGAAAAAACCCTTCTCTATGCAGGAGACAGATTTTTAAGGACAGTCAGAGAAGACACAAAACTCTAAGAACTTTAACAATATTCATAATATTTTTAAACTGCTAAAAAATATTTTTATTTCTTATATTGTGTGAACCCCCACCCCCCAAAAATCTGTATTAATATAGAAAACCAGAACAGCTTACAAAGCAAAACAGTTTTATTACCAGAGCTGTTATGCTTCAGGACATGGTAAGAGAAGCAACAACCTGTGACTGACAACAGTCACACTGCTTAATGTCCTCTTGAAACACCATGAAATGTGGCTAAATACAAAAATTAACTAAAAATTACTTGCACTTATTTTCCCAATGTCAACAGATACTTAAGTCATAGTATTTATAGCCAAAAAAAGTGACTTACTGAAGAACAAAATTAATGCATTAACTCAGAGCATGGCACTTTTGTTTTTGCTACAGTCCAGTAAAAATATGGAAACACATAAATATTTTAAAATATTTTCTATTTTAAAATACTTAAAACTTGTATTCCTCAGAGCACTGCATTTTTGTGGTTCTATGCTATACAATCTTCTTGTAATGTCATTCCTTAAAATGCAAGCTAAGGACTTATTCTGAAGAGTAGTAGTTCCTCTCACTCTAAAACATAAATGCTGCTGAGTCATCCTTACTAGATAAACAAGTATTTATGCAACATTCAGAATTTTTTTTTTCCTCAGCTGAAGAAAACATAAAGCTTCTGAAGCCAAGCTACCTTGGAATTCAGGAGATAGCTTTTCTAACTGAAGTTTGTCTTTGCTGCAGCAGAATAACCTAAATCACTGGACTATTACTCATTTAAGGGGACTTTTCCCATTTAGCAGTTGTTTCACTTTTGCTTTCTTCCTCACAAGAAAGGACTATGAATTCTGAACATCCATTTTAAAAGAAACTGTGGAATAGATTGAGAAACTGCTTGGAAGAGGGCACATACAGAAAATATCTACAAAAGGACTGTTCTGCCATTGGATGCATTTATTGTCTCATGATTTTACTGGGAATCTACACATTACATTCTTTCCTGGCCAACCCATAAGCAAGCACACAGAAGCTTAAAGAAGAACTGTCTCTTCATAGAATCATTCTTAATTTTAATCTGTTAGTTTCTGTTTGATAAAAGAGGTATTCCTAATAGCATGTAGAAACCTTAAAAAATTGTTAATTGTGCAGTGCATTGGAGCTTGAACAACCTTGCACAAAAAAAGAAATTAACACTGTGTAGTTTTGGATAATGCAGGTTTTCAAATTCTATTAACTTTAAAAAAAATTAATCATGAACAATATTTAAATACAAAAGAAATGACCTGATTTTCATTTCCCTTCTAGCCATGCTTAACTCTTAGGTTTTGAGGCTCTAAGTCTGCAGTCTCAAATACACTCTTAAATAACCCATTGGAGTCCTCAGTAAGTAAGTTTCAGTATTTGCAGCACAACATTAGTTTTGACTTAAAATGTCCCATCTAACACAGACAAGGAATGCAAGGTTACTTTATGACCACATATGCTGCCATACAAAGACATCCTCTGGCTATGTGACTTTGGTCTCTATATAACAAGGAAATACAGAATAGAAAGGAAGGAGACCAGGAATCCCAATTTAGAAAGGTTCTGGGCAATTTACATGAAATATATAAATTTTGAATTTATTTTATGAAAATAAATGCAAAAATTATCTATT
Organism: Anthoscopus minutus; assembly: GCA_013399455.1. Taxonomy (NCBI): domain Eukaryota; kingdom Metazoa; phylum Chordata; class Aves; order Passeriformes; family Paridae; genus Anthoscopus; species Anthoscopus minutus. The sequence goes on from VWYI01005841.1 coordinate 130,157, forward strand.
TTGAACTAATAAAAGTCATGTACTTTGAAACAAATCCTACAAAAACTATGAAGGCTTTTTCAATTCATGATTACCATCTGAATGCTTAGAAAATTTACATCCAATGCTTATTGAAAATGAATATTTTGAGTCAGATTTTTGGACTATGTGGATGCTGTATACCAGTTTCTAAAGCAACATGAAACTCCTCATCCAGAGTCCAAAAAAAATGTAGGGAGACCCTAAAAACGTAGCAGAAGCATTTCCGCACACTGATTTCAAAGTCAAGTTTGTGCAGAAGTGATTCCACTAGATTCATAGGGGACCTTTCTGAGGCAACAGAAACTTCTCACTTTGTAAGTTTTTTGACCTTTTCCAGCTCTTCTATAGGTTGCCACTTCTGATTGATTGTTACCAGCTGGAAGAAATGGAAAATATGAAAGTTAGTAAAATCCCAGGGAGCATTTGCTCTACTTCCACAGCCCTCCATTTCAAACATCACCTTATTGGTGAAGAAGTTCTAGTGGCTTTACATTTTCCTTTTAGAAATACACAACAGGTGACATCATAATTTGTTGAAAAAAATCACTTGGATATTAATTAAGTAATAATGCTAAATAATTTTATTTTTCCTTATCCTAAGTGCTCTATTAGATTAAGGTATTTTTCCTTCAGGCTGCATTACTCAAACATTCTTAATTCTGTAATTCTGGGACAAGGTAAGGGTGAAGAGCTCCAGGTTTCCACTGTTATCAATGGAACTGAGTAAATGGATGTTTGGGATGGGAATGACACAGGACAATAACCAGAAGTGAAGTATGAATTTAAGATCAGCTCTACAGTGTAAGAGCTGAATCCTTATCATTAGATAATAGGGTGAAGACATTAAGTAATGAATGAAGCATTTGTTGTCACTTTTAACTAGATATACATTGATTTTACACTTATTTTCTCATTCATATTTTGCTAGTTCTTACATTTTAAGAGAAGTGATTCATTGTGTTGGAAATTTGTGCTATTTATACACGTATTATATATACAAATTACCTTCTGAGGCTTGGCAGGATCAATAGTTTCCCATGGTTCTGAACTGCCAATCTTGTGAATACTTTAAAAGAAGATAAAACAGATATTATTTTTTAAGGTGTGTCTTTGCATACCTTTTCATATGAGCAACCTGTTGTCAGCAGAACATTCACTTAAGTAAGGAGTTCCCTAAAACACAAGTTTCTAGGTTTGAGCATTACAGTTTAAAATCTGGATAGGAATCAAGGATGGCTTGCTTTATTTGCAGGTTCCAAAGCACCAAGCAAGCCAGCACTGTTCACATATTATTGTGAGGGAAGCAAGCTGAAAAATCAAAACTGAATTGACTCAAAGTAAAGGGACTTCTACCCTGACAGTTAAAATGCCTATTCAAATCACTTTAAAATAAATAAATAAATAGACTCCCAAAAGCTTTAAGAGTATAGGATTTGGCTCCAATTATCAGCTAAGCCATTGGAATACTATCTTGTTTTAAGTTAATGCTATCAAAATCTGTTCTTTCTATACAAGTTCATAGGCTGGTTGCAATATATGTACATCTCATCTACCTATGTGATTATATGAAATTCTTGATTAGAACATCTAAAACTTCTTAAAAGCTTCTGAAAAACTTTTCAAAGCAGAGAAAAAATACAATTGTTACAGCAAAAGTTAGGAAATAACTTGGACTACACTCCAAATTAATTAATTTCCTTACTATTTACAATCTGAAGGTACTTTAGTAATTACCAGCACTCCTAGTACTCTGGAACATGCGCCCGGTGCCTTTTATTTTATTTTTGTGTGTGTGTGTAAAACACGATGGTCAAATACTTGGTTGAATAAAGCTCCAAGCAGTAAGTTTTTGCTTACATCACATCAGATTTGCAGAAGAGGGAGTAGACACAAAAAGAGAACGCCCCAGCTGCTGCAAAGGACAATATTCCGGCCAGGGGAATGAGCTGAAAGATAAAATAGAGAAAAGAGCTGAACTTACGTGCCAGCTACAGACCCACGAGTAAGGGGAGCAAGGGCTACACAGAACTAGGGAGGGATCACCTGTTCATGTACATTACTTCTGTATTACTCTTTACAACACTTCACTGTTAATATGTGAATTTCACTTTTACCTCTATATTACCCTTCTCCACACCTCACTTTTAATACATGAACATTACGCAGCTCCCATTTCCTCAGGAAATCAAATAGCAATCCCGGGACGGTCGCCCGAGCCCTCCGCATCCCTCCCCGCGGGCGGGTACGACGGCTCCGACCCCTGAGGCAAACTTACTTCTTTTTTCGTTTTAATTATGTGCAAGATGCCCCTGCTCATCGTGGTGGCGGCGGTACCGCTCCTCGAGTGCGGCAGGAGGGCACGGGCGGTGGA
>VWYI01005841.1:132655-156832 GCA_013399455.1 Anthoscopus minutus
CGGCCGCAGGGAGAGGCCGGACAGAGCGGGACGGGACCTGTGCCCTTCCTGCGCCAGTGTCCTCTCTCCGTGACTGCAGCGCGAAACCGGCTTCGGCATTCCTCCTTTGTCTTCGTCTGTGCTCTTCTCCAGGCAGCCGCCCCAAGAACGGGCAAAAGCCCAGATGCCGACAGAGCCTGCCTCTTCATAGCTCGGAGAGGTGCCTATAGTGACCAAAAGAGGAGCCCAGTGTCACCATGTCCCCTCGGCGGCAGCAAAAGCTCAGCCTAGGCCTAGGTTCTCATCACTCTCTTGAGTTCCATAGCTCCTATCACTTCCCAATACCCCTGTCTGAGAAAAACTACCAGGGGCAGACTGGAGGTGAGAGCAGGTGACTCCTATACATTGGTTTCCCCCTTCTCACTTGCCCATGGAAAGCAGTCAGAGGAAGGAGAGGCTGCCTTTATTGCATGTTCTGCTCGCTCCCTGCAGCAAGGAACACACATGATAGGGCACAATCAGCTCAGTTAATCTTTCCAGGGACTGTGGAAAATTAAGCAGCAGCATCTATAAAGCAAAGGAGCTGGCAGCATTTCACTGTAACAACTTTCAGGTCTAGCAATTCCAATGCAAACTCTCAAACACTGGAAAGCAAAACAGTTTTCATGCTTTTTCTCAGCACTGCTGCTGAGAAACCTCTGTGTGTTTGGGAAGGTCATGAGCACTGTCTATTTGTTGCCACCAATAAAGCTACAGGATGGTCCTTTCTATAAATCAGTGATGAAAGCCACCAAGCTGTAGGGCAGTTGTTTGTATCTGAACCCTTTCCTAGGTTACAACTGCTTCTACTACTGCCTTTTGCCCTCCTCAGTCACCCACTGCCTTGGAACTTCCTTTTGTGATCCATCTCAGTATAAACAACACTCAGCGCAGTCCCTAGTGTAGCTGTTATGAGAAAGAAATATTTGTTAATGAGCTTATATCTTCTAAACCTTGGTTAAAATAAGGAACTGTCTTTGACAGTGGTGTACTTTGTTCACAAGCATTTTCAGTGGGAAAAGGAAAAGATAAATAATAAAAACCTTCCTACTCTATTAAGTTAAAATGAACACTTACATACATGTAATATCAATTTCCTTAGATGTGTCTGTGGATTTTAGAAGGCAATCTACAAAAATGTATTGACAATTTTCATTCTGCAGAAATTGTCATTAAGCAAGCTTCCTTTTCTAAAGAATAGATTATTACAGTTTGAGTTGATTACACATTATCTACTTACTCAACTCAAATGTTTGTAGAGTAGACAGTAACTAATCTAAAATTACTCCCCAAACTCCTGACTTCCAAACGTACACCAAGGAGTGAAGCACTGACAATCCTTTCTCTGCCACTGCATTTTGTAATCTGCATGTAAGAAAGTAAGCCTGTACATAGGCACATATAAAACACATTTTACAGAGAATGGGATTTCCTTCTATTTAATTTCCTGAAAGCTTTTCTATTTCTTACAGATTTGTTGTCTTTTGGAGACTTCACAACACATTTTAAATTTTCTTATTATGCCATTTTTGTACTTAAAAGTAGGAAATATACAGTAACACTAAGCTGTTCCACAGTGTTATATCTAAGCATCTCAATTACTTGTTTCATCAGATGTAAACCTACCCAAAGCAAACAAGATTTTAATTTATTATTCATCGTTGAAATTACAGAACTGTTCACAAGTGATACTTTACTATATTTCATACTCCCTGAAAACTACAGTAGGTACAGTATTAAAAAGCAGGAAAGATGCAAACCCTTTCAAAATCTTTGTAATATCTTTAAAAATACTTATGCCACTCCTTTTTAGATTCAAGAGGCTAATTCTTGATTAGAGAATTTTTCATAAAATTCCAAGCTTTTTATGTTTAAAGATGGTTTTACAGTCTTCAATGATTTCACAAAATGTTCCTGTTTTACAGCAGTTGCTTCGAGTCCGTTCTCTTGCAATGCCAACAAAGCAGCCTTTAAAAGAAAAAAAAAACCAAAACTACTTAGTCCTTATCATGTTTTAAGTTGCAAAGAATACTGTAAATATCCTAAAATATTTTACAGGGAACAAAGCATTAGTTAAAGCATCTGAAAACAGCATTGCATAACTTACAGTTATTTAACAACAGATAAAGATCCAAGTAAGGTTACCATAATATTTTCATTCACTTTTTCTGTCTGGATTAGACAATACATCCTTTATCACTGATGTATTTGGATTCTCTTACTAGTCTTCTGTCTTTTATACAACTCAGTTTAATATAGCTCAAATTCTGGATTTCTCATTTTTTTTTATCTCTAGCCTTGACAGTACTTGCTAATTTCAGCTTGCAGTATAAAGAATGCAATTCACCTGCATGTGAGCATGGATTACAGAGGGCCACAGGAAATAAAGGGTAGTTCTGGTAAATTATCATAGAAAGACTTTATTCTTACCTGGCTTTTTATTTAAAGACTGAACCCTTGTCAGCTCTTCTGTTTTGATCATTTTCTTTGGATTTTCAATGCAAACTGGGAAAGAACCTGTACTACAGATGGCTTAGTAACATCTATGAGTTAGCTCTTTTTTCACTCAAAATTGTTAATTAGAGTTTATTTCACAGATGAACCAGGAATATTTCTCACCTCCTTGCACAGATTTTCAATATCAGCTCCAGAGAAGAGGTCTGTTAAGACTGCCACATCTTGTAATGACACATCAGTATCCAATGGAATTTTTTCAGTGCAGATTTTCAAAATGGAAAGTCTTCCCTGTAAATTGAGGCATATTATTCAAGAAAACAAAACCAAACAGATTAATCTGTCTCCAAAGCAGTACCAAACTTGAAATCAGAGCCAAGGAAAATCCAGAAAGGTACCAAAACTATCTTGTTTCAGTAGAAAAATAAAATGCTATTAATGGAGGTAATGCACTTCTGGTTGCATATATTAAATATATTTAAGGTCTGTTATTCACAGTCACTCCTTGCTTCATGAAAACACAATATTTTAGGCTGAACAGGCCTGATTTGGCATACTTTGGGTCAACTTTTTTTTGTGAAGCTCAGGACAAATAGCTACACTAGCCATTGGAACAGTACACAAAAAATATTTGAAGCAAGGGCAGACAAGTTATGTTGGTATTTCCTGAATTGTAGCTTGATTTTGTAAACACACATTTTCTCTATTTTCCATAAGCAATAGTGTAACTACCTACACCAGTTAAAATGTTATTTGTGTTTAAAATACAAATATCTTTATTACTTTTTAAATTTTTTCATTGTACCTTGAATTTGGTGACAAATCTCCAGTGAAATACTCATCACTTGTTAAGTATGTTACAGGAATATGCTCCCTTTTCTCCCAAAGTATGCTGGCAATGAATATCTCTCCCTTTAAAGCCACATATGGACATGCATGCAATACCTTCAGATCTGGAGGTGGAATATAGATCATCTTGTCCAGCCTTCCAGGACGGAGTAAGGCATCATCCAACATATCTGGTCTATTTGTTGCAGCAACTACCATGAAATCTTTGTTCACAGTTTCCTGAAACTCTAGCTGAGTAAGAGATCATGTAAAAAAAATTAGTGCAACATGGCTGAGATAGGTATTATCAAGAGATATTAGTTAACTACTAATGAGAAGAGAAGGGAAAAAAGATCATATAATTTTACATGTAGTTATTTTCCCTTAAGTATTAGTATTTTATCTTTCTTGAGGTAAAAAAATGCCTTGGTGCAGGGCAGATTACATGACATAGAAGAAATATAGTTAGTATTGGCCTTGGCAATAAATTAAAATTTTTCTTTGACCAGATTGTAACTACGAACTTCTTATATGCAAAAATTTAAGTATCCTACAATTTGGGAACTGTTTTCTTTAATATTCCCCCAGAGAGTATCATCATAAGAAGAAATTTATATACAGTAAAGCTGAACATTAAATGTTACGCACAATTCACTGACAAGTGAAGGTACAAGAGTTTTTGTTTAAATAACTAACTGAACACAGCTGTGCTGCTTTTGTATGCATTATGTGTGAGAAAGAACTGCAAATGAAGTAGAGGAAATACTTCTAAAAAGTAAGCTCAGGGAGGAATTTGTTTAAGAGTAAAAAATTGCACAATCAGTATAAAAAATTAAGTGTCAAGAAAAGGATTTTTGTGACAGAAGATGAACACCCAACTAGTAATGCTCACTAGCCTGTGTGGGTATTTTGTTCAAACAAAGCCTCATTGAGGAACAGTATATGTAAAAACAATCAGCAGCTTATATACAGTATCTTCTAAAAACCAGTAATTATGACAGAGTAAAAGAGCTTCTTGCATGTTTTTAAGTTTGAGGATTATAAGTTCAAAATGCGAACAGCAACAACTACCATTTTTGAAACAACTAGACAGCAATTCTCATTCTTCTGTACAGAAAAGGGAGCATAAATACCTTTCTTTCCTCGTCACTTTGTTCTTGGCACTGAGCCTCAAGCTGCAGCTTGACTCCTCTTCTTTCTGTAACTTTCAGCCCAACCCCATCCAATTCATTGAGGAGAACAGAAAGAACCCGCTCTGAGACACCATGGCCAGTTCTGCAGTGTGCCCGAGATCCCAAGATAGAATCAATCTCATCCAGGAATATTATTGCTGGAGTATTTGCTCTTGCTTGGCGAAAAACCTTTTCAATACATGTTAATAAAATAAAACATTAATGCCTTTATTCTATCAGGTAAGGTGAAAAAAGAATCCCACTTACATATATTCTATTTTTTACTTAACGTCAAAGGTATACTTGTAATGATTCTTAAGAGCTGTTCTGGCTTACATTTACTATTGGCAAATTCTGCTTCTTATTTATATTCCTAAATCAACTGAAAACAAAGGGCAAGAAATACTTTCAAAGTTTAACACTGGTATAATTTTAGGGATAGATTCTCACTTTATCTACATGTGAATCTGTAAGCCATTTCTATTTTATAATCAGATGAGAGCTCTATCTAATCTTTTCAACAACAAAATTTAGGTCTAACTAATACTTTAAAAAAAATCAAGCAAAAATAGACTACAGAACCTTAAAAAAATTAAAAACTGTACCTGAGACAAAATCTTCTCTGAATCTCCAACGTAAGGTGAGAACAGGTCAGCACCACTTACACAGAGAAAGGAACAGTGACAACTTGTGGCCACAGCCTTCACCAGTGTGGTTTTGGCACACCCAGACGGCCCATAGAGAAGAATACCCTTGGGATGAGACAGGCCCATCCTGGCAAATGCCTCAGGAAATTTCATAGGCCACTCAATACTCTGTCAATACATAAAAAAGGGATGAAATTCTTACTAACAAGCAATCAATAAAACTTCCAAGCACATCAATTTCCTCTCCTTGATACAAACATTAATTGGAAATCGGAGAACACTGATTCAGTCTTTCTTCATATAACGTCCCCCGTTTAAATTTTCTATCTGAAACAGAACTATGCAAGCCTGGAAAGAGATAACAGCTAAGAGCAATCCCCGGATAAATATTCAGGAATAGACAAATTATCTGGCTACAAGTTAAATATTTTTCAGCTACTAAAAACATACCTATTTTCCCATGATATTACTATGCTTGGTGGTGGTATCTTGTGACTGCAAGATTTCCAACTCAAACATTGTAACAACACTGTAATAATGTTTAAAATACACTTTATAATCAGGTAATTTGCGAGAGAAATAATTTTCATAATGCAGTGTACAAAATACCTTGGAGTACATTTTAGAAATTAACCATTTATCTAAATTAGTTTAATACATTACCTGTTTTAACTTTAATTTCACATCTTCAAGACCACCAATTTGCTCCCAAGTCACAGGCTGACACTCTGTTAGTCCAACTGCACTTCGAAAAGAGGATGGTTGAATTTTTTTAAAAGCTTCTTGGAAATCTCCCATGTTAATCATGGATTTAGTTTCAGTTGAATCCTGAAAAAAAATCCCAGATAGAGCATATTCACATTTTAATGCAATACTTAAATGCTGTATTAATATGCAAAACACTTAACATAAGGCTAAATACAACTAATAAGGAAGTCAATTCCTGACCTAACAAGCTTATACACTGCAGACACAAAAATGCAACATGAAGTAAAACATAACCTCTGTAACAGCAAGTTTTCATACAGGAAAAAACAAATTTTAACAGAAATTAGTGTTTCAAAGAAAACCACTATTCCCTAAATAATAGTTCCATTAGGCAGTGATCTGCTAAATCAAACAGCTGCTTTCAGGGTTAACACATATCACATCCTACAATCTTAGAAATAAAAAAGCTGCAAAATCCATTTCACCACACACTGCAGAATGTAACACATTTTATCTCAAACAGGCTATAAAATGCCACTATTAAACCACAGATGCAGTAACAGAACTAAAGTGAGAACTGAAAGGATGAGCAAAAATAACATATTTATATTTATAATATACTTGGTGTAAGTCTTCAACTTGTTGAGCTTTTCAAGTAAAGTATTAATGAGAAAAGGGTAGTACAAATATTACTGACATTGTTCTTGACTGATTTGCAACCATACCAAAGAGCTGTGGGACACAGCCTGCATAGCAGCTTCTCTGCAGAGTGCTGTAAGGTCAGCTCCAACATACCCAGCTGTCATTTCTGCCAGCTTAGCCAAATCAACCTCTGCAGAAATGGGCATATCAGATGTAAGCAACTGCAGGATGGATCTTCTCTGTGTAACTGTTGGGGTCCCAATAATAACCTAAACCAAACAGAATAAACAAAAATTTTAAGTATATAATTTGCCATACTCATTTATTTTATAGGCCTAGGCAAGCAATTTTGTCTCTGCTCTATATTGGCTACTGAAAATTTTTATATACTTATATCCCAACTAAAGAGTTTTACAGGAAACCTATACAAATGACAAGTATTTTAAACACCATTTACTTTCCAGGTGAACAGTGTTTGTATACAGTTGTTCATAAGACACTGTCAGATAGTGTTTATCAAGTCCCATAACTCTGAAATAATAATTTCCTCACATCACAAGCACTAAATTAGACGAATATGATAGGCAAAAATAAAAGATAAATATTCATACAAACACTGTTTGTTGCATAATTGCATGTGTTCTTCTTCTTTGGACTACTAGGCTAATGGAAGTTTTCCAGAGTAGACCCAAACTCTGTTACTAAAAGCTGAATAGAAGTTTTGACACAACAGGTTACTGGTTCTCTGTCACAATAAATTTTTAAGGGGAAATGCACAAATCTTCAATCTAGGATTTAAAGGCAAAGAATCCAGTCCTGTAAAGCTAAGCAGCTGTAAGCAAAGAAACCCCCTCAAGATCAGGTTAATGTCTATGAAAAAGAAGCAAAAAGACCCCTCCCATCCATTTTCATGGATCTCTCAGTGTTCTGAGTAAAAAACCCAAAACCAACCATACCCAAGTTGCAGCAAAGACAGAAATAAAATACCTGTCCCAAACCTGTAGAATCCCATTATGAAGCATGATTAGAGAACATTAAAAACGCCATTAGCAGCCCCCTTCCACCTCAATAAGGACAGAAAAATGTGAGTGTGTGATTAACAGGGCTTATTTACCTCTCTATCGAATCTGCCAGGTCGTCTCAGTGCAGGGTCTAAGGCATCAGGCCTGTTTGTCGCTGCCACAATGACCATCCTACCCTCACTCCCTACACCATCCAGCAGCGTCAGCAACTGAGCAACAATACGATCTTCAGGAGCATTGTTTGAACTTCCTCGCTTTGGGCATAAAGAATCAATCTCATCAAAAAAGAGAATGGTTGGACCCTCGTTTGACATCTCTCTGCCCTTTTCAAACACTCTTCGCAAATTCTCTTCACCTTCTCCTGGTCTTGACCCATGGAGGGCTGGGCCACTGATGCCAAACAGATACGCACCCAGCTCTTTTGCTACTGCCTTTACCATTAGGGTTTTCCCCACACCTGGGGGCCCAATTAATAGCACACCATTAGGGACAGAGAGACCGAGCTTCTTGAAAGTTTTTGGAAAGCGGAAAGGCAGGTCAATCATTTCTTTCAAAGACTTCCCCACATCATCCAGTCCTGCAACTGGAGTTTTTGCCGTGTCTTCTGACAGATGTCTGTACCATTCTAAAGTGATCACCTCCTTAATTTTTATGCTTGTTTGGGGCGTTATCAATCCAGCTCCCTCCTCCACAGGAGATGCAGACAGTATTTCAACGTACACCACGGGATTTTCGGGACTTGGGGCAACAGTAACAACATAACAAGGTGAAACATACACATTTCTTAGCAGTTCTCTGATTGTCTCCTGCAACACCGCTCTAGGAGTCGACTTTTTCAGCGCGGCGCTCCTGAGGACCGCTCTCACAGTGGCCGCTCGCAGCTGTCGGCACGGCAGCAGCTGCAGCCGGCCCACGCTCAGCCAGAGGCCGCGCAGCTCCCGCGCCGTCAGCCCCGCGGTGCTGCAGGTGAGATCGGCCTGCAGGTACCCGTCCGCTAGGTCGTGCCGGGGCCACGCCGTGCACACACAGCAGCCGCCGGGCACGGAGATCCTCAGCGGGGCGCCGATCCTGGCTCCCAGGAAGGAGAGCGCGGCAGGTCCCAACCGGCACCGCTGGGTGCCCTCATCTCCCGGGTCCAGCGGGAGCAGCTTTAAGACTGCCGCCTCCATCGCTATCTCCGCGAGGGAGGGCAGCAACCCCCCTGTTCTGCGCGGGCCCGTCGGCTCCTCACCGCGCCTCGGCCTTCCGCGGGGCTCCCGCTCCGCCGCCGCCGGGCTCTGCCGGGCTCTGCCGGGCTCTGCCGGGCTCTGCCGACCCGCCCGGGACCCCGCGCGGGAACTGCAGCGGCCGGCGCGGAGCGCAGCCGCCCGCGCGCTGACAAACGGCCCCGCGCATGCGCAACAGCGGAGCACGCGCACTGCACCTCGCCTCAGGCCCCAGAGCGTCCCGGGATGAATCAGGTGGGAGCGGAGGTCGGAGGTATCGGAGACAGCCTGTGTCCCTGAACCAGCGTGTCACCCTGACGTGGAACTCAGTGCCACGTTCAGTCTCTCGTTAAACACAGCCAGGGACGGTGATTCCTGGTTCATTCATTATCTCATCGCGCTTCCTGTGAAGAATTTTTTCCTGATGTTCAGCCTGAATCTCCCCTGGTGCAGCTTGTCCTGCCTCGGAGAAGAGGCCAAGCACCACCTGGCTGCAGCCTCCGTGCTCCCTCAGCCATTTTTCTTAGGACTTGTGCTCCAGGCCCTTCACCATCTTCTTTTGCATTCTCTGGACCTGCTCCAGTCGCTCAATGTCCTTCCTGAACTGAGGGGCCCAGAGCTGGCCGCTGTCCTCGATGTCTGCTACCTCCCTCATGCCCTACCTCAGCCACTGCCCTGGGCTTTCCCTTTTGAAGGGCTGTCAAAGCAATGCCTGTGAGGTGAGTGCTGTGTCCTGGAGACTTCTTATACCCTCATCCACAGACAAAATGCATTGACCCCCTTTCTAATTGCCATCAGGCTTGTTCCCTACAGAGCTGGTCATGACAGGGCTGGTTTGCACCCTCATTTCTTTGCCCTCTTTTTGTCTTCTCAGTGCTGCCCACTTCTTAGGTGCTTCTCAAACATATTCCCAAATGTAGGGATTCCCCATTCCTGTGCCCCTGCCAGTGTTTCCCTCTGCTCCTTTGTCACCAGCAGTCACAGTTGAATAAGCTGTGGGTGCTGGGTAAAAAAAACCCGTGGGGAGCCACAGGATTGGCTTGAGAAGATGCCCATACAAGTAATTAATACACAGATATTCATTCAATAATTGGTAAAACTGTTGTAGCATGTTGCTCTTACAAATGCTTAGTCAGCATTTAAGAAAAATTTTGGTCCCCCAGCTTCTTAGAATGTGCTATGAATTGTGCAGTGTACTTTTATTAAAACTTACCAGGATCTCTGTCAACATTGTGGGCTATAAGATAAAATTTAGTATGTGCATAGTTTTAAAGTAGCTTGGTTTTAAATAAAGTCACACGTGTGCTGAATACACACAGACTTTGAGACCACAGACATACAAGAATTGGGATCTCAAATGCTCGATGCTAGCCAGACACAGTTAGATTCACAGAAAACCCAGAGAAGGTGGTTTAGAGAACAGCTACAATTTGTCCTGCCTTGTGCTCTGAAGGCCTCAGGAGAGGCAGTGTAAGAAAACCTTTGTGATGGTGTCCTGGCTTATCACATTAATTACTGAACCAAGGCTGTACACAAAATATATCAGTAAGCCATATGAATAAAAGCAGGCAGTGTTAAGAGAACCAGTTCATAATAATTCTAAATGCTGCATAGGAGCTCACAAGAATTTTGTAGGACTGCTCAGTGTGAAAACCAACAAGCTTTCTCTTTAAGCCTAATTATGTGCAAAAGGGCCTGTAATAGATTTCCTTTCAATTCGTGACCAAATTTTCTCATTTCAGTGTTTGTTTTCTATTTTTCTACTCCTGGATATCTACTTAATCTTTCTTTTCATAGCATGGTTCTGTACTGCACACATATGCAAATGTTTATATGGAATATGCTTATATGGAATATGTACCAGGTATTTGGTGTTGGACACCCTAATGTGTGTCCAGAGAATGTACAGACAAAAATTATAAGGAGCTTTCATTCCACGAAGGCAAATGTGTTTTCAAGCCAATGTCTTATAAACATATTCTCTTGTTTTATTCCTTTCCATCAAAGGTTCTCATAAACATGAGGGCCCTCAAGTACGTACTTGATTAAATAAAAAACATACTCTGTTTAAAATGGCAGATTTGTGTTTCAGAGTTTCAAACTGTAAGTGGTAGACCCTCTGCTTGGTTTTAGAAAGTTTTTAGTGTTTAGGAAAGAAAAATATAGAAAATAGAATATTTGCAATGAACTCTGTGGTTTATATTCATATGTAGTGGTTCCTTCTAACAGACTTATTGTAACATCTGGAAAATCTGATTTCTTCTCAGAAGGAAAACATCTGCAAATCTAATATTAAGTAACAAAAGTTGGTGTCCAATAGAAAAACTCTGCTATTGTTGCTTGATGAGGACATTTCAGTAAATTTTTACTTAAATTTCTTTAAGTTTTTACTGTATTTTATTGTTGTAATACTGATTGTTTTACTTTAAGACTCTGATTCAGTTATTTTTAGTATAGTGAAGTAAAGCCCCTAAAAAACTAATATGTCCTATTGGAAGACCACAGGATTGGCTTTTTTTGAACAAATTGTGGAATCATATATATATTATTAAAATATTTTCTTAGAAAACTTTGCTGAGTGACATTGCTCTTATTTCAAATGCATACTTTTTAGTAGTCATGCTCCTGAACAATTTATAGACTCCAAAATAAACAAAGTAGCAAAAAATATTCCACCAATAATCTAGTTTGAATTGACAAAAACCTGAAAATGTTTAAAACAGTTTTCTCACCATTCACTAGATGGCAGCTAATCTTCAAGAATGGCTGTATTTCTCCTTTCAGATCTGATAATTTGGAGGGAGTAGTCATCAGTTCTTGGAGAAATCAAATATTTTCCAGCATTGTCTTCATTTCTAATGTGAAACTGAAAAACGAGCACAGTGAGTGTTTAGATAATTTTCAGCTTCGTTACTTTTTCTTGTTGGGTTTGTTGCTCTCTCTTTCTGGGGAAGAATGTTCCTTTTTTTTTTTTCTTCATATTTAGTGTGCCAGACTAACTTCTTTTAAAGGAGAACATACAATTATCAAAGGTTCTAAAAAGAAAGAACAATATTTCATTGGGGTTTTTTGTTGTTTGTTTATTTGTTGTTGTTTTTTCTTAATATATGTATTGGGTTTTGTTCAAAATTTTTTGTTCAAAATTCCCAATTATAACTCACAAAATGAAATAATTGTGTCTTGTTACAAAGTAAATAAAATATTAAGCTGATTCCTTTTTTAGTAGGTGTTACCCTATCTATTACTGAAATGGAAATTTTCATTTTAAATTGATGAGTTAACTGTGTTTTTAACATAGTCTTTACTCATGGTAAATGGATTTGAAGATGTGGTCTGATTGTTTATTACTCAAATAAGGGTAGTTCAAAGTGAGTATCTGGCATGTGTATGCTTTAGGACAGGATTTTACATTTAATTATTAAAATATTTATATTTGTGGAGGTTCTTTCACTAAATATAAATGCTGTATTACACTTAGGCCAGATATTGCACATTTCAAACACCAGGCTTTATTATAACAAAACCTCATAAATAAATACAAAGACATGCTTAGAAAAGGAGTGGAAAGAGCTTTTGCATGTCTGCATGTCTTTCTGGGAGGGCCACCCTCAGTATGTTTACTTAATTTTCTAGTGAGCATCCAGTCTTGTATCTTTACATGGAAAAAGTTCCCATTGCAGTTAGGAATTTTGGGTGGGCAGGGCCCAGGGGATCAGTTAGGCCCAGGCCTCACAGTGTGGAAATTCTCTGCCTGCTGACAGAAGTTTTGGTGAAATTACTGCACCTCAGGTGAATACCATTGATGCTGCATGTCTACTGGAAGTCATTGCCATCATGGCAGATGCATCAGGCAAAATGTGTGTCTGCACCTGGAGCCTTCCAGTGGAAATTCGCTTCTCTTAAGCTGCCAAGGATTTTAAAACTTTGAGGTGGCTGTGGAAGAGGTTTGCAAAATTGTAATTTGGATTGGAAATACATGTTTTAAAGGTCTCTTCCAATGCCAGAACAACTGATGCTACTCAGACCTCTGTTCATAACAAAGAAAAAGGGATAATCCATCACATGGTGGGTAGATCTGTAGAACTTCATGGAAGGATGCTGTGGATGCAAAATTGTGTGTTGGTGCAAGAGGAGACTGGAGAGCACTTATCAAAGGATGCTGTTCATGAGAGTTCTGAGGACTGAGGAGGTCCTTGTGAGAAGAGAACTCATGGGGGATTGCTGAAGAGCCAGACTTCTGCTGGTGTCAGAAGCTTCTGCAAGCTGAACTTACTGGAAACCAGGAGTGTGTGAGAGTGGAAGTGTCACACATGCTTACTCTTTCTGTTGGTTTCTTAGCACTGCTCTAAGTTTTCACTTTTTAATGCACAGTAAAAAAGGCATCACATACTTGTTTCTTAAATTATGTAAATAAATAGATATAAGAATTGGTTTCAGGCACACAAAATGTTAGGGATGTGTTTTGTATTCATATTTTCCCTCTTAGAAAATCCCACATAGCAGTTACACAGTTTAGTGTGAGGTAATGTAAAATGGTCTTGCAGCTTTCTAGGGCTTTTCCCAAATGCTTTCAAAGAATTCCCACTGTAGTGTTTAGGAATTTCTCTTATGCTGTTAAAGAATTTTCAGAATTTTTTCTTAGGCTTGATATTTTCATGGTGCTTTCTGGAAGTTTTCCTTCCTTGCTTTATAGGAATTTCTGCCAATGGTTTCTAGAAATGTTCTATTTTCTCTTCTTTGTCTTCCCTTCTTTCTAGGTATTTTCTGAGTGTATCCTAGGAGTTTGTCTGGTGTTTGCCCCCTGTTTTCTAGGAATTTTGCAGGTGCAAGCAGGAATCCCCTCCATACTTTCTAGAAAGTCTTTCTAGAAGAATTTCTAGGAATTCTCTCTACTTTATAGGAACATTCCTACATTCCAGGAATCTACCCAGAACTGTCTAAGGATTCTACCCAGGCACTCTAGGGATCTTTGCTGTGCCTGCTTTTTGAGCAGGAGCAGAACTTAAAGGCTTTAGATCTGAAGCTGGTTGTTCAGTAGATCTGTTTTCCTACATAGAACTTAGCTTGGAAAATGTTTAATTTTTTTTTGCACTTCCTTTCCTCCATACCATAGCTACATGTTGTACTTTCTTCTCTCCTCCAATTCAGATAGGTAGATTTTCTTTTTGATCTTTTTCAGGTTTTGTGATAGGCCATATTGCTTTTTTCAGAACAACTATTATCACTTCCTCACACAGTCACAGAATATTGTTGTTAGCCTATTGCTTAGACTGATTTTCAGAGTGGTAATGTATGTGTCATTGAATCTTAACATAAAAAATCCAGCAAGATCAATAAATTTAATTTACAATTCATGTAATTTACAATTTTTACTGGTAGGAGTCAATAAAAGACATTGATCTACAAACAAATATTTTAATATAGAGGTAGCACAAAAACAAAATACTAAATTAGCAGATAATTAAAGTAATTAAGAATAAGATGTATGTGAAACACCTGTATTACCCTTGCCAGCATCATCTGCACTCAGGTTATTTTTTTCAGGTACTTGTTTTGCTCACTCCACTTGGCTTTGGCTCCTAATAATTGTTTTTTTCTGTTAGGTTCAATACCCTTATTCAAAGTATTTTAAGTCCCATCTTTTTGGAGACTGTAAAACTAGGTAAATGCATTAGCAATTAATCCATTTGTGTTATCATGGGAAACAATCAGCTATTAGGAGGGGAGCTCAGTGCTTAATTATGTTAGAAAGCCTTTGGTGCACTTGTTTTTGCTTCCTTTTGTTTCGCTGTTTCTGTTCCTAAGCCCTCTCAGGACTCAGAGCAGGCCTTTATTTCCCTGACTGGATTTCCCTGGGTTCCCCACTCACACCTCTGCCCATGAGCCCCAAGCTCTCTTTGAGCTCAGGCATTTGCTCTGGGATGGCCTGAGCTGTTGGTTTGTGTCTTCACAGCTGTCTCTGGAGTTCCCAGTTTTTTTATGGACCTGCTCTTGTTGGCACAGGTTTGTCTGATAGCCTGGACTCTTGGGCATTGTTCCTAGGCTTGTATTGCTTGAGTTTCTTAGGCTGTATCTTTCCATCCTTATCAAATTTGGTTGCTGATTTCTGAACTCTACCAGAACTCCTTGTTGTTCTCCAGATGTGTTCTGTAGTATTGCTGAGGTGTTGATTATATGTAGCTAGTAGGGTAGTTGATAGTATATAGCAATGTGAACATTAGAACTTTACATATGTGGCATTCCTTGTTGGGGAACTGTTTCCTTGTAAGGTTTTATGTTTTACTTGCATGCTATCCAAGTTCTCAATAAACCACTGTCAGTTGGTGTGAGTTATTAGAGTTTTTGAGTAGTTACCACATACTGTCATCTCCTGTAGCTTATTATTGTGGTGTCCTGTTTGCATACCTTCATTCACAGTTTAATTATCTAATGGAATGTAGAATGTTATAATCCATTTCAAATATAAGGAAACAAATATATTCTAGAAAGTACTTGTGATTAGATGGTGTTTTTCCTATTTTTGGAGAGACCCTGGAACTTGTGTCATTTCCCTAGTGTAGAGTCCTTACAAAGCTTGTTAATACTTGCCATAGCAATTCTTTAGTCTTTTATTTATGCTTTTATTTAAAGGGTGAGGAAAAGTAGAAGAAACAAAACATTAATGCAATTTTTCTTCACTGGGAAAGAATTTTGTTATGTAATGGTCATAGCTAGCAGTTGCATCTAGATCATAATTTTGATTAAACTAGATGGAACTATTCTTTTCCTATTAGCCAATTCTCTTTCTGTGGAGTGGTATATGAGCACCTTCAGTTTTCTGAGACATCTGAGGTCTTGGTATTATCTGAGAAATGCTGATTAAGTTGGCAAAATCTGACTTCACCTTAGCACTAGTGATTTCATATAGATATACCCCGTGCAGTGGTAAGTCTTGAATTCTGTTAGTTAAACTGTTGTGTTCTCAACTACATACAATGTACTTGTTTCTTCTGCTATAAAAATTGTCTTTCAGGCATCAAATATGCTGCAGTATTTATAGAAGTCATCTGTCTTCTTTGAGAGGAGCAAATAGCGAAGTAGGAAGGGACTAAGCAAAAAAAAAAAAAAGGGGCCAGGGACCTTGGAATGGGCTTCATGAGGGTAGTAAAAAGTAGGAAAGACAGTGTAAAGAGAAAAGCAGGCATTCTTAGAGCGGCAGTTTCTCTGTCCTTACAGTGATGCGTGTATTCCTTATGGAAATGTGAAATTATTCTACAGATATTTTTGAGTTGTTATATATATATCAGAATAAATATGTGCTTTATCCATATCTAGGTACCTTTCTTGTGCTTTAGCTGGAGGGTTATTTTTGAGACTTTGGGGAGACAGTCAATCCAATTTTTGGTAAGAGGAATTGTCTTTGAGGAGTATAATAATTTTAGTCTCTGCCTTTGGGAAGGATCCTATGCCTTCAGCATTCCTCTTTCCTTAAATAAATATCTTGGAACACAGACATCCCCAAATATTGACATGTCTTCCCTTGTCATCATCCCTTAATTACATTAAATATTCTAAGCTTGTATCAATTTTCACTTCAGTGTCTGTATTTTTACACTTCTATTTTCAAGCTGCCTTTTCTTGCCTATTAAAGTTTTAAAATATTTATGGCTACTGGAATGAGTTGCCCTTTGTACATCCCACTGCAATCTTTGATGACTGATCCTACTGATGTGAGACTGTTACAACTTAACAAAGGGAATAGGAATGATTTCTATGTTGTCAGAAAAGTTCCATACTTCAGAAAACATTACAATGCAAAATATTTCACAGAATGAGACCTTCTCTTGTAACACACTGACATTCAGATGCCGATGGTTAAGTAATGACACCCAAATGCTGTCATGAACAAAAATGGAAGAAAACCATAGCAAGAATTTTCAGTGATGAACTTCCTTAGCTTCTCACTGTGGAAGTTGTAAGATGTCTATTTTTTTTTCTTCTAAGAAGAAGAGATTGAGGATTCATACAGAAATAATGACTAAGTCATATTTCTAAATTCCTAGGTGTGATATAAAATTCCTTAGACTGGGCCTGAATGGAAAAGGATTCAATTATTGCTGGTGCTCCTCCATCTTTAATGTCTTTTTCCCCATTTCTTCTCTTTCAAAGGGTATCAAGAATGCCAGTTCCTTAGTACTTGGGTTATGTTGCTTAAAATTAATTCCCTGTTACCTTAGCTTGTGTTGTGGAAATTGAATTTCTTAGCTACTGAGAAATGGAAACAAATGTTTAGGTTTGTAAATCATCCTTCAGCAGATATAGAAAATATATTTAAGGCATTGGGAATAACATTAATTCTGTGAGTTTGTTTTTCTGGCCTTCAAGAGGGCAAAGCTGAACCTAGAGAACAAATGAGCTATTGCTTCCATGAAAAACGTGGAGGCATTGATGATTGTAAGGCATGAACTTTTCAATTACTTTGAATTTACATCAGTGTTCAGGTGTTACCAAGGGCCACCCCTGTTCTTTTGTAAGAGCTGTAGCTCTGTAAGAGCTCTTACTTTGAGAAATTGCCATGAGGATTTATTTTTTCTAATAAGGGAATATTATTTTCTTTTAATTTTTCCTGGTGGAAGAATTACAAACTCATCCTGTTTATAATGAGATCAACTTAGTGCTGTGATGCAGATGTTGTAATTAGACTTTGATCTTTGCTCGAGGAGCTTTTTTCTTTCATGTAACTAAGCAACGTTCTGCTGATGGTGTCTGTTTGAGGATCTTGCCTTGTTCTTTAGGGAGCTGGTTGGCTAAAACTGTGCAAAGGATGATTTGATTTGATTCAGATACTTACATTGTCGTTTTAAAATTTCAGCCTAACTATGTATTCAGGTAGGCATGGAGTTAGAAGTGAAAAAGGGGAAGGCTAGAAGTATTTGCAATAGAAATCCCTTATTCTGCAAAGGTTTAAACCCTTTTAACTGTGCAATGAATAGTCCCCATTGAAGCTTCAAGACAGAAGCTTATGAATGCTCTTCCAAATTCACATTACATGGATCATTGACAGTGAAAACTTGTACTGCTTGTGCAAACAGAAATAGAGGCTGATTTTTGTATTTCAGCCTATCAAGCCAACAATGTGACCGTGGGCACATTTGTTACATCACCCAAACTGATGGAGCTGCTTGAAAAGCACCATGAACATAAGTAGCCTGAAGGAAATGTTGTTTTTGCAGAATCTTTTGCCAAAGGAGGTTCTTGTCAAGGATAACTTCATTATAATTGAAAATGAGATTGAAATTTGTGGAAGATTAAAGTGAATAACTAAAAAATAATAAAGCCACTTGTCAAATTGAATCATGTTAATGGTGAACAGCTGTTTGTTATTGTGGTGAGTGTAGGCTGTGAAGCAATATCAGTGAAATAATTAACCTGTTGAGTTTGGTGGAGTTGCATCCAGTCACAGCAGATTGAATTATGACTTCAAATGTCCTTGTTTTATTTGATGATTAGCAGAGTATGAATATTTTCCTTTCTAAAATGCAGTTGGATAAAATTTAGTTCTTTTTTCATAAAGGCGTAGCTTGAAAAGCAGGACTATTGAAATTGTCAATGCATCAATTAAACCATCTTTACTATCTTTCTTCAATAAGATGGATTCTTTAGTTAGGAAATTCTTGTTGGTCTGCAATTCAAAGAGAGAAATTATACCATATCTCAATTATTCTTTAAGGAAACTTTCAACTTTTTCCCATTTTGGAAATTCTACAAAATCAGAACTTCTGAAATAAATTAGAAATTAGACTTAGCTTTCACATGAATCACATTTTAGAGACCAGAGCAGTTATCTGACGTAGCAAGATGTTGTGATCCCTTCTAACTGAGTACACTGTTAGTAATTTCTAGTGTAGATGTCTGGGAAGTCTCCTTAAAGCATGTTAAGTCATATGAATGGTGACTAGGGAATTAAACTCATGAGACACGTGATCATTCTCTCCCATAGATCTACAAGACTGAAAGTGGCTACTGGCTAAATATATCTAAAGATGAATTCTTTCTGAATGTTCTGTGTAGATCTGCTTTTGAGCAAATGCTTTGATAAAACTAAAGATTCTATTTTGTTTTTTTCCAATCTGTTATGAAATTAAACATCTCAGTAGAAATGTTCTTCCTGAAGCCATGCAGTATGTTTTACCCACAGTGCTTTGATTCTTAGCTTTTTTGGACTTTATTTTCCCAGCCTTTTTTCAAAGCTGCTAGAGGTTGTGGTATTTTTAAGCTCTTCATTTTCTTTCTTAAGAAAGCTAGAGATCAGTCTGGATCTCTTCAAAGCTCTAAATTCACTTCATTGAAGCCCAAAGCTACATAAGCTGTAGTTGTTTCCTACAAGTTAATGAGAATAAGAGACTCAGTAATTGCTTGCTTGTAGATTGGAACCAGCCATTTGCTGTATTACCTTTACCATTGCTAGCAAGAGGCTGAGATTAAAGTCCAGATTTGTAGAATTCTGTTTGCTCCATTTCATGTAGACAACTTTTTTCTTAGAAGTAGCTCAATAAGGGATCAGTTATCTCCCAGGGAATGAATTTGAAAAATCCCACTAAATATTTTTTATTTAGTGGGATTTAGTGGGAGTTGGATGGAGACAGCCAATTTAGGAAAAGCTGTACTTTGCACAGAACAGAATGTAACTGTTCAAAGCGTATTTGTGTGAACCTTGTGGAGTTCTGCTGTGGAAGGATCTGTGTAAAAATTACTATATGCGTTTGCTCCTCAAATAAGTCTCTGCTGAACAAATTATTGTTCACTTTAAGAATACATTTTTAATTATTTGCCTTGCTAAAGGCTCTGTTCTAGTCTGAGATTTGAAAGCTGGAATGCTTCCAGCTTGTGAAGTCACTAGTAACCACAATTTTCCTTTTCAATTTCTGTGTGTTCTCTTCCTTTGCTTTATATTGTATCTGAAATATTGCCTTTGCCTTTACAAAAGGAAATAATGTTGAAAGAAGTGCAAACAGGGAGATTGAAGTGATTAAAGTATTTTAATCTACTTGTTTTTAAAGAGGAGCTGAGGACCTGATCAGTCATGTGACATCTCTCCATTAGAATGACACTGAATATAGGAGAAGGGTAAAGTAGGTTGTTGGTACAAAGCTATTGCAAGACTGCCTACCCAGATAGATGCCCATGCTTTTGTTACACCCAGGCTTGACAAAGTGAGTGGACTACTAGTCTCTCAGCTTCAGATTCTTGTTGAATACCTGAAAGGGCACTTAAAAAAAAATAAATTACACTAGTCTGAAATTACAGAAGATAATGTGTAGTAGAATTGTAAGATAAATCAAATATATGTGCTAAAAAGAAATTGAAATCATGAGACAGCTGAAAATAAAAATTTAAAATTGGAGTTTATAGCTGTTGCAGAAGTTTAACTTTTTTACAAGATAACTTTAGTTTATAATGAATTTAAATGATTCATGAAGTGCTGGTTTGTATGGGCAAGGGAACCTGTGCAGTTTATGCTGCACTTTGCAATTCTTTCAATATATGTGCCTTCTCTGCACCTGCCTTGTAGTGACATCTGCTGGGAAAAGTAGGAAGCCTTTATTGTAATTACAGGAATTTGAAAAAAGTTAATCTGAAATAAAATTTAAGTGTAATTTTTCCAAGCAAGTGTATATGTCCCTATGCAAGAATCTGGTATCATGAAGAGATGTAATATGGAACATTCCAGTACTAAATTTTAAACGAAATTCAAATCAGTTACGATGACAGCTTTTTGTTTCTTATCTACAGCCATATATATTTGTTGACATACTAAGGAATAATTATAAAATACGCATAAATCTAATCTTACAACTTAAAATATTTTAATTGCCATACTGATCCAGGTCTTAAAGAAATGCTTCCTCCCCAAATTTACTGTTGATAAAACCCATTTTTTTCTAAAATGTATTTTGATATTTTTTAATGAACAAATTTTCATATCTGTGTAGCTTAACACAGTGCTTTAAACAAAAATCTTCTGTGTTCAGGGATAAGTGGGCATTCAAAGATAGCTTATAGATGACTGAATAGACACTGAGTTCTTCTGGTATGTGGTGGTGCTTGTGCCAAGCTAACACCAAAAATATTTGAGAAGTAGGGAGAAATCTAAGTGGTGTAGAGGAGAAACTGCCTAATTTTTTTTTTTTAAGGAGAACTTCTGAAGTGAAAAACACCATGTTTGGTAGTAAGGCAGTGTGTTGAGTTGGAGACAAGAATTTTTTGATCTCTGTCCTCAAGTAACCTGGTGAAATTATGGTATTTTAAATAGCGGAAATGGGTACGTTAAAGGGGAAGTGCAGCAGAAGATAGCCATGAATGCTATGAGGTAACATTATGAAAGTACCTTGAAAATGCCTGCTTTTATCTGCTAATGTTAGAGCTTTGCAGATATGCTACTCACCTCTTTCATCAGAAAAATAACCATGAATGATACCCCAGAACTGCAGGTTTGGGTTATTCAGCAGCTCAGGGCTGACATGTGTTTGTTGCGTGATTTAGCCCCATTAGAGCTGCACTTGAACTGCCTGAAGGTTACATGTGGCTCAAGAACCACAAATTGGCCATGTCTACATTATGTGATCATAATGGAGCTTTCTGGACTTTATATAAACAGATAGCTCTAACTTGCTCCAATTTTTAAAAATGCTTGAAATTTTTAACAACTGAGATTGATTTCCCCCATGTTTTCTCTTGAATGCCTTTGAAAACCAATAAAATACATAACAAAACTCAGCAAGATGTAAGAAAAATCAAGCAGTTAAGATATTAGGGGTAAGAAAAGAGTCTTCTGTCCATTTTTCCCTGTTTATGGAGAATTTGTGGTTTCTCTTCCATGTGGGAAAATCTGTTGTGCCCATGGTGAGAGACAAAGTTATTGCTCTTGGCAGCAAAATGGTAGTTATGAGTTGCGGTCTCAAAGGTATAGTGTGAGCAAAGACAAATGAGTTTTAATCTTAGGCAAAATATGTAAAAATATGAGGCTTTCTGTGGCAGAATAGAGCCCTATAGTGTGCATGAAAATCAAAGCCAGAAACAGTTTTCTGTGTTGCTACACACAGGCAGCGTAGAGGCACATGAATTTCGTGAGAAACTACCTAGTCTCCAAAGGCACAATTTCTTTTAGAAAGTTTATTGTTCATTTTAGTTGTTTGGCTCTCATAGCTACATTAACAGAGCTTTGTACTAACAGTGTCTACTAAATAAAATTATGTTGCCTTAGAACTTTTTGTTTGACAGGAAACTCAAACTCCCTTTTGTTACAGCTGAAGTTGCTGTGGGATCAGCTATTAGTGTACTTATCTTACATTATGTAGCTTACCATCATAGAGTTTAATATATCTAGCATGGTTATTTCAGTGCAAAACTTAAATATTGAATTGAATTCATAGTGTAGACTTCCCTTATGACCTTTCAGTTCCTAGGTTTAATGGAAGTGCTACATATTCCTGAAATACATGCTGGGGTGCTCGGATAGGTGGAAACAGCAGCATTTTTATTCCTGCAGGAGGCAGGAAAAATACACACATGGAAATAATGAAGTTGGTTCTGTCTCTATCTATGAAGATGCTGTGGAAGTATTGCAAAGCACCACAAATGACAATCCCACCACACAGCATCCTTCTGAATGCTGTCTCCTGAAAGAAGTACTGCAGCTGGCAAGCTTCCAGGTCAAGGCTTTGTCTAAAGTCACAGTAAAATGTTATCATCTGAGAACTGTCAAGTAATGCCATGGTATGAATCAGGTCAAAACCAAATTTTCTAACACATCACATTTAAAGTATTTGTGGGGAATTTGAGCCATTGGTTTTGAGAGAGACATTTAGTTGGAAAAAACTCAATAAATTAGAGAAAGCCATTTTATTTTTTTTTTTTAAGGAAGACAACTGGGTTGCTTTCCCAGTTTTTGAAAAACTAGGTTGCTTTCCATTTTATTAATGTGTGATGGCAATGTAGAGAGATTGACTGTAATAGATTACTTTGGGAGCAAAGAATTGTTTTAGAAAATGGTTTCTCAAAAAAAAGTTCTTTTGTGTGTGCCAGCTTCAAAGAAAGTAATAAAAATGTAATGATTGTTGGATGTTGGGCTGAGAATTATTATTTTTAAATAAAAAAAGTATTGACAACACGCATGTTAGAAATGGAAAAAACCTACTGCAGCCAAAGAGTTCAAAGAATGCTGGACAAGATATTTCAAACTTAGAAGGAGCAGTATATTTATTCAAAAATAGTCCTATAGACTGAATAATTACAGGATTTAGCCCTTTAACCTGTAACTGGGCTGCATGATGAGTGGAAAACTGCTTCTGAGAAATGTCAAGGGTTTCTTTAAATAATAGTGGTAAACTAGTTTGGAAAATATGTGGTATTTGGTATGTTTTTCATTGCAAACTTGTGGTCCATACACTTGGCTGTAGGTTAATTAAATGAGTGGTGCTTTTTGATGATCTCAAAAATAAAATACTAAGTAATTTTATAGAATACTTAATGTCCTTAGGTTTACGTTCAGAATGAACTCTTTTCATCTCATAGGATGAGATTTTGTGTCTTTAATGGAAGTGCTACATATTCCTGAAATATTTTTCTTATGCTAGTGCTCGCTTATCTTCATGATTAATGTTGCAATTTTGCTGTAAATTGATAACCAGGTGAACAGCTGAAAATCTGAAGTGCTCATTGGTGACAATATTGCAAATAATGACTTAAACTACAAGTTTATTTTACCAAGTCTAATAACTGTTTATTTGCATTTTATACTATTGAGTTACAAATTTGAAATTTCATGAGTTGTTTTCTCAGTTTTAATTTTGAACAAGTTTAGAAAACAATTGTGCTGAGAACTAACTTTAGGTGATAAAAATCCAAGAAATTTTAATTTGTTCAGTTGTCTCTGTAACACTGCCACTCTTGAGCAGACTGCTTAAGGCACCTCTCATTACTATTGTGGATTGATTTGGTTTGGTGAAGCTACTGTCTTTTTCTGTGCTCTGTGTAACCCTATCTTCTCTTCCAAAAGATTAAACCATCCAGGTTTTTTTTTCCAATATATACAGCAATGTAGCTAGTAGTGCTTGCCTTTCCATGTTTAATCCTCCTTTTATGTAAGTTTATAGGGCAGTTAATGAATTCCTACAAAAATGAGTGATGAACACCAATGTGTGTGGTACAATGCTCACCTTAGCAATTGCAATGCAATGGTAAAACAAATGAGATTGCAGTTTGGGAGATAATTCACATCTTGCTGCTCTTGTGACAGTCCTCATTTAACCAAACATTTTATATGTGTCCTGGGAAAATGTTTCAAACTGAAGTTGGGTATTTTAAGTAGGGGGAACTTCTAAAAGCTGCACAGCAAACTTCTTGAGAGAGGTATCACCAGTCCTTTTTCAGCTGACCTTGATTTTTAGTGGCTTACATGTGTAATAATGAATCATATTTGTGTGGATTTTATATATGGACT
>VWYI01005844.1:0-81745 GCA_013399455.1 Anthoscopus minutus
TTTGGCTAGCTCTAAACCCACAACAGAAATGTTACCAGTCCTTATCCCAGAACTCTCCATGGCAAGACATTGGCTGCAATTTAACAGTCTGTCAGCAGAGCAAGTTACTGTCAGTAATGTTACCAAGTGTGTTTTGAATTTATGAGATATATTAGCTCACTGGTCCATCTGTTTGTAACTGCTTGGAAATCAGGAGCCAGGGAAAACTGTTTCTTAGAGTGATTTTCCAGTCAGGTACAGCCATGCTTTATCACTCTAGCTGTAGACCCCGTGCTACATAATCTAGCTCCTATACCTGAAAGGACACCAAAATACAGCTAACAACTAAAGGATTAGTAAGAACTGTGTCTCAGGCCTGGGCCACTGGTTTTATGGCAGATAATTCACCAAACACTTAATCTAAAGAGGTCACAGAATATCAGACATAGTCAAACTTGAGGTCAGCTAGTCTTCTTGGTCATAATAGATTGTTTATGTCTTTGGATCTCCCACAGTACTCCGTCAGTACGTGTTATTGTTGGGTAGGTTACAGCAGTGAGAATCCAGAACAAATAAACTGGTCCTGTGGTGAGCATTACAGTACAGGCACTGCTAATTATTTATTTCTTGCTGTTAAGCAGAAAACAGGCTTGACTGCCCTGACAACAGCTGCAGCATTACAATGTGTGAAACACTACGAACTTTATGTGCTAGCTGTCCTGAAGAGCTCTGGGGGCAATGGGCATTACAAGCAGGTAGACTAGTTGTCAGAAGAGCCTTCTGAAGAGTCCTAGTGCATCAACAGCAATTAATGCAGGTGGTATTTTAGACAAGGGAGCTAATGAGCTTTAATATGCATGCAGGTGAGGGAGTGCTGAATCAGTAGAGCCATTAATGAACCTATGACAGCCTAATTAGCTACAATTTAAAATCTATGGAATCTAATCAGAAGAGCTGAACACTGCTGCAAATCTGTGTATGAATGAGTCTTTCTAAATACTCCAATCTGTTGCTTAGTCACTGATTGATAGTAATTGCTTTTTTTCCTCCATTGTGTATAGGAAAATGCCCAATTTTGTTCTGATAGAGGAGGACACAACATTGAAGTTAAATGCCTGAGATATTTGACTGCTTAAGTTTTAATCAGGAGATGTTTAAAAAAAATCAAAGTAAAATTAATTTCCAGCCCTGAATATAGATGATTAAAAATACACCACCAACTTTTCATGTATTTGGCAGGCAGAGATTATATAGTAGTTAATCAACTCCAAATAGCTTATATGAAATTAAAGATAGAACTACAGCTGAAGTGGCATAAAATACACATATTAATATAAGGACTTCTTTATATAGGAGTGTTATTAAACTCCTTAGATTAATGACTTTTAATACAACCAAAAAAGAATTTTCCTATAAAAAGGGGAACAATAATATCTCCTGAATGCTGTTATTAAAAAAATAAAGATAATAAGAACCTATTATAACCCTATTACAAAACATTATATTTTCCTTTTCCAAAACCATTATGGGAAAAGAGTATTTGGTAGTGCACAGCCAACGTACACAGCACAACTAAAGGTTATGTCCAGTATTGTCACTGAGATATAAACTATTCTAAATGAAAGTTTTTATACCTGAAACACTATGAAATTTTCCTTATGTTGATGGCTCAGATCTTACTACTTTATGAAGATGAAATCCTATGAGAATTTTCCTTTGCTAGCCAGCTAGAAAACACTCGCAATAGTATAATAGCAGATAAGCATTAGACTGGTGAGTAGAAAGTTGATGAAGAAATGAAAATGCCTTTTTTGCACCAATTTACCAATCCCTGGTATCCTTAGGAAGCATTAATGTACCGAGTGTACATTTTAACTGGGTGTTAAAATGAATCTATAAGGATTTGCTCGTTTGAAGGCTTTGCTATTTTTTGCTATTTTGCTATTAATTGAGGTCACAGTGTTCTGCGTCACTACTGACATTTTCATGTAGATACAAAGTATGTAAAAACAGGAAAAGTGTGAGAGTTTTAAGTCACCTCTAATGGCCGTGAACTTGAAATTGCTATTTCCTGAATATTTCTATTGAATATTTATTGAATATTACTATTTATACATACCATGTTGATGAAGAAGGAAAAGGAGAGGAGAAGGATTCTGGAAAGGAGAACTTGGGAGGCAATTTACACCTTAAAGATTGCTCCTCTTGTTTGTGGTATTTGAGACCACCTGATGATCTCAACATCCCACCTTTCCTTTCTTGCCACCATACCGGTAAATTAGGAAATACCAGCAGGAAAATACTGTAAGAATGTTCTACTAAGAGGAGCTATCAGCTGTGTTACTTGCTTTCTCCACAGCCTCCAAGTGACTGGATTTCAAGTAGAAATTGGTCAAGAAAACTGCATTGTTCAATATTTTAAGCTTTCTCCCCATAACTTATGTTAAGCCTCTCTTTTTTGTAGCTGCAAATGCATTTTCAGTGAGGCATTTTTTTAAAATGAGGTCACATATTTTTCTCCAAGATATTCTACAAATCTTGGTGGGAAGTTAGCGAGAAAAGGCTCAGCTGAGACACCTGCTACCTGAGAAACTCCTGGAGACAATTACAGACTTTAGGCCAGTTTGTAACCTGAATAGCTGTTTGTAAGTGTCTTTCAGATCACAATGTCACTGATGGCATCCCAAACAATTCTGAATTAGGAATAACACTGAGAGAATTGCTGTCTGATCTCAGACAAATCATGGACAGAAGAAATGGTGAAATTCACAGAATAAATAATTTACTAGGAATTATTTCCTTGCCTATAATCATCACTGCCACCCACAAATAATTTCCTGAGCAGCAACACCAGCTTTACTGCAGACATACTTTATTTCTGGCGCTTTTTTTGAAGATCATAGAGATTGAAGTTTGATTTAACATAATCCAACAGCACAATCCTCTTCTTTTGATAAACTGATCAGCCACATCTCAATAGATTAAATTTTATACATATTTTTACCTTGCTGTTGTAGTTATTGAATTATACAACAGGCAAAGAAAAAATGAGGACTGTGCCAGATCCTGAAACCTTTATTCATGCTAATAGTAACTTGGCTTGACTTGTATGCAGAATCAATTCTTAAGAGAATGCACTTATTTAAGTTTTACCTAAAAGTAGTGAAATGTTTTAATGTCAGGGACATATATGTTATAATAACCACTTTCACAGAGTAGGCTTTGGTCAATGTTCATCTTATCTCCTTTGTTCTCTATGTTTATATACATACATCTATTTACATTTATGGAGGTATTTGCTCTGTGTATAATGTGAGTATATCTTCCCTGGTTTTATAGTAGTGCTACTTAGAAGGCTCAATTCTCAAGTCATTATTGCTAAGACCATACATATTTTGCATCCCATTTTTCCTGTCTTTTTGTTTTCATGCAAACCGATCAGAGCTTCCTATTGGTGTGATTATTTCACACACGTCAAAAAGGAGAGTCCAGAGCCTGACTTCTCCTAGCCTCAGTGGGGAAGAGCAGGGATACATAGAATAAATACTATAGTAACATTTGAAGTAACATTTGAGAGTAGGGGTTTCCTGTTACTACTGTGGAAAGTCTGTCATGTTGGTGTTGGGGTTTAGGTGTCCTTCCTTTTATTCCTTCTCACCTATAGAATTTTCCCCATTAGTTGTGGAGAAACCTGACTGCTGCTACTTAGTGGGTGCTTGAGAAAGAGTTTGGCTGGTCCCAGGGGAGAAGGGGGGCAGGTAAAAGGTGCAGTGGCTAGCTAGCTCCCTTCTTCGGCTTCAGGGCAGCACATGCTCGGAGCTGTTGTTGCTTGTGCAAAGGAATTTGCCACAACCCAGACAGAGCTTCTTCTTCTTCTTCTTCTGCTTCTGCTTCTTCTGCTTCTTGTTTGTGAGGCACACTTCTGCAACTTCTTCTGCCAGCCACCACCGGAGAGCTTCTGATACATCTTGTCCACCAGCCTGGGATTTATCCTCATTCCTGCTGTTCCAGGTGGGTGTTCCTGAGAGTCTTGCTGGGGTACCAGGATCCACTGCCTACAGGGGGTTTGTGAGGCACAGCCTCTCCTTCATGCTTCCCGCCTCAGCTGAGAAGCCTGCCACAGGGTCCTTGGTTCTGTTTTGTTGTTAATGCCATAATTATAGTTGTTTGTTTGCCTTGTTATACAGACTAGTAAAGAACTGTGATTCCTATCCCCATATCTTTTATCTGAGAGCCCCTAATATCAAAATTATAATAATTCAGAGGGAGAGGGTTTACATTTTTCATTTCAAGGGAGGCTCCTGCCTTCCCTAGCAGACACCTGTCTTTCAAACCAAGACAGTTGGTTTGCCATTGGGAGGAGTCATGGAATCTGATTTTTCTCTTTGCATAGCATCAGTAGGCATGGTGGCTTTTCAAGGCTTGGATAGTGCATAGATAAATCATGTACCCAATCTAGCTCTGCTGAAACACAGCAGAATCACTGCGCCCTTTGTTGCCCCAAGCATGTTCCTAAACACAGGGGGAATTTTGGGCTATCTAGATATTAAAGAAGTGCTTTGCGTTGGAAAACCTAGCTAACATTGATGCAACAAAATTCCTAGTGAGAGATGTAAAGCATACATTCTATGAGGTTCAGTTTACTTGTATGTGAGGCAAGGGCCTGGAATAAAGACCCTGAATGCTCCACCTTAGTGCAGCAATGCTGTTTGATCATTCTTGTTTTGTAAAAATGAGTAACCATGATCTGTGGGGCTGGCATGTATATCTGAGCTTACACAGTAGATGGCAAAATCAAGTCGATAACTTGGAATGATTGCGTTGTCACTTCTCACACACACAGTGTATCAGAACCAGCCCCACTGGGGCCAGTGGAATGAGATAACATTGTAGTAGGATGAGAGTACATGCTCCTTCTTGGTAATTAGGCAATCCTTGGCTTTAAAGATACTTTGCTGCCATGCAACTTTGGGTACAATCCACACAAATGCAACTGAGACATGCCATAAAGGATGACGGATTCACAGTGAAAATCATGACGTGGTTGGAAAAGACATTTTAGAACAGCTGTATCACCCTCTCCAAAACAGGCTTCCAAGAAATTTAATTTAAGATATTATCGGGGTTCTTCACTCTCCCCGGGAGCTTTGCCCTGGTTTCTCGGCCTTTCAGCGACTGCTGCTAAGCCAGGACCACGTGGTCGAGCAAGTCCGGGCAGGCTGCGGTCGGGCTGCAGCGAGTGAGGGCTTCCCCTTGCAAGTTGGAAAAGCCAGCTTTACCTCCTGAATGTTCCTCTTTGCAGAACCCAGACGAAGCGAAGGAAAGGTGCAAAGTCCGTTCTGGGTTTCAGGTTCTGATTTTATTCTATTGGCCAGACTGACGTGGACTCCGCGAAACCCAGGACAAAACTTCTCCCTCCTCCACCCACCGTCCCTTTTTATCGCTGGGGACAGAGCAAGGGGAAGGGACTAGCCAGTTTACCAATCCAGGGAGAGGGGGTGTGGGAAAAGGCAGATGGACACCCATGTAACCCTATCACCTGTTGGCCCCCTGGAAATCTCCATGTGTAGTCAGAAACCCCGTGCCGACCATGCTGTGGCTTGGGGGAATCAGAAAAACACGTGGAAATTGCGCAACACACCGCAACAAGATATAATTTAATTTATGGATCTCAGCTATTAAAGATGGTGAGCTTATCAACATTTAAACTTGAGGCTTCTCACATGTTTCTGTTTAAATAAATGTTGGACATACTTGTTGACTGGGGCCAGAGAATGTGACATCATAAAGAGTGAAGCCACTGGTGAATAGAGCTGTCTTTATGCTCAACTAGTGTAAATCAAGCTATACAAAACTGTTTTGAAAAAACCTTTTTCTTCCCCCTTGTTTGAAAATAATTTATTTATTTCACAGAGTGAAAATTTTAGTTTTTATAGTATATCCTGCTGGTACATAGCTGAATAAATTTATTTTAAGCTGTTTGGTAAACTGTTTTCTTTTTGTACATCTCTGGTGATATATTATTTATTAAATTATTTTTCAGGTGGCTGTTCCAGTATTTTTCTTATTTCCTGCTGTGGAGATGAGTGCTCTAATAAACAATTTTTTTGAAGTGGCTAGTTTTACAATTTTTTTCTCCTGTATCCTGCTGTTAAAGTGCTATAAGCTTGTTACATGTTCATTTGTTTTAAATAGCTGCTCTTCCTTGCTTTTTAAAAATTATTCTTATACATTAGCCTTCATTTTGAGAATTTCCTTCTCCCTCCGAAGTAAAGCTAAATAGAAAAACCTTTTTAAAAAGTTTAAAAAGGTATTGCAATTCACAGGAATAACTAACCTGAGATCTCAGTTATAATAGCATGTAACTCTTCCATACCAACTGATGGCACTGACCACTCATAGGTTCAGGCTTGTCATTTTCCCTGTTTAAAAGCATTCTAATCACCTTGGTGGAATTTGCTGCAGATAGGGAGCTCACGTGGAGCTATGACAGTTCATCTGATCCATGGTAATGTTTCAGGGCATGATAACTCAGCCATGGGTTTGAATGCTGACCTCTTTGTAGCATATAGTAAATGCAGCCATGTTGAAACTGTTCCTAAATCTGAGTTCCACTGATGACTATCTTGTCAATTTGACACAATTTCTAGAAATGTTGCCACATTTTGTACTGATTTTTACAACTTTTTAAAACCTGTCCAGTTTAATATTTAATTTTTTAGTGAAGCTCTAATTTTCATGCCCCCGAAAAAGGGCTTAAAATGGTTGAATAATTTAGAATGGAGTTCAGTGTTTCATGTGAGGTTGGCAGTTGATACATATTTTGGCTTGCATTAACAGTGAAAAAAAATTAAAAAGCTGAGTTTTTCCAAATGAAAAAAAAGTTTCATGATTTATCAGAAAAAGCACTTAAATGAGTATTTAAGTATTCATTCAGTCCCCCTAGTGGACTACTAGTAGTTTCTTAGCAGACCAGGGCTGTCAAACCCAGAATCAATAGCAGAATCAAAGGAATAGCACTGTGAGATCAAAATGCTGATGTGAGTAAAAAGAGAAGACTAAAGATACAAAACTATGAAAATGAGGAAAAGCCTTATAGATTTTGAAAGGTTTCGTATCAATCAACATAATTATCTAGAGTTGTATCAATACACAGTTGAAGCTAGACATTTTGGTTCTTAATAGTCTCTGGGCCTTAAAAAACCAAAACAAACTACAAAAGAATCTCAGAGGCGTGAAGCAGCCTAACAATTCTAGATACTTACTCGCTTTCCAGAGGCAACTCTTGCTAAAGAGAACCTGGATACTTAGACTTTTGAGCAAATGAATAAATCTGAGACAAATCCTACTTTTTAATTGTGTGAACCTGGGTACATGACATGAGAAGGAAAAGAAGTGACTATTGTCTACAGCCGCTTTAGAT
Organism: Anthoscopus minutus; assembly: GCA_013399455.1. Lineage (NCBI taxonomy): Eukaryota > Metazoa > Chordata > Aves > Passeriformes > Paridae > Anthoscopus > Anthoscopus minutus. The sequence goes on from VWYI01005844.1 coordinate 7,403, forward strand.
TAGGTCCATTTTCTATGTCGTGATTATATTGGTTCACTGAATTTGAATGAAGTTCTAGCAGTGCTAAACTGAAGAGAAGATTCAGTGTAGTTAAGTGTTAATATTTTAGATAGTTTCAGTGCTGGTTTCAAAGGCACAGCTTAATTTAACTGAGTTCTGCTTCTCTGATGGGCAGTAGCTTATGATGGGCTTTGCCTATTGAGAATGCACAGTCTGATTTTTTCTCTCCCATAAATACTTACTGTGTAGTATATAAAGCAGTCCTGGGACAGAAGTAGACGTAAACAGCACAGTGATCTGTTCTAACAAGTTTTCAATCAGTTATTCTGCCCGGAGAAGATTGAGACAGAAAGGAAACTCCCTCATGCCAGACACTAGACAAAGATGTTGAATCCGAAAATTAAAATGGATACTTTGTCTCAGGGGTACACTTTTGCAGGCCAAGAACCTGAACAACTAGAGCTCAATTTATTGAACCTCTGCCCTAGTTTTGCATTGTGTTTTATCTCTCTAAAATATATTTACTGACAGATTAAACCATACAGCTCACCAAAGGGAAGTTAGCTGTTCAAATACTCTGGTATTCAACCATTCACACTTCACTGCGGTGGGGATTCAAGTTCTTTATACAGGGCAGAGAGCTGAAAAGTCAGTTTTCTCTTAAGAAAAGGGCATATTGTGTAAAGATCTGATTGCGAAACTTGCTTGGAGAAGACAGACAAGAAGACTTTGTATACCTTTTATATACAAAGCAGTCTTCATAATTGCTACTTTGTATTTGCAGAGAATTTGAAGAGTCTGTGAAAATAAAGTACTTTTGAAGGCATTTATTTGCCTTACTTTCCATTTTAATTCCTGTCCTCTTAAAATTAACTCCTGAAACTCAATTTAATGCTACATGGTCTTCAAGTAAATAAAAGCCATTTGTCTGTGTATCTGGTCTTTTTCATAAGTATAAAACCCCCTTTATTATTTCAGATTATGTGTACATTCTGACATCAAATTAAAGTGGATTGAAAAGTGCTTTCACTTGTAGAGCAGGTCCTGAGGTTATTTAAGTAAAATTCCAATTGCAGTTTGAAACAGTTTATTTTCATCACATAGAATGCAAAAATTTTTTTCCCAGTCAAAGTAAGATGAACATTTCTACTGACATCAGAACAGCAGAAAAGATGGAAGTGGAGTTAGAAAGAGGTAGTAATGAAGTTTTTTGACCAGGAGCCCTTCATTTTCAAAAGAAAAAGTGGAAAGACATGTTTTGAAACTCAAATAATCTGTCAGGAAATTAATTTAAATTAAAGTTACAAATCAAAAAAGTTTAAATAATTCTTCAAAGCTAAACATACTGCTTAGGATGAACTCTTCTTGGTGATCTCAGCTTGAGTGGAAGCACTGTAATTTCTTATCTGGGCCTAAGTATCACTTTAATTCTCATCTTTTGGTCTACCAAATTTCTTGCTACTTTTTGAAATCTTGTTTTCACATATTTCATGATGAATATGTTGGCAGAATCACTTTTTTTTGCCAGCCTACCTGCTTATACATCTTGTGAAAAGCAGTTTTAGTACACTAATTATAATTAGAGGGCTCTACAAATTATTTTGTTTGGCTATGCTATCAACAGCTAGACATAGATAGGGCATGTATGCATATGCTTTGATTCTATAGGAAACCAAGAAAAAAACCCCATGCCTTGTTGGGGAAAATGGAAAAAACCCCAGTTTCTCAAATACCATGGTGCTAAGCTGTGGTACATATAGGTGATTACTGGAGATCCGAGTATATGCCAAATTAACTGACCCCAACATTTGAAAAATTTGCTTTGTTTTTATGCAGCATGAACATCTTACATCTTCAGAACAAGATATTTTGATATTATTTTTGAGTAGAAGGAAACTTTTAGTCTATACTGTGAAGGAAAATTTATCAATGTATGAAAGAAACATTTTATAGACTTGCTGAAATATTGAAGCTGTGACTAGTACCAGAGAAATGATTAAAAACATAAAAATTTTTCAAAGACTGTAGCTATCCTTGCAAAGCAAATGAATTTGAGCCACTAATAATACCATGCATTACCTTGTGCTGCCTCTATCTTTTTTTTAAATTTTTTTCTTGCTTGAATATGAAGATATCCTGTGTGATTGAACTATCAAGTACTGAAGAGTCAGCATTGCTGCTGCATTTGAAAGAGCTACGATGAGAACTTTATTATGCACATCTGAAAAGCAAAATCAGTAATTACAAACAACTTACAGGACAGCTGAATGTAGTTAAATCATTTACTTGCAATATAACCACAATCTTAAAATGCTTTAATATATAAAAACATATTCAGCAGCTGCAGTGCTTTTATCTGACACATATTGTCTCCTAAGCTTATAGAAACTCTGCTTTTTAGGAAGGTGTATGTGTTCCTTTGTAAGCAAAAGGTAACCACAGGTGAAAGGACATCTGTACACTGGATAGTTTCTTGAAGCTACTCTGGTCCTGGTCAATAGAGCAGAGAACTGCAGAACACAATGCAGTGTTCCTTTCATCACCTTACAGATCCCCTCTGTGATCTTAAAGGGTAGGGAACCATAAGGCTATTATATCAATATGAACTGTCAAAATAGTATTCAAGCATATAGTATTAATGGATAAGACAAGTCTGAAGATAGAGATAATCAGAGAGGCACAGACATCTCTACATATCTCTCATCACATCTACTAATAGCTCATTATGACTGTATTTCCAGCCTTCTCTCTCTTTATGTATCTGGGTTTAGAATTTTATTAAAAGCCATACAAAGCAGGAGACACATATCTTTTCCATGGGAAATATTTGGTGAGACATAAGTTTGGAATATTTTTTTATGAACAGATGTTGATTCTTATGTTGCATTCTGTAACATCAGCATCAGTTCCAGGGAGGTCTGGTGAATGGCATGAGACACAACGAGACGGGTCTCTGCTTGTTTAAGTCCAGGGATCCATTTATTTGGGGTGACACCAATACAGGAACAGACCCAGCTTAACCCATAGGCAGAGAACTCTGAACAGGGGCAGGGTGGTGGGATTTATAGGGGAAGGGTGGAGTTTTACTTTTCCTGGGTTTATCTCCCCCAAGGCAGAGGGGTGGGGTTGACCATTCCCAGGGCTCAAAGCCATTGTTTAACGTGGGTGGGGGCACCCCACATTCTTACAGTTTTATTGTTGAAATTTCTTGACTATCATGTACTGGTGTCTTCTCTGAGGGATACTTACCTCTGTTTTAAAGTAAAACCTTTGAGCTCTTTGAAATGTGTGGTTATGAAGGAAGTAATCTGCTGGAGGCTTTGAGACTTAAAACCTGTAACCCTGGGAGATCTCACGTCCGCCTTTCAGCCAACAGTATACTCTGAAGTAGAGCTGTATTAGCAGCTGTAAATTCAATCTCACTGTAGTTTAGATACTCTATTCTTCTTCAGTGGTAATTACACCATGGGAAATAACTATTTAAATGGCATCTTGTGCTACAATTACATTTTTCAAAAACTGATTACAACATACAAGACAATTTTCAGTTTGAACTTCCAAGTTTTAATTTAAAACAACTTTATAGTAACAATTTAGACCTGAGATGTACAGACTTTAAAGTGAGGGAACTTACATTCCAGTTATTTCTGCTGCATCTACATAAAAATATTTCTAGTATTTCTGAAGATTAAATTCTGCCAACCTGATTAGTCATTATTAATCATCAGAGTTGGGTAAATATTTCATAATGAGCAAGTAATTAGAGAAAACTCAGCCTTTTTAGTGAACTACACACATGCACTTTTGAAATTTCTTAAACTAGATCCCTATTAGATTCCTATATTCAATTTTACCTTACTTTACAAGTAAATCTAACTGGCCATACCAAACTCTGGTATGATGTACTGGAGGGTAACCCCTTACAATTGTCTACTGAGGTAACTTTTGTTCCTGACCTACTTGACGCATGATTGAGAGAAAAATTATTACCCTTAGCCAAGAGCCGAGGTCCTTACTGCATACCCCAGGCACTTGCCAACACGCTGGGAGCAATTCACAGAGGTATTTGCCAAACTTCCCAGTGATTCTGGAATTCTCCTCTTGGATGAGATTAGCCTAGGCCTGTGGTTGGGATCACGTGATGATATTTACCTCAGTCACTGCTGCTGGATTACTGGCTTCTGCAGTTGGGTATCCAGAGCCCTCAGATGGAATGGGGTGTTATTTTACAATCCAAATGCTGTGGCTTGGCTGTCCTGATACATTCAGGTAAAATTGTAAACTGAGGTTCATTTCCTTAATTTCTGGTTGCTAAAAAGAGGGATGTACCATAAAATATCATGGAAATGAATTGTAGTATTTTTATACATTAGCCTTCATTTTAGTTGATTAATGTTGAGATTCAAGAAATTATTTAAGAAGAGTTAACTTTCACTATGAAAGATGCCTTAAAGAGTCACATTTATTTTCTTACCTCATGGTAAAAAAATATGTATTTCTTTAGTTACCATAGACAGGACTGTAGTTGGGTTTGCTTACATATGATTGTAAAGATTACTTTTGCAAGATGACTCCAATAAAGAATAAGAGGCAATTAGAAGAATGAAACATGTATAATATGATCAATAAACACTACTTTCTGATAAATTCTGAAACTTTTTGAGTTTAGCCATTCACCACATTACTACATAGATAAGGTCTAAGGTAGCATAGCAAATTTACTCTTTCATTTGAATCAGATTACTGACTTCAGTGAAGAATTTCTAAATTTATATTATTGACAAAGGAGAAATGGTTTGGGGTGCCAGTTTTTACCATCTCATTACATAACAATTTATGAATTGCTGCTCTGTAACATTTTGTCACAGTTTGGTAGGAATAATAATTATTTTACATTCGATCACCATAAAAATATTTTTAAGGATTGAATCTTCATGCTGACTAGTCAATTGTAAAGAAAAAGTAGCATTTGTCCAAAAAAACAAAAGGCAAAAAGGTCGTTTGTTTTTATGTTTGGCATAGAAGAATAATGTATTTTCTTGGGCTTCCATAGACAGATCTATGATCACATGGAGTACAAGGTAAAAAAAATAATCTAAAGAAGTAAAAATTAAATAGAAGTACAATGTAAACTCAAACAGTGACCAGCTGTTCTGTGAAAAAATATGACATACAATACCATTATCGGTAAAAAAGGTCATGGGCTTGGTTCCTTACTCTTAAACAGACTAATCTGACCAGACCCGTCTGTGTCAAGTCCTCCAGGCATGAATATTTTATTGTTGAATGGCATTTGTCCAGTCAGCAGTGAAATGGGTAACCAGCAAGAGCCAAATAAAGCAACAGGAGATCACTCATAAGATATCCTGGAGACCTTCTGGCCTAGGGGCATTCCTCAGTAGGAGATTTTCACCACTTGACTGTTATAACACAGCATGCATGGACCCATTTGTAAAATAAACACATTCATTGCAAAACCTACTCTGAGTGTGGCTGCTATTCCATGTTGTAGTAAAGAATCATCATTATCATCATCTGCCCTGTTCAAGCAATTTCAGGGCAATAGGCCTTTACAGATCATAGGTAAAAATTATAAAAAAATTATCTCTCTGGACACTTTCTTGACATTAAAAGGAACAGTTAGCAAGGTAGTAGGCAGGAGTTCCCCACTAAACCACAGAGAGGCTATGGTCATCATAGTATATTTTAATATTTAAAATATTTTGTGTTCACTGCTGGAAAAAAGTGAATGTGATCATTTTAGAAAGGAACATGACATGCTATTAGAGTGCAGTACTTTCCTTATTTATACAAGAACAAACGCAAGGAACAAACAAAATTACCAAAAACAGGGTAAGAAAAAGGTTTTCTTCCTCAAACTAAGCTTCCTGTTATCTTAACCACACAATATAAAGAAGAAATGTGAAACTGAAAGACAAACTGAGCACACAGATTTAAACAGAGCAATTAAAAAACATATACACTACAGGCATTTACTATGAAACAGGTGTTGGTCTTCTATCAGCAAAAAAGCTGTGTGTTAATTGTGCTACATGGTAACAAAGATGTTAACTAAAACTTTGTTTCTACTACAGCTGATTACATAGCATCCAATATCCTAATAATAGTCCACTCTGAAAGAAATCTAAAAAATATTAAATTACCTAAATTATCCTTAGAGCAATTTATCTCTTTGAATACAAACATAACAGTAGAAGTAGTTACTAAAATGAAGAAAAGGAAATCAGATAAAGCTGCCAATTTTAATGAATCTCAGTAGTACACTATAAACCTGCCCACATTTCCCACTCCCCACCACTAATTCTTGTTATGACTAATTTGTTTAGTTTTCTTCCACAGAGGAGCTAGACATCTCAATATAACTACAAAGAGGTAATTTAAAAGACAAATGTCCCAGTTAAAGATTTCTTCCCTCCTTCCTTCCCTCCTTCTAAGTGTAGAGACAATATCACCCTCACTGTAAGAAAAGTAGTCTCCTATCCTGCTTCATAAATATTTAAATGTGTTTATATTGGGACAGTAGTCATTCTTTAGGATGATTGTAAAGCCACAAAGTACTGTTAAAGTTAGGTATTTTTTGCTAGAATTCACATAATCCTTCCCACAGACATAGAAAAGGCATTTGGGTTGAGCGGCTTAATTTATTTTACAGCACTTTACGTATGGCACATGAAATGTGGTCCATGGTCAAAAATCAAATCAATTTTCTTGCTTATCCTCTTTTCAATTCAGTATGAGTCTTAGTTACTTTGGATTACAGTTCCTAAAGAATTGTCATCTAGTTTCAGTACAGTAAAAGGTAAGAGACATCAGAAAGAGATCCAGGAATCTGCAGGTAATGCATTAGCTTTAATAACAGTATGCAGGGAAGTTTTGGCACCTTCAAAGGCACAGGCTCTCAGTAGAAAGGACCAGTTTGCATCAGCTTAGCTTGTAGTTGCCTAGAACTAGCAAACCAGGAGAGTGAGACTGTGTTTTCATCACAACCACTCTCTTAAGTCTGCCTGTAAGTAAACCTGATCTCCTTCTCAACCTTCCCGAACTTTTTATTGAGTCAGATGTCAAAAAACCCTAACATTTAAAAACCTCAAAAACACATGCTTCTAAAAGAAACCAAAATATATTTTTGGGCGGCATGTATCAACTATTTATACAAAATAATCTGGTATGGAACACATTCATTTAAAACTGAATACTCCTAAGCCCCATGGTGCTCTTCTAGAGGACAGTAGAATATGAAGGAGTAGCTCACTTTCTACTCTTAGATGAAGTTGCCTAACAAGGAGAAAGAATGTGTCCTGGATGTAGACTGGATCAGCAAGTGAGCACAAGGCACTTGTATAATAATTATTTTTTTTTAACCTTGTGGGTGGCCAATCCCTGAAGCATGTTACCTGGAGAGTTAATGAAATTTTGATCTTTGAAAGTATTCAGTTCTCAATTGGAAATGGCCCTGTGCAAACTGCTCTAATTAGACCCAATCCTACTCTGTCAGGATTAGGGGTGGGAGTTGGAACTCCAGAAGTTCTTTCCAAGCCCAATGTTTTTGCAATTCCAAACATAATTCTATATTCCATTTTTCAGTAATTTAGCTAGGAAAGAGAAATCTTGAGTTCTAATTACTGCTCCCCAATTCTTATTTAAATTAAATATTTGAATAAAAAATTCAATATAAAACTGGGGAAGAAAACAGGACAGAAGTCTTTTCTACAACATCTTCATTAATTACTTGGATGTAGGACTCAAGATTTACTAAGTGTGCTGATAATACTATATTGGGAGGAGCCATCTACCTCCTTGAAGGCAGAGATGCCCTGTAGAGAGACCTTGACAAATGAGAGAATTGGGTAATCAACACTTGTACTGAGTTTAACAAGGGCAAGGGCCATATTCTGCACCTGAGATGGAGCAACCCTGGATGTACAGACAGAGCAGGGAATGAGAGGCTGGAGAGCTGTGCCACAGAAAGGGACCTGGGGGTCCTGGTCGATGTCAGGTTAAACATGAGCCAGCAGTGCCCTGGCAGCCAGGAGGACCAACCCTGTCCTGGGGGCATCAGGCACAGCATGGCCAGCCAGGCAAGGGAGGGATTGTCCTGCTCTGCTCTGCACTGGGGCAGCCTCATCTCAATTGCTGGGGACAGTTTTGGGTGCGTAAAACAAAGCTATCAGGGAGCATCCAAAGGAGGACCTTGAGGAGAAGCCTTGTGAGAAGCAGCTGAGATCACTGGGTCTGTTCAGCCTGGAGCGGACTGAGGGGAGACCCCATTGTAGTTACAACTTCCTCATGAGGGGAAGAGCAGGGACAGATGCTGATCTCTTCAGTCTTGTGGGCAGTTACAGGACCTTTGTCAGGGGAGGTTTAGATTGGATGTTAGACAAAGGTTCATCACCCAGCAGGTGGTTGGACTCTGGACCAGGCTCCACAGGTAAGTGACCAGAGCACCAATCCTAAGAAAGTTCAAGAAGTGTTTGGACCATACTCTCAGGCACAGGGTGTGGTTTTTGGGGTTGTCTTGTGCATGGACGGAGATTGAACTTTAGTGATACTTGTAGATCCATTGAGACTCATGATATTCTATGATTCTGTGATATGGGCAAATGAAACTAAAATCTTTGTCTTTTTTTCATATAGTCACTTAAGAAAGATCAAAAGTGATAGCCTAAAATAATCTAAAATGGGAGAAAAGGAATCTTGTGTAGGAGATGAATTCAAGTTAAAATCTCTTTCAAAGACCTGGCTATTAATACACTTGTTGTGATAGCCATTTGGTTTGCATTGAAAGGGGGAAAATAATCTCTCCATCACTGAGCAGGGACTTATCTATATATAATTAAAAAAAAAAGTTGTAATTGGAAATTCAAGAAAATCACTTAGGACAATATATATTCTCAGAATCTTGATGGAATCTAGACATGACTTATGGTACTTGATACTGTATTATTTGAGGATTAGGCCAGCTGAATTCTAGTGAAGGGAAACTCAAACCCTGTTCCTAAGACTTTGTTCATCAAGGCTACTCAGGTTTTCCTGTATTTCATTTTTAAATACTGCAAATACATACAGATCATTTACCATTACAAGTTTAATAGTTTAATTCATTTTTTTTAGCCTCACGGCTCTTCATTTAACTGGTTGCTTGTTCAGCTTATTTTTGTATTAACCAGCATTTCTGGCTTCCTAATTGTTTCCCACTGGTATCAAATAATAGAGTCAAGTTATCTGCAGCGAATATAAATTTTCTCTCTGTAGAAAGCTACTGACTTGCTCAAAGAAGTCTACCTAGTTAATCTGTCATAAACTCACTATTATAAATCAGCATTTTGTTCTTCTATTTATCTTCATTCTACATATATATACATACATATATGTATGTCTTATATATATGTTGTGTTTTATAGGTACCATATCACTCATATTAGTTTCTTAAATGCAGGTGCTATTTTGTCATTCCATTGTTGTATAAAAGTGTTACTGACCTGATTTTTACTGAATTTTTGATATCATGTTGCAGCTATTTCAGAAACCTTATATGGTCAACACTTTGTGATCAAAAAAACCCAAAACAACCACCCAAACTAAATTATATTTAAGATCAATGCAATATTATTCAATATTCTTCTCTTTTTATGCCTCACTTCCTCTGCTCGTTCCTCATCATTCATATGCCTAATTTTTTTTTTTAATTTACATCCCATGAACTTAATGAAATAGCTTTCTTTGATAATGGTATATTTCCTATTCATAAGGCACAAGAAAATTCTCAAGGAGTTTAAGTATATAGATTTTCTTTGGGGTTTAAAATAACTATCAAGGATTATAATGCAATAATTCTGATTAGAAAAAATTTGAGAACCATAATCTGACTAGTATACAACCTTTCAAAACAGAGAAAAAAGCTTTACATATTTGCTACTAACATTAAGAGCCAGTGTTAAAGATTTATATAACTGGAGTTTTATCCTGTTTGTACATATTGCTAGACGATTTCCTAATGTTACAGTTTTCTTCTTAGCCTCAAAACACATTGTAATGGGTATTGAAATGAATATGACAATTCCATTCCAAAGCAAAACTAAAGACACCAAAAAGTGTTTTATTTTCTTGAGAACAAAGCCAGATATTTGAAGGAGTGAGAAAAGGGAATTATCTTAAAGGAAAACCACACTGAAAATGTATTAGAAATGGTCCTTAACAAGAATATGCTACATGCAGGAAGTGTTTGTGCTCAGTCTCTTTCCCATTAAAATTTTTCATGCCAGGCTTCTCTAAGTAAGAGTGAAGAGAAAAAAACCTTGATTTTAAGTTTTCTTTAGTCCAGGCAAAGTTATGCACACAACGGATTTAGCAGACATATAATGTGGTATGAGAATGCTCACTGTTCTTTTCACAGGGTATGTTACAGTTTACTTTGGGACATACAAATCTTCAAGGCAAGGAGTTTACACATACCAGAGCTTATTTCTTTTAGAGAAATGTGGTTGGGACTATTTTGGTCTTTCAGCAATGAAAAATATTAAATGTATAGATTTAATATATTGAAAATTCAAAGCTTAATTTCATTTTCAGATGTAAATTATTTTTTCCTCAAGACAAAGTTTTATAGAAAATTTAAATTTTGAGGAAAATATATATTCTCTCAGAAAATCTTTCACATCGTATTTTTCTCATTAGCCTTAGAACAAATTAGCTACTAAAGTGCTTTTTTCATTGAGATTATCAAGAAAATGATTCACAATGGAATTGCTATAATTTCTCAAGCTACTTTTTTTCCATGCCTACATCTGCAGAACTTTGAATACATCTGTATTCTCTGAGCAACTTATTCCAGTGTCTCATCACCCTCAGAGCAAAGAATTTTCTAACACTTAATACAAATGCACCCTCTTTCAGTTTAAAACCATAAGCTATATGTCCTTGCAAAAAGTCCCTCTCCTGCTTTTTACAGGCCCCTTTTAGGAACTGGAAACTGCCATGAGGTCTCCCCAGACCCTTTTTTTTTCAGGCTGAAAAAAGCTGTCTCAGCCTTGTTTTTTAGGAGAGGTGCTCTAGCCCTCCCATTATCTTTGTGGCCTCCTCTGGACTTACTCTGAAACTTGCACTTGCATCATGCCCGTTCGTTGCAGGCCCCAGAGCTGGGCACTCTATGCCAGGTGCAGTCTCACTGGAGCACAGCAGAGGGCTAGAATCACCTCCCTTGAACTTTTGATACTGTTGGCTTTCTGGGCTGCAAGTGTGCACTGCCAGATCACCTCCAGCTTGTCTTCTACCAACCTCCCTAGGTCTTCTCCATATGGCTGCTTTCAATCTGTTCTCTGCCACGCCTGTATTTGTGCTTAGAATTGTCCCAGTGCAGGACCTTGCATTTGACCTTGTTGAGCTTCATAAGTTTTACATAGGTCCATCTCTCAGGCCTGCCAAGGTCACTCTGGATGGCACTCCTTCCCTCCATAGAGATCAAGTGTCCATGTCTCTGCTTGTGACCTACTGTGCTATACACATTACCATGTAAGAAATGCAAGTCTTGCAATGCTATTTTTTCTAAGAGTAGTTTGTGCCTCCCAGTACGATAATGCATTCTGCAACATGGCTTTTTCAAAACCTAGAATGTATCTAGTTAGGTCGACTGCTGACAGCCTGAGCATGATGAGCTTTGATGAGCTCTTGGTAAGTCTAACCTGCCTCCTGGAAACAGGTTTTTTGATTGAGAACTGCCTCTGTGTTGAGTTATTACTTACTCTTGCTACCACTTTGTATATGATTGGGTACTGAGGGTGCTACCTGAATCTCCATAAGAGTATTGTGTTAAAGGGCATGGTTAACAGATAACTGAACTATCTTCTACCATCTTTTCACCTGATGTAGCAGAATAGATATACACACAACTCTCTCTGATTTATTATCATAGAAAGAGAAAGATAAAAGAGAACAAGACAAGTAATGGGATGTTTATGGTTTGATTTTTATTATAAAATTATTAAAAATAAATAAGAAGTTCTTAAAAAAATTATTTTGTATATTTGGTTTACTTTGCATATTTTCAAAGGACAAATATATAAAACAGCCAGTTCACAACCAGTCCACAGGGACTTGATCCCAAACATATGGGATTAGGTTTGTAAATTTCTGGTATTAAAATAAGCAGGTGGAATTTTAGCTTGACATCATCAACGTATGTTTCAGTTCAAAGTGGCCAAATTGTTAGTTCAAACATTTAATAGAATTTTCATAAGTAAAATAGAACCACTCAGTCAAATTTCCATGAGATCCTATACAGTTACTAAAATATTCACAATCTCTGCAAAATTTGACTAAATTGTTTAGTACATTTGAAAATCACTAGCTCTTATTCCCTAAGAGAAGCAACTTAATAAGTGATATCTGATCTTAAGTCTGTTCAGGATTTTATATTTCTGTTTAGAGTCCTTCAGTGAAGCAAGAGAACAATTAAAAGCAAGTCTAGTAGGAGGAACTACAAAATTTAAAAATTAGGTTTTTTTCAGTATTCAGCTGTACAGTTTTCAGTGTAAAGGGTAAATTCTTCTGTTCACAGCTGAAGCTAGGAACTTCCATTTACAACATCAAGCTGTTCAAATCTTTGTTCTCGTTGCAGTAGGCATTTAAAAATGAACTAATGTATTAAATTTAAAATATAATGCAACATTAAGATTTTTAAATTTTTCTTTTTAATTCTTAAAAGAATTTTAAGTGTGTTTCCATTTAGATTTCCTACATAAGAGGCAAAATGTGTGTCTTTTTCTTTTGCAAACAGTCAAGTATGTCACAGTAGGGAAAAGCAGATTTTTTTTTAGTGCTAAAAGATTTTTCAGTAATTTGACTTGATAGATAGACTTGGTATATTAATATAGACTTCATGCATATGGGTGGAATTTCTTTCATTTACCAATAATGAGAATTTCTTCTGACTTTGTAATTTAAAGGAACAACATATCTGTGGAAGGGAAAGATGCAAACCTTATTTAAAGGCTCAAATGATTTTTTTTCTTTTTTTTGTGGAAGACACAAAGCACCTTTGTGTAGGACTAAAAGAATCTTTTATGAATAACAGAGTGTTGGTTGTTTTGCTTTTTTATTGTGCTGGTAGTACATGAGGTATGTCAACTGATTAAAGAGGTTATTATTTTCTTCTTTTCTTCTAATTTTTTATTTCTTGCTCTTTTATAGAAAACCGATAAAACTGAATTTTAAAAGTTAAAATGATCAGCTAACATGAAAATTAGGTGTAGAAAGATTGGCACATACTAGAACTGTAGTTTTTTGTGCAAACTAAATATATTAACAGTGTGCATCTGTGCTGACAGCCATTGCTTCTTCATGAGACTGTCAGAGATAAATTTTGGAAAGAGATATTTTGAAGTCAAAACTTGTCATTTGAAAATGTCAAAACAAAAACTTTTAGCTACATAAATTGAGAAATATTATCCAAACACAAAGCAAAAAAAAAAAGTTGTGTTGTTCAAAACAGTATACACAATCTCTCACAGTTCTCAGAAAGATCTCTGCACAATGACTCAGAGATAATGAAAATCTGTTTTGTCACCACGACAGTGAGCTTTAGGCCTTTCTCAAATATCTGGTTTTGTCATGGTTTATACCTTAACTCTAAAAATGACAGTTTGAGTTAAAGAAATCAAAGGGTTTCTTTTGTTGATTTTTTTTTGCATGAAAAAATATATATTTATGTGTGTAATAAATATGGGAAGTAAATTGAAAACCGAACACTATCATAATTTTGCTGTGTTATGAGACTGTATGCATTATACTTATATACATTTAATATATTTCATATTTCTAGTTGTCAAAGATTGTCTCTTTAGAAAAGATTGCAGCCTTTGTATATTTTATGTGGTGATTGAAGTAAAAAAGTACTTATCCAATCAGCTTCAAATTGTTCCTAGTACACTTCACAAATATATTTGTTTGTCATTTTTGAGCTGATAAATTATTTTGGTAAACTCTGTTTTCCTCACAGAATAACTATTTTGCATTTTTCACCCTGTACCTTTTACTGACTTAATGGAGGTAGTCTAGATAACTTTAATGGCTGCTGCCAGATGTTGTAAACCATCTGAAAAAATACCAAGGTTTCTTAGTTGAAAATAATTACAGGAATACAGGGAAACGTATAGAGGCTTGACCTGTTCAAAGACACTAAAGTCATTCTTTGTTTGCATTCAGAAAAGCAATTAATTGGGCATAAATTTTGAATCCTGGGAAAGTTTTGAGATCTTTCAGGTGAAATGATATTTCAATTTCTGCTACTTCTGTTTTGCAGAGAGTAATGGCACCTTGTGAGCTGCGAGTCACTGAGGGAGAATAACATATATGGAAAAAATGAAAAAATTACCCTTCAAAGTTACTGGAAAGGATATTGCTAAGACACTTCAAAAGGAGGCCCAAAGGGTTAAGCTTTTCACTTCATTAATTTTAAGCTGTTCCCTGCCTGAAACCTTGCAAATTTCTGATAAGAGTTGTAAAAACCAGGTGTTTGTTCTAAAACTACCCTACCATAGCAGTGAATATTTCCCAGATAAAAATTAATGAAGGGAAAACTCATAAATGTGTCAGAAGAAGATAATTATTATTTCAGATACAAGCCAGATGCTCTCCATTGCAAATCAAGTAGGAGTAGGAATCTCAGTTTACAAAAGGCTTCTCCAGTCATGAAAAGGAAAAATCTTCATTGGTGGACTCTAGCTAGCATAACTCTGACTAAGAAAGATTGCACTCAGTTCTAGGACATTACACTGTGAAATGAAAGAACCTATTGGTGTTGTATTGATGGCGCTGATGTTGTCATCTTGGCATATGGATTCTTGAGTGGCTCTGTGCATTGAGATATATTGGCTAGTTTAGACCACTCCAACAGCTAACAAATCTAGTCATTTTGAATAAATTTTATTGCCACCCACGAAGTAAAGTTTTGTGCAGACAGTTTTAATCTAATTGCAACGTGCATTTGATGATGATAAACACATTTGTGTTTACATAGCCAGAAATTTTGGGAACAAAAGATTATGCAGTGAATTGTAACTACCAAGCACATGATTTACTTAGTATTATGGCACTGAAGACCATCTTAATGTTTAATCTCTTAATTTCCCCAGTCAGTCCACCTATATTATACTTTTAATCCTGAACTACATGTCAGGGCAAACACCAAAAGAAAGCAAAAGAGAGCAGTCTTCTGGGAGAATCCCTTTGTGCCTCTTTCTTATTGTCCACACATACATGCTTTTCTGAAGTTGGCATTTGTTCTGGTTTTCTATTTTCAGGTAGCTGTGCCTGTGCCTTGCAGCAGTATGCAAAGGCCCAAGTTTGCATCACTAAAACTGCATGTTCATCCTTTCGTACTGTAGCATGATGCAGGGATCTCTAACTCCAGATCACTGGATTGGGCTCATCTTTCCAAGCTTGCAACAGAGGCATCTTTATTCTGGCTTGTCTGTGCCCTGTCCCCTATCCCATTCACCACCCATCTGCTCTATTGAAGTTCCCACACTTCAGATATGCCATGGCTTGTACTACAACCAGGTAAAGTGGCAGCACTGAACTTTTCTTCTACTTTTTCTACTATTTGTATTTAAACTTTAATTATCCATTCCATTAGCTTTTATTAAACCTGGTTTATCCATTTTGTACCTATGATTTTATGGCTATATCTATTCCATTTCTACAGTTCCATAAATATACATATGTATGTATATACGTGTGTGTGTGTGTGTGTGTGTGTATAACGTGAATAGTGTATTCATGTATAATTAAGTTCAATGTTATTTATACATCTATATACGTAATACACAGAAGTACATATATTTATATTTGAACACTTCCTGGTTGAAAGGAAGTGAGAAGTCAGTCTGAGAGAACATGTGGGCATGATGATGCCAGGAAATGATAATGAGCAAGTCGTAGAGCAGGATGATATTTAACAAAGTAATAACTACCTCTCATAAAACAGAGACAAGATACCTTGACCTAAAATGGTGGCTGAAAGGCTGAAGGGCCTTTGGAGCTGGTGTGCTTCCTGTTAAACTGGAAGAATGTCCGGTCCTGGTGACTTCCAGGGAAGATGGCCCCTGATGCTGCTGGGAAGGGGACAGGGCTTCTGTGAAAAATCTAGAGAAGGGGTACCTGACACCTCTTATCTCATATATTTGTGGCACCTACACCAATCACAGTCCTCAGACTGTGCGCTGAACAGGCAGAGCAGGCAGATCCTTACCACAATCTCTGGCAGTGAGTGAGGTCTCTTGACTGTAAATGAATCTGTAGTTCTCATCTGCTTCCTAGTACTGTTCAATTGTCAAGTGTCACCTTCTGCCTTCTAAGAAGCTGTGGTCTACCTAAGTTCCACATCAAACTGACAAAGGAAGTAGCACTGGCACTGACAGTGTTGATGTTATTTCTGCCTTGGAGATGTGAATTCCAACAAGGGGGAGTTTCTGCCACTTTGCCTATGAACATTAGAGTCAATTAAGCATGGTAAAAAGGCATGTCAGGCAACAGAAACAGAGCAGGAGTGGTATAACTACAGTTTCTTGGATGGACTGTCAGGAAGATTCTTCCTGAGTATATTAGCTCAAAATAATACTTTTAAATTGTTCATGATATGATTTATTCTCTATTCATTATAACTCACTCTATTCATTATACTTTTGTCACTGTATGTCCATTGACACTAAAGGGAATTTCTATAGGTATAGGGAAATAAAAGAAGGTCTCGTATTCTGCTCTCCTTTTTTTTTCTCTTCAGTACAAAATTTCCACTCTAAGGAAGTGGATTTCATTTCTAAGAAGAAATACTTATATTCAGGACAAAGCCATGTGTTTCACTGAAAATTTCCGTTCTTTATATTGTTTAACAGTGTGCTGTATGTATTGGTGTGACAGAAGTGCTTCTAGAAGATTTTTGACCCTAAAATAATTCTTCTATAAGTATAAGCTTTCTGATGTTATGGTGCCATGAATGAAGTTTATGCATGACCACATCTGACAAAAAATCACCACATTTAGCTCACAGTGGAAAACATTATTCTACAACTTTTGAAGGATGATACAGCTTTTATAGAACCAAAGTACTCAGGCCATTGTTTAAAAAGCCACAGAAATAAAGCCTGGACATCAGTTCATCTTATTAAATAATAACTATTGCTTTTAGAGAGGTTTTATTAGATGCCTGTCTTTGAGGTAATGAATGCATTATGTTTTGTCTGACCTCCCCTCTTTCTGTTGACAACAACTTTATCAACACATTGTACTTTGTCATTTGGGCAACATTTAGTACTTCCAGAGCATTGTCAATGTCCATTATAGGTCTTGTCACAGCCATTAATCAATACCTTTTTCTATGCACTTCCATCCAATACACAATCCTACAAACACTCACATTCAATTAAGGATTTATGGAATATTGTCTAGATGAAGGTAGTCCAAGTTCTGACTCAGGTTTTATGAGGGCAGAAGGACTACACTTACCGAGTTAATCAGTGCTTTTCCTGATGCTTGATTAGTTTATTCTAATTTAACTTGATTTACAAGCTGGCTACAAGTTGTGAGATGACAGCTCAAGGATACAAACACTCAAGGACATCAGACTTCCTACTCATGTACCTTGCTGATCTGAAATGAGCAATAAGTCCAACATAAGTCCTCTGTACAAGTTCATCAAGTTTGGTGAGTCATAATTCCTCCTTGACAGCAACATAATTATCACTTTCCAAACTTTTAAAAATCAGCCAAACCTAACTTTATGTAGGCTATAACATATTTGAGATTTTTTTCATTGAGGAATGGATGTGCCTTGAGGCTGCAAGATTAATTTTACTTTCTTCTGAATGTCTTTTTCACCTCTTTGTTGTAAGGGTTGTTTCAATTTATATTTAAGCTCCTCTTTAACATTATTTTAAATATCCCAAAGGAAAGAAATCTTTTGTTGAGTCCAGATCTCACAGAATGAATAATAATAAATTTTCTTCACATACTCATGTATCGGGTATAGGTGGCAAGGGGTTTGTGGCAGGGGCGGCAGGCTGGAGGGGTGGCCTTGTGATGAGAGGCCAGGGACTGTCTGTGTGAGACACAGCTGGCTCCAGCTGATTCCAGCAGGCCAGCTACAGTGCTCACAACTCACAGTCCATCAGTCAATCTAGTGGCAACTCTGGGAAAACATGTGCCATTATAGTAAAGAAGTATTGAAAAAAGTGTGTAAAAGAGGAGCCCTGATATTCTGGATCTTTCAATTAGCAATATTATACAGAAAATATAGCAGCCCAAAAACATGATTAGTCTGGAATTTGGATTCACAGCTAAGGGAAAAATCTGCACCAAAATTTACCATACTGATATTGAGAGCTTAGGAGAGATTTCGCTGATTCATCTTCTAAGGCAGAAAGGAAAATGGGCACATTAAAAGTCTCAGAAGTTATGTGAAAGCTACATTAACTAATACTGTATAAGGTTGTGGTTGGCATAATGTATTAGCTGGGCAATATTACCAGCTTGGTTTTACTGTCTTTTTATTCATCTGCTCTCAAATAGACTGACACAAGTTATTGCTGCTTTCTATTTCTCTCAAGGTCTGTCACTAATTTTTTTCCCCTTTTTCTTGGATGAGTATAGCAATAAAAAATGCCTTTCCTTGAAGCGGTCAATTGATAGGTGTAGAAAATGAGAACAGAAAAGGACCATTTTGAAAAATGCCACAAGTAATTCACAAAGACAATATTTTAAGCAGCTCACAGAATTTCCTGCCAAATGACTGTATGAGACATTGATAGTCTTGCTTTGTTTTATGACCTCTTCATACATGTTTAAGAACAAATAAAGGATTTTAGCCTTCTCCATTCTGTTAATATTTCACTTACTTTGACTTGATTAATTGCTCTTAACAAACTTTGTACAGAAAAGAATAATATTGCAATGCACACTATTTGTTTGATGGTGGGTTTTGGTGACATGATGGAGCTGTAATTTAAACTATGTTAATGTAATCCCTTTCATTTCTGTCAGCTGAAAGAAGCAATCATAAATACATACCCAGATAATAATCAGAAGGGATTAATGTGAATACTTATTGCTGCTTTGCCACAGAGAGTTGTTCCACATAGTGAAGTATTACAGAAAATTAGTACATGAAATAAGGCTAAGAGATCTGGATTTCTTGGAGGGTGGGCAACATGCTCAGAACGTCACCAATGAACAGAGAGAATGATGGATGCATAAACACTGTTCTATAAGACACCGTTGGATTATTGTTCCATAAGATCCATCTTACTAAGGCTAAAATAGTCAGTGATAGAAAACTAGGCGGTGGTCTCATATAAGAAGGTAAGAATTTTAAGGGAATTTCATTTTATTTTCTGGACTTTGAGTGTTTGGCTGTAATATAGTGAACTCAGATTTATGTCAGGGTTAGAGCTTAATGGTACTGCATCATGCTACTATCTCAGCATCTACCATATAGAGCTGTGAGATATGAGACCTGTGAGAGGGTTGTACATGTCAGATGAAGTATCTCCAGATTGTTCCTTTCCAAAACAAAGCCACAATGCCCTTTACACAAAGCAGCTCAGTCTGTGGTTTTGTGTGAATTGTCACAGTCAAAGAACTTACCTAACTACATCAAAAGTCTCTGTTTTCACCTTTTGCTATTAAAAGTAAATTTATGAGTTAAACAGGACTAAGTAAAATGGATAAAGAATTGTGTACAGGGTTGTTATTTCAGAGATTTGGTTACTGTACTGTATTAGATCATATTAACAGCTAATTTGTATGCTAAAAATGAGTCTGCATAACACTGGTACATACCTCCACTTCTCAAGGATCGGGCATGACTGAAGATTTTTACCCTTTGATATTTTGCATATGTAGTTCTTATGGAAATTGAATGACCTATTATTAGTTTTCAGATTTTACTCCACAATTAATGAAGTTTGATTTAATTCTTAGTTTGGGAAAACTGTCACAGTAAAACTGGCTAACTACACTAACAAGATCTTTGTGATGTGTTCCTCTGCTTGCATGAAGGTAGGGTATTTTTTAATAAATTTTCTTAACAGAATCAATCTGACACTCATTACTGTCATTGCTGCATAACTTTCATAAAAACTTATCTTCATGATATTGTAATTATGTCAAGACCATACAAATATTGTGGTTATGATTCAAACATTAACTGATAGTATGAAAAATAAAATATGGTTTCATACAGAACTAGATTAACACTGTGTAGAGCATTTGTTCAGAAATGCATTAATTTAAACGTTAAGTGTTTTTTAATAGTTTTTTCCTAAAGATTGATGAGATACCTGTTGTATTAAAATTTGCCTCCTAGTAGAGTCATCAGATGAGTTCAGGCTGTCACTGCTCGTACAGAGAATATGGATACAAACGTTTCTGCTCATGTCAGGTTTGTCAGGCAAAAGACTGAAAGGTTTATTTCCAGTTTCATATCTGCTGTCTTTTATTTAAGTTCTTACTGTATTTTCCACTCAGAAGAACTTCCTCTTGTACATTTCTTGCTCATTAAAAAATTTTAAGGATCAGAGAATGAAGGTGTTTTGGAAAGTTGTCAATCTTTTCTCTGAAAGTGCATCAATGACCTTTTATTTTGGTATAAATGAGCAGCCATGGTTTTGATTAAGAGCCACACATTGCTGGAGATGTAAGTTCCTTATCGATCCACAGGTCAAAGCTTCATAGCTTTGTTCTTTTTAACCCTTAGAAGTAATTCAATTTGTATGATGCATGAGTCCTGGGTGTTAACAGTGAGACTGTTTTTATCAGTGAGTAACGATCCACTATGTGCTTGAATGCTTTGACATCAGTTATTTCTAATGGAGAGAGGATAGTGAATCCTTCAAGCTTATTATGGTTAGAGTTAAGAAATGAACGATTTTCAAAGAGGAGACCTCTATGGTGCAATTACAATGATGTGGCTTGGGGGTGTTCCAGTTTTCCACCCCAGAAAGACATCTGTGGTAGTTGTAATCTGCCTAACTTTTCTGTGAAGAAAATACTCATTGCAATAAAGGTTAGGTTGAAAACCTTAGAGGCCATTACTAAAACAGTGGCTTGAGCAGTTATCCTATGCTAGTTTTGACTGGGAGAGAGCTAATTTTCTTCAGAGTAGCTAATATGGAGCTATGTTTTGTATTTGTGCTGGAAACACAGTTGGGCTGGAAACACAGTGGTGATAATTCAGTGATATTTTAGCTGCCACTGGGCAGAGCAAAATGTCTTTTCTGCTTCTTGCACTGTCCCACCAGTGAGCAGGACAAAGGGGGTGGAAGGGGCACAAGAAGCTGGGAGGGGTACATTCTGGACAGATGACCACAAATGACCAAATGACCACAGGGATATCATATGACATCATACTTAGTAAATAAAGCTGGGGAAGAAGGAAGTTGGAACATTCATAGTCATGCCATTTGTCTTCTCAAGACACAGTTACATGTGATGGAGTCCTACTCTCCTGGGGATGGCTGAACATCTGCCTGCCTGTGGGAAGTGGTGAATGAATTTAAATAAGGAAGAGGAAAAAACAACAGTATAGAATGACAGAATGCTTTCCATTTTACATTATTTTTTCAGTGCCACTGTTAAGTGCATCACACGGCTAGGATGTTTAGTTGCTTTCTCTTCTCATAGTTCAGGACTGTCAGGTGCTCCTGTGCTGTGACTTGACTCCTCTTTAATAGCTTTTCCTTCCTCTGACTGCTCCTTGCTCTGCTCTGGGGCCATAACTAACTTCTCTCCATGGATCCTTATTCTTCAAGCTACTCCTAGTTATGCCTCATTTCATTAGATGCTCCTGCCAGTCACTGCCATCAGATACCCTTTCCACTGCCTGAGCCACAGCCTGTCTCAGGAGGCACTCTGGCCAACTGCTGCATTAACTGGCATTTTCCCTTATTTTGGCTCCAAGGCCTGGGTATCCCTGTGGACCAACAAAGTGTGGCAGTGCACCACATGCTTACACAAATGACTTTCTGCTTTCACTTTACAGCCAGCAGAAGAGTTTTAAACCCTGTTTTCTACTCTTATTTTTCCTTTCCAGACTGGACATTTTTCATATCAATGTTATATGCTATACTTTCAAGCTTAGTTACCTGCAGCTGAGAAGAGAATCTCGGAAAACTCTCAATGTGTGAAGCAGTATAGAAAAAAAAGAAATGTAGATTTATGTAAGGAGAGATTTATATCTAAGGAAGAAAAAGTGAATAAGTAAACACTAGGTGTCAGCTGTATAGAAGAACTGGTTGGTTTGATAGGATGAACTATATGGATAGAACCCATATAAGCAGTTTGCAGAATGAATTGCAGTGAGAAGCAATGTGAGACTAGGCATACCTGCAAATTAAATATGTCTGGGACTGAGAATTTGCAATTAGACCAAAAAACCATGTCCATACCAATAAAAGTTCTTACTTTCTACAAGAGGGTAATCTCATCCAAATTAACCAGTGGATTTAATATTATGTTCATGGCTCATCTTAACTTGAGAGCAGTGCCATGAAATTTGCTAATACAATCCTATTTGGCCCGGATGGAATCTGGGCAAGCATTATTATAAAAATATATGTATAAGCAAAAGAGAGTTTCAGTGCTCAAGGATGTCCCCATGCCTAGGTCTGTACCCCAATAGCCTTTAATTTGCTATCAAAGAGAAAGCAGGAGGGTAGGAAGATAGACTAGTGGGTAATGGTTGTAATATGACCAACAATGAGATTTCAGTTTCAGTGAAAGAAATTACTAAAAGTAGTAATGCAATATATATATAGAGCATAAATACCTGAGGAAAAAGAAACAGGAAAGCTAAATATTAGCACAGGATAAAATATATATGATTCTGAAAGATTTTATTTCTATTTTTTATGCCCCTAACAGTAAAAAAGTGAAAAGGGTGGATCTTAAACATTTGAGACTTAAGTATATAGACAGACATCCAGAAGAATATGGAAGAAGAGGATGATAGAAAGATGAATGAAACAATTTAAATTAAAAACTCTTTAGGACACCGATATGTGATGCAAGTGAATTATATATTAAAGAAAAGCAGAGACGTGGAACTCAGACTTTTCCAAAACATGGCGAGATTATCTGTCAGAATATTTGGAATAAAAGAATGACTTGCCTGGCATGTATAAGGCCATGAATTATACAGGGGACAAGAGACATGTGAGAAGCTAAAAAGAAGGAGGCTTGAGATGGCTGGATCTTGCTTGAAACGTAGCCTTTATTCAGAGGGCATCAGGATCACTGTATTTTTCAGTTCTCAGCCTCTCACACTTGAAAGGGTTTTTCTGCAAATAGGCAACTATGTGTACTTGAAATCAAGGGTTACTTGTACAGCTGGGGATACAGACAAATGCTGAACTGTGCTTTCTCTTTTAATAAGGATGGAGGTAAAATTGTCACTTGAAAGATCATATATTTGCACTGTCTTTCCTATAACTCCTCACTGGTTTTCCAGTTGAGAAAACAAAATGGGAAATATCCTTGCCATATTTAGATACACTGTTGGCCATAGACAGACAAATGCAAAGAGAATGCAGGTGAATGCCCACTCAAAAACTGGTATGGCTGTAGTTCATGTCTGCAGCAGAGTCACATCAAACTCTTCAATCTTCCTTTGAAACATTAATTAAAATAATTGTGAAAATCAGTAAACTGAAGGATTGTGCTTTTAGAATGCTTTTGGAAAAAATAATGTAAGGACCACCTACTAAATTACTGTGGCTTGCCCCCACCCAAAGGGGCAGGGATTTGATTTTTATACAGGTGGTGTTAAAGAGGTGTGGCTTTAAATCCCGGGAAGAACAAACTCCACCCCTCTGCCTTGGAGGGTATCCTGTCCTCTAAGCCCAGGAAAAGTAAAACTCCATCCTTTCTCTATAAAACCCACCACCTTGCCCCTGTCTGAGGTTCTCTGTCTCTGGATGAAGCTGAGTTGGTTCCTGGGTTGCTGCAATAAATGGATTCTTGAGTTTAACCAAGCAGAGACCCATCTTGTTGAATCTCTCAGACTGGTCACCAGCAGCTGTGACCTCCCTGGACATGATCCTGCAGCTGTGGAATGCCACAAATTACCCATTTTATTTAAATTAGAAACCTTTTTCTCTGTTTTGTTAAACTGATACGTTCATGATATTTAGTTATCAGATCAAAATCAGGAGGAGGCTCTATTGCTTCAAGTGTTGTAGTGATTTGAGGAGACTGGCTCTGAATATTGCCTATGAACTCTTCTAGGCCAGGCTTTAGCTTTCATCCAAGACATTTAGAAAGTACAAATCTGCACAGTCATTCATTTCAATAGAGTTCTTTTACAGTTTTATTGTAGTGCTGCTATGCCTATAACAATAAATATTTCTAAATGACTTGACAATTTGCAGTTTTTTAAAGGGGTTAGTCAAAAGCAGCTGAATTCCAAGTTCAATTAACATGCTATGAACTTGGCAAAGAGCACACAAAGGAATAAGGGTAAGAATTTAAAAATTATTTGTTTTACAGTTATCCCCTCTGGATAGTCTAAATTAAGCACAGCAGCCACCAGCCAAAGTACTCCAGGATTTTCTGTAACCACTTGATTCACCTGCTGTTTCACCAAAAGTTGGAGCTTTCCCAACCACCCTAGGGTTGTTCTCATCTCATATCATAGTAGCGGTAGCTCATCACTGTGTGGACAACTTAGCTATAATTTGATTCTATAGCAAAAATGAAAAAAAAAAAAAAGAAAAAAGAAAAAAGAAAAATAGAGTAGAGGCTTAGAAACTAAATATTGAAAATAAAATGTGACTTTTTTCATTTGATGGCCAAAGAAGAATTTGCAAGGTTAGAAAAAAAGGAGCTTTTAAACATCCTCGAGGTTTCTTTATATATTTCACAAATATAGAGTTTATACTGAGAATCAAACAACAGTATATTGGTGAAATAATACAATAAACAACTGGGCCAGTTAGGCCCCAGTGAAAGAGCTGAAAAGGAATCCTAGTAGGATATATAGACTCATTAAAAAATAGGGTATATCCCTGAGTTTCTGGATTGCTTACAAAACCAGTTTAAAAGCCTTTTTTCTCAGAATGTCTGACTAGATAACTGTAGTGATAGACTGCTGACAACATAGAATTACTATACACCATTTCCATTTAAACACTGACATTTTAAATGCTAACAAAAAAGATGCATAAAGTAAAAGAATGACTTTCTATGTTTCTTCCTAAAGCTCATGCTTTTGAGTCTATAAAAATAATCACTAATACTTCTAAATTATTTTATAGAGTTGATTCCTGACAGTTTCTCACTTTCAGAGCATATAGAGACAGGATATTCAAGATGTTTGAAAAAGCATCTGAAAAGTGATGTCAGTGATATAAAGCTGTAACAAGCATCTGAATCAAACCATTGCAGTTTAAAGGAACTTCCAGACTAGGTGTTGATATCACTACCTAAAAAAACTACCTCTAAAAACTTCATTTTTAGAAGTAGTTGCTGGCATCAACAAGAAATATGTGAAATATGACTACTGATTAGTCCAAAAAATGAACAACAGTATTAAAGCATGTGACAAAATTCAAGATCTATACACGTCACACATATTTGATGATATAAACTGATGACTGATAGAACAAATTATATTCTTCTTGCAATTTCAAATCCCTTTAGCGCTTTGTTCGCATTAATCTTCATTTGGGTGTGGTATTGCATCAGATCTTTAAGCGACAGCCAAAATCTTGCTGTATTTTCCTATACAAAATCACCATTCTACCTTGAATGCTAAAAATGAAAAAAAAAGAAGATACAAAAGCTTCAGGGCAAAACCAAGTATCTGCCTTGAAAGAAGTATTATTAGGATTTTTCAGTGTTTTGTTGGAGAGGTTCTGATTTTCTCTTATTAATTCTCATAATCTCTTGAACACAGTCATGAGATTTACTTTTCCTTTAACTCTATGTACCCCTATTTCTTCTGAATTTCAATGGAAAGATATGAATCTCCACTCTGTCCCATCTGGGCTATCCTTGATGGTCATCCCTGCCATTATTACTATTATTATTATTATTATTATTTATCGCTATTATTATTTTGAGACTAAGAAAATTGTTGAGTAAATACACATTATATTTTTATATCAAGAAGAGCATGTGATTCTTTTTTTACATTGATGATTTTTTCATTACTCTAAGCAAAAATCATTGCATCTTTCATACAGAGAAATCCTCTCTTTTTTCCCAGTAATTGGTTTTGTTCAGTGTGGGCTGGCACAACTAAGCCTTGTTCTACTTTCATGCTTTCTTTTCTTTGTTTTTACAGACACTTTTTTGAACTTTTTGCAGTATGTACCAGCCTTAACAGAATTAATTTTTAGTATTGCTGTAGTTCTTGTTCAGTCAAGTAATGCTAGTATTTTACCTAGGCTATAGTTTATTCTATTTACTGTGGTTTGGAGGCCAGGTTCCTGGCTTACCAGTCAAACAACAGAGTCATATCACATTTAAACAGCCCTGTACTGTTCATTATTTTTCATGACACCAACAATTTTAACTTCATATAGTTTTACTTTCTCAACATGAATGTACATATCAGTCCCTTTTGTTCTTCCCTGTGTTAGGTTTTCCTTATGAAAAGCTTTTGCTTTTTTTTGTACTAAGCTTTTGCTTACTACAGGTGAGTACATAAGAATAATAGCACGTGTGTTGGTACTACTCTTACCCCAAATCCTTACATCAACTCTGTGTTCAGTAATGCACTTACAGAGACATATAAGACATATTGTACAATATTTTCTTGGACAAAAACACAATAGAGTGGTAATGCCTATTAAGCCACCAGGAAATAAATCAAGGAACAAACTGAGGAAAATATTTTCACCAAGGATGCAGTAAATTTTATCTGTAAAATCAATAATTGTTACTGCATTACAAGTTTGGCTTTTATTTGACTCTATTTCTGCACTGCTGTTTCTTTGTACTACTTGGTCCTCCCTAATATTCCTGTTCCCTCTAGACCAATTTTACATTCTTAGCTGTAGAATTTTTGATAAAAATTACTTTAAAGACAGAGAAACCCGATCATAATTTTAACCATTGTGGTGCTGAACAAATAAAAGCTCATGCACAATCATGCCTTTTTTCACATGAAATCTTAAATGACAATCATAGTTTGACGTGCCTGTGAAATCACTGGTTTACTTACAAGTGCTAAACTCTGTTCCCAGAGGAGGAAAGCATAAAATAGTGGAAAGAGTAAGGTTAGGAAAATGTACTTGCACAGTGCCAAACATATAGAAAATGTCTCTGAATCCCAAGTTACTTTAGAAATCAAATGCTGCTATTTGCCAAATGATTACTGCTGTCCAGATAATAAAATTTCAGTTTGCTCTCCAGACTCTCTTTTGACTAGGGAATACTCTGACTTTGGTGAGATACCTGTCATTTGAGAAAGCTCTTAGCTTTTAGCTACTGTTCATATTTTCAGATTTATGTAGGGGCTAGAGGTTATCTTGCAGTATTTGGTATTTTCCGGAGGAGTATTTTTGCATATGTTTGCAATTTTTTTTTCATTCCTTCTAATACATTTTGTAGGCATAAAATTGGCAATAGATGTGAAGAAGCTAAAGCAGAAACGCTAAGATAAAAAGAAAACCACTTGAAATGCATTTAAAAAAACATAATGTCTGAATGTAGTGAGATATATTTATTTTTACACCATACATCATAAAGCCCATAATGATATTTTACAGCCTAAAGATCAGGTATTTTATCTTCGAATCAATATATTTCTGTATAGTTTAAGAAGAAATAAGTTAAGCTTGATAATTTTAAATGTAACTTTTAGAAATGTGTATCCTTAAAATCAAGTTACAGATGAACAAAATCAATCTCCCAATTGAGAAAGAGTAAGAGTAAAGAGTCATAGAAATATTCAGACTGTGGCATTACTCACTGTTTCCTTCTGATTTAAATAAAAATTTTTTACAGTATGGCCAGCAATCACTAAATATAAGAAGAATAACAAGGACAAGTGATGGATTCTGAGCCTGGGCCAAGGAAACTCTGATTGTGTCTATAGACTGGGGAATGAGAGGCTGAAGAGAAGCTCTACAGAAAGAGAATTGCTGCAGAAAGGGAACTGGGGGTCCTGGTTGATGTCAGGTTGAACATGAGGCAGCAGTGCCCTGGCAGCCAGGAGGGCCAACCCTGTCCTGGGGGCATCAGGCACAGCATGGCCAGCCAGGCAAGGGAGGGGATTGTCCTGCTCTGTTCTGCACTGGGGCAGCCTTGCCTCAAGTGCTGGGGACAGTTTTGGGTGCCACAATATAAAAAAGAGTTCAGCCTGCTAGAGAATGTCCAAAGGAGGGCCTCAAGGATCCGGAAGAGAAGCCACGTGAGGAGTGGCTGAGGTCACTGGGTCTGTTCAGCCTGGAGCAGACTGAGGGGAGACCCCACCACAGTTACAGCTTCCTTGTGATGGGAAGCAGAAGGACAGCTCCTGAATTCTTCACTCTCATGACCAGTGACAGGATTCGAGGAAATGGCATGAAAGTGAGTTGGGAGAGGTTTAGGTTGGATATCAGGAAAAGGTTCTTTTTCCCCAGAGGGTGGCTGGGCCCTGGCACAGGCTCCCCAGGGAAGTGCTCACAGAATCAAGACAGAGAATTCAAAATGTTTGGACAATGCTCTCAGACGCACGATGTGACTCTGGAGGTGTCCTGCACAGGTCCAGGAGTTGGACTTAATGATCATACTGGATCCCTTTCAACTCAGCATATTCTATGATTTTATGAATACTGTTAAGAATTTTAAAGCTAGGGGTAAAAAAATAGAAAGTAAATTATATTATCTTTTACAAAATAAGATCAGTAGCTGTCAGTTCACTGTCAAAGGCTGAGCTATCTTTTCCTTTTGCCTTTCCCTATATCTTTCTTTTTTATTTTATTAAACTTAGCATCTTGTACATCAGTGTACACACAAGGCTTGGGTTATGTCATTACTGTCAGTAAATGGCTCCACAGATTTTGGCATACACATTGGCATACACTTCCTGCTGTTTTGACTCCCTTATTACTGAACAACTGTTGGTAGATGGATGTTAAGTATGGACAAGAATGTGGTAGCCAGTATTACTGACAGTCATACCTGAAAAATAAATGGAATATTCCAGTTTAAATGGGCAATACAGCAAGAAATCTGTCTGAAAATTATTTTAATTGTTGAAACTACCTAAAAAACTAGGCTAGATTATCGATATACATTTCTTAATATTTATTTTCAGTGAAAAGCTAATCCTACCCTTCATATCACACACAAAACCCCCAGTGAGTTTCTAAAATTACTGCAACCACATTCATCAACAAATTATTTTCCTGTTGTATAAGCAAATTTTCAAATAATATAGGAAGTGGGAAATACACAGCAGAATCATAGTAGGTTAAATCCAACAGCTTTTCTAAGTGCTAAGACTGTTTTCTGGGTTTGTGGCACACTGTTATGAAGCATTACAGTGTTTGGCAGGATCTTGATCCATATAAGACACAGTAGATACTGTTATCCAGTTAAGTAACATTTATATTACTGCTGGGATCAAGAGGAGGTTAAAAGAGAGATGTGGTGTCCTTTGGTTTCCTTAACAAACCCAACAATTATATTTTTATTTCAGGTCTCGCCATAACATCCTCTCTGGTCAAGTATTTCAAAGCCATCATATTCTGAATGTTAATCTAATTAATAGCCAGACAGTCAAATAAATAATAGCCACACTACAAATATACTCAGTTATTTATTTGCAGAAGCCACTGTAAAGTGATAGGAAAAAGATACATCAATAAAGACACATGGTGAACTTTTGGAAAGGGCTTCAATTGCTGCATTCTTAGTGTTCACAACTGTTGAAACGTAAAATTTTATGAACTAAAATATGAATTTTGGCTTAGCAAAATTCCTCATTTTCCATGTATTGTTCCCAGCAAAACTCTTTACAGTTATGAGGGAAGTGACCCAACTATGATGAAAAAAAAGGTGTCCAAATTTCTTTTACTCTGGTCACAAGAGTTGCATTCTTATCTGCATATCAATCCACTTATTGAAAGTGGAAAGATTTTTCTCCTGTCCCCATTTTTACAGAAGTTTTTCAGAGCAGTGGAAACATGATTCTAATTCTTACTGCCTGAGGAAACCACTGAACAAAGAGAAGTGCTTCAGCTGCAGTGGTATATTGTGGAAATGCAATCAGAATCACTGGTGATTGCATTTCTGAGTTTCATTTCTTACTAGGTTCAGATACCACCTGTATGCTTTGGCATGAACCTTCTGGAATATAGTCAGAAATCAGGCAATGCTTTGCATATCTGGTGATCTTTTTCATCATTGTATCTCTAACACTTCCCATCATATGTCTTTTACCAGAACCTGTATATGGGGTTATTCTTCACGTTAAAACTTCCATTATTTTCTACCTAATTTCCAAGAGTAAGAAGGTTGAATTTCTACAATCACTGAACAACAGCAGCAAAAGTACCCTAAAAATCTTCATTTTCTAAACAATTTTTTAATTCTAGGAATACAGCAAATATAAATAATTCTGTACTTTATGGTATTTCACAGCAGGAAAACATTGCTACTGTTAAATAACTAGAGAAATTTAGAATGTGAAACATGAACCCTAACAATAATGGACATGCATGCTGGTATTGCAAGTTGTATGCCAGAGGGTTTCCAGAGGCTTCTATTATTCACTATAAATCTTACTGGTGAAAGATTTTCTGTTCTGCTGATATTTCCTTCATCTGTGTTTTTCTGTAAATGTATTAACTGAAACATTCAAATGGGAATCTAAGTGACTATCAAGTTGCATGATCAAGGACATTGCAAATTTTAATACTAAATTTACTTGAAGATGTAGAGGTTGACACTGAGGCTGAAACACTCCTCCATAAGAGAGACTCTCTCATTAACTTTAGTGGTTATTAGTTTCTGTATCAAGTTTTCAACAATTTTAGTTGCTCAAAGCTGCAGGAGTATTATACAGGAAAAATAATGTGACACCTTTTCGGTTTGTATAAAATTTAGGGCAAAAATTTCCAATCCATGTCTACACCTTCTATATGACAGTATAGAATATAAAACAGTATATTTGCAATAACTGCAAATATATACAAGTATGGATTTTAGAAATACAAACAATTATAAATACTGTATCAGACAGTAGATCCAGAGTTCAATCAAATATTCTATGAATGCGGATCCAAATATTACATCTTGTGTACATTTAAAGTCAGAAGTTATAGGAAATTCTAAGTGTTCTTCATCCATTGTGGTTCAGTGTAAGTTCTCACCTCATTCCCACCTACAACCTGCCACTTAGGAACTTTTTGATGCTACTGACGTATGAAGGAAATTCTAATTCAGAACTTTCAAATAAATGTTAATCCAATTTTAAAAAGCCACATAAGACTTTGAGAGCACTAAATGGTAACAGTTCACACAAGATGCAATGTTTCCTTTCCTAAAGTATTCCACTTCAGAATGGCTCTCCCCAGAAAAAGAAAAAAGCCCTTTTTACTCCAGCTTAGTAATTCCTCCCAATAGTCTTCCTGGAAAAGAAATTGTGGAGGCACCTGGACGTCACTTTTTCAGACTCAGTTTGAAAAATATTCTCATAAACCAAGGGAAGACAAAACTCCTAGCCAGAAGTATCTGTTGCTAACATGCCATCCAAGAAATATATTCACAATTTTGAAGGTCTGCAGAGTAAGTCAAACAAAAAAAACCCAAATGTAAGCCCTGATTGAACAAGATAAGCAACAAATCAACAAGGTTAACAAAATTAACAAAATGGACAACTAAGAGGCCTGGCATTTCCTCTCTAGATTCATATGGATTTAAATTTTTTTTAAAAAATATATTTCTGGAGACTGTTATCAATTCTGATTTACTTTGTAGTTAGTTGTTGTTGCAGTCATAAATTTTGATATAATAAAATATTTCTCACAAGATGCAATGAGCAAACAGGATCTGCCAGGAAACAAGCACCTCTATTCCAAATTAAAATGCAAAAACCCACATTTTAAATACAGAGAATATAATGAAAGATATGTATTCCAGTCTAATTTTTTTGGATCACAAAAAAATGAAAACTTTTCTAACACTGCAACTAACAGATGACAAGAGTAATATCCATTCTATATAGGTGTGCACCACAAAAGTGTGTGTACATATATTTGTACTATTAGAATCCTATATAAACCTTGTTCCAAACTCTTATCACTTTGAATTAAAAATAAAAAATAAAAAGGAAATTAATCTCTTGGCTTGATGGCACTGAAAGGTAAAATTTTGACTTTGCTAGTTTATCTTGCAACTGAGTAACATGTCAGAGCAAATTTCTTGAGCAAATATTCTGAAATGCAAAGTCACAGTGTTTCATCAAAGAAAATCAGTTAAACCATTTTGACTTTATTGAAATTATTTCAGCTTTCTTTAAAGAAATGTTATTGAAACCTAGCTGCTTTAATTTTAATGAGGTAATATTCTTCAATGAAAACAGTATTATTTCAGAACATTTTATAAGATTTCAATTTTTCTTTTCACATTTGATGCAAATGTGCATTTGAACTTAATGACTTACAGTGGGAGACAGGAAAGTGTTTCATATTGGCACAAAATTTTGCTTCCATGGAAGGTGTAAGCCCAGCTGGAAACTGAGCACCACACAGCTTCTCACTCAACTTCCTTCTCCCTTCCCTCCAACACAGAGGAATGGGAGGAGAATCAAAATAAATTTTGTGGGTTGAGATAAGAAGAGTTTAATATGGAAAGCAAAATCTGCACACACAAGGAAAGGAAAACAAGGAATTAATTCACTGCTTCCTGTGGGCAGGCAGGTGTTCAGCCATCACGAGGAGAGCAGAGCTCCATCAAATGTAATGGTTTCTTGGGAAGACAAATGCCATCACATTAAATGTCCCCCCAGTTCTCTTTCTTCCCCACTACTTTATATACTGTACATGATATCACAAGGTATGGAATATCCCTTTGGTCAGTTGGGGTCACTTGTCCCAGTTCTGTCTTATCTCAACCCCCCATGAAACCCTCACTTCCTTGCCAGTCTGGCAATATGAAAAAAAGAAAAGACTTTGGTTCTGTGCAAGCACTGCACAGCAATAGCAGAAACATCTTTATATTATTGGCACAAATCCAAAACACAGCTTATACTAGCCACTGAAAAGAAAATTAATTCTATGCCTGCTGAAACCAGCACAGAAGGAAAGGAGGTGGGAAGACCAACCTACCAGACACTTCACAAGCTACATCTATGACTACTGCATCACAAAATTTGTTTCAAGCAGAGTCATATAGGAGTGATGGTGATTTTAACCCTACTTCAGACCATATCCTATTATAGCCAATTATCTATTTTTCCCAACTCCAAAATGTAAAACAAATGTAAAATGAGAAAAATAAGGGCATCTACTATGAGACCCTGCTTATCACTCTATTGTCTGTATAAATTACACTCAGAAGAGCTTTTCAAATTTCTCTTGCGTTTCAAGAACATCCCACCACAAAAATATTTTGCAACTAGCACTGAATTAAATCCATTGTGGTTTCCTGTGACACTGATGAAGGAATTGTGTGCTATGTTTTCATGACAAACACATCATTAGTGTACATACATTTAAGCTGATTATTTCATTCACCAAGAAGGGACATTAAGGTTAGAATGATACAAAAGCACAAATCACACTTGATGTTTCCCAAATACCCAGCTTTGTGTGATCCAATCAAGATTTCACCAAATGTTTTATTAAACTCAGTCACGCAAGCCTTGCTGAAACCAGATGATCTCTTATTATCAACTAGGAGTAAATTACATTCATTTTTGAACTGAATTTCAATGAAACTCTTCCTAAAATACTTGTAAGCTAGAAGGGGGTTAACTTATAAAACCACAAAATTGCTACTGTGTTTTTCCCTAGAAATGAAATGGTAAGCAGAGAAAATCAGCATTTTAAATATTACTGATCACAAAAAAATTGAAGAGTATGATATTGGCAGTATATGGTATGATCAGTAATCACTAAAAGAAATTCACTCTGATTTACTTCTCATTTGTATTACAAAATGTATCATTTTAATTTGAAACAAACAATAAGAGAATGATTCCTGAATAGGAAGATAAATTGCATGTTAGTAAACAGCATAAAAGTGCTGCATGTTTCAACCATATAAAAGTTACATTTTCCATCTTTTATATGCAAGATGAACAGGAGGAAGACCTAAGTATATGTATTCAAAAGCATGAATGAGCCTCCCATTCAGAGGGTGAGAAAGAAAATGCTGAAAAGGAGTTTCT
Source organism: Anthoscopus minutus (assembly GCA_013399455.1). Taxonomy (NCBI): domain Eukaryota; kingdom Metazoa; phylum Chordata; class Aves; order Passeriformes; family Paridae; genus Anthoscopus; species Anthoscopus minutus. The sequence continues at coordinate 41,796 of VWYI01005844.1, forward strand.
ACAGCAGGTCATCCTGAAATGGACCCTATGTAAACTAGATGTGGTGTGTCAAAGGCAGAAAGAGACCTGCCTGTCCACTGGACCCCTAATTCTACACCTGAAGTATGCTGAGTGGAGGAATGGCTCTCATAACCTGAAGATAAAAGGATTTCTAATCAAGGTAGAAAGGGTATTTCCAAGCTCTGTAATGCACACACCAGAACTGGAAATCATGGTGTTCATTTGGCTGAAAGTACAATTGTAAGAATCCTACTTTAGAAACTATCTTAGAAAGTACAGAACAATGCAAGGTGGGGTAGGGATCCAGCTCTCTGAGCTATGCCCGAGGGTGAACCTCATTCTTTCCCCTCATTGTCTGCTCATGCCTGTGAGCCTGGTTTTCATCACTCCACTGACACCAACTAAACCTTTTAGCAGGCACTGGTAATGCACAACTGCACACTCAAGGCACATGCCAGTCAGGCAGAATAATGTGTTTACAATTGCTTCCAAAACTAGCTGATTTATTTAGCTTGGCATGCTGCATTGGGCACACCTGGCAGGATGGGGAGAGCAGGGGGCTTCAGGGTCACCTTCCTGGGAGGAGGCCACGAAACACAGAGTACTGGCATCAGGAGGAAAAGGAGGGCCAGAGACATGAGGAGACACCAAGGAGCTGCTCTTGGGGAAGACTTATGGGGGACAAGCATTTGGGGGCCCATAGCAGGGATATGCTCTTGGGAGAAGGCACTTCATGCAGAAGAGGAATACCCTGATGGACAGTGGCCTGCACCTGACCCATGGTGAAACAGAGAAACCCCAGGGGACTGCGGCTCATGAAGGGCATGTGTTGGACACTGCTCACCAAGAAGCACAGAGGACAGGGGATGCCCATTACAGAGCAAGCAGCAGCAGTAAGAAACTCTTACACACCACTCCAACTTCCTGCATGGCACATTCAAGGGAAGTGGGATGGTCTGTGTTTAACCCACAGAGAAAACAAAGGAGCTCATAGAAGAAAGGGGTCAGGAGAGGTGCTCAGCTTAACCTGAGCCTAGGAAGTGGGGGAATAAAGGTGGTTAAATGTTTATGTGTTCTTTTTTTTTTACCTCAATTACAGATCAGTGATTAAAAATTTATATTAACTGGGAATGAATTAAACTAAATGTAAGTTCCCTGAAGGAAGTCTGGTTTTTTCTGCAACACATCCATAAGTTCTTACATGTTTTATGGGAGTTTCACCGTCATTCAATTGATGAGATTCATCAGACAGAGGATATATTACTGCTTATCAGCTTAATTATTACCATTAGTCTTCCCTTGGAAGAGGTCTGATGTATGACTAATTTTAAATATATACTCAAGTTAAACTTATGGCCCTGATAACCACAGCAGATATTCAGGACGGTTTGCTCTTCTTTCTTTTTGTTTACATCATTTTGCAATGGTTCTACATTTTTACAGTGGATACAAATCTGGAAGTATGTATTGTTTCTCAAGTACCAGAATGTACACAGCATCATACACTTCCAGCACTGTGTTCAAGCCCTTAACTGCAAATTGGAAATTTAAACTGGACACTTACTTGGAAATGGAGTGTAAAGAGTGAAAAGGATGTCTGACCTGAAATAGTGTTATTAATGAGTAACTGATTGGCCACAAAGCATTTTCTATCCAAGTACACTGGATTATAGATACAATAGAAGTATACTTCTGTTCAAGTAGCAAAAAGTAAAGCAGTCATTCTGACTCTTGCAGCAGTATAACCCCTCTTAGATATGTCTTCCTAAAGCATAGATCATTCCAAGACTGACACCTCAGTAGGCTGAGACCACAGCTTCTCTAATAATCTAACACAGCAGTTATAGCAAGTTGACAGAAAAATTGCAAGGAAATAATAATTGGTTAAAAGGGAGGTCAGGATAGTGCAGTTTCTCCCAATACTGATTAAAACAAACAAACCAAATATTACATGGCATTTAGGAACTAAAATTCTTTCCCTTTCAAAATGCAAGGTGTCTAATTAGACAACCATATGAAGAAACAGATGCATAATTTACTGTTGGATAGACATTGCATAACAGTAGAATCACAATGGGAATTCCTAGTGTCAAAATTTTGCCAGCATATGTTATTATTTATAACTTCCTCAGGGAAGATTGAAAACTCCTAAACCATCATTGACCAAACTGTCCAAATATCTCCTTTTATGACCAGGCAACCCTCCTGGTGGCTGAGGGGAAGGCTGTGGATGACTACATTGGATACCTGGACTTTAGCAAAGTTGACCTTTGACACAGCACACTCCTGGAAATGCCCATGGTTTCAACATTTTCATTCTTCACTGGGTTATGGACTCGCTGGACAGCCAAGGCCTGAGACTGGTGATGAATAGTATGGCATCCAGCTGGGGGCCACTCACTGATGGCGTGCCCCAGGGATCATTGTTGGGGCCCAACCTGTTAAATATCTTTATTGATGATCTGGATTGTTTAATATCTTTATTGAGATATTACTCCATCGGTAAATTTGCAGATGACAGCAAGCCTTGGAGTGCAGGTGGGCTCTGCAGAGAGACCTGGACCAGCTGTATAGATGGGCCAAATTGATACTTCTCTTCTTATTAGCTTTAACAGAAAAAACAATTGGGAGAGAATTTAACAAGAAATGTTTCTGGCAAAATCTTCCTAAAACTAAGACACTATCAAAAACAGTTCTAGAGCTGTCATTTCTGAAAAGAAAGCTTCATTTATGTGAAGTTTGGAACCTATCTGAAGTAATTCTGGTATGATCTGAAGTGCTGCAGATGCTGTACATGCTTCAGTAAATAAGATGCAAAACACTGATTAAGATCATTTCAGTCATTTAAATTCTTTTTCTGTGTTGATTTTCAATGCGTTATAATCCCTTTTGTAATTTATGATGAGACATTTATAATCATCTCCTTTTTTGAGGTCACAGAAAATTTGGCAAGGAACTGTCTAGATTTTTAGTTTCTGTTAACAGAAAAAATTACTTTGGAGGGGTCACACAAATCCATGAAGTGCAGGACATCACTGATTTATTTTATTTCATGTAATGGAAACACATCTGTGGAAACAGCAAATTAAGTTGTGATGAGGCCAAGCACCCTGAGGAGTCAGAGAGAAGGATGGTTATTAAGCAAGGAGCAGTTAGGAAGCAATCATGCTGCCCTCTCTTTCTGTCCATATAAGGCATTTCAGCCTGGCTTGGGAGCAACCACCTCATCCCACTGGCTGAAGTAACCACCAGCACACTGATGCAACTTCTGTTTAAAAACAAAGATCAGATTCACAGGTGAATCTTTTCAGTGCAGACTTGCTCACTTAAATGGAGTCTTAAATTTACATCTTTTCTTCTTGTGCTGCTCCTCTTGGACATCCACAGACAAAATATCTTTTTTCTTCTACACCAAACCTTTTAAGAATGACAAAACTACTGATTGTGCTATACATAGGTCTGATCTGATCCTGCTACTGTTGATATCAACAACAGTTTGGCAATTTAACTTCAGTGCAAATATCAGACTGATTAAGCAATGGACATTAATAAAAAGAGATTGTTCTTAGTAGAGTTTAAAATAAGGCAAATATTCTGTTTCAGTGATAAATTCTGAGGAAACCTAAATAGTTGGGTGAGCACTCCAAAATTTAAAATCCTGTATTTGTTAAGGTAAAAAGAAATGTTTTTTGCTTTGTTCATCAGAGCAGAAGATTACAGAAATAATTCTGCTGTTGAAAAAGAAACTAGTTAGAGAAATACCTTATTCTTACATAAAATTCGATAGGAACTCAGTCTGGGAGTAGGGGTACACGTAAAGAACATAAAAGACAAAGTTAGTATGCAGTATTTTATTAGGAAGAAAGATCTAGAAAGGAAAACCAGCATGGTTTCGATTATATATTAATATATTTCTTTCTAATGCATGAAGGAAGTTCTGACTGTGAAAACAGTCTTTTATAGACAGGTGTTTGAATTACTTTAATTATAATCAGGCTCTTGATCCCAACATACGATCCTATCCACCTCAGGCAGCCAAGCTTACAATTTTATTTCCAAATATGACCCAAGGAAAAAAAACCCACATAAGTTAATTTTGAGATATGTTGATATTCCCTGGCATACACTCTCTATCTAATTATCTTCCAACAGAGGCAAACAGTTCATAATTCTGGTTTACCTGGATATTTAAGTGCAGAAAGAGCTGTCTTGCCAAATCTTTGCAGTGTAGATAGACTATTCCAGGAAATACGGCTAAGGCATTCTTAGAAAGAGACCCAGTTAACTCACAGCAGGCACGTAAGTGTTGCCTTTACAGGAGAAATTTAGATCTCCAAAATAAGTAAAAAGTGTATTACTTAATTTTTCAAATGTTTCCATTATAATTATTAGAAAGCAGTGCTGGAAACCTTGATATTTTGGAGCATTTATTTGCTAAATTTAGCTTTGTGAAAGTTAAGCTTACAATATGTATTTTCTTGCATCTGCCTTTTTAAATTTAAAATGCAACAGAAAGCTCCACAGTGGACCTTATTTTTCCTCCCAATCCCAGATATCAAATTCATAAAGCACATAAACACTGGCTTATTTTTAATACAGCACTTGAACCTTTTACTGATCTCACACATACATGCTCATACATAGGACTTTAAAGCCAAAAGATTGTATTTGTCTGAGCTGGATCCTCATTAGTTTCAAAGAAACTTGCTTTAGGCCAGTAAATTAGTACTGAATTCACCAGCTGATCATCTGGTTTACAACTCGAGAGCATTTGACTTATAAATAATAAAAACCATTCAAAAGAGACCATACAGACTTGATTTTTTTATAACATTTTAAAGCAGGATAAGTAAGGCTGAAGTTAATGGGGTGAACACAGCTGTAAAACTGATGGCAGAAGATTACAGGAACATGAACTGTTATTTCCCTTCATTTGACCCATCTTCTTCCATTTCATCAGGCACTACAGGAAAGAGACACAGGAGCTGGGAACACTGATATGTCATGCCAACAATCTGGAGTGCTGCCTAAGCTGGCTAAGGTTTAATGTCATCTGCAGCTCTTAAGGATGCACCTCCACAGCAGGAAGACAGAGCATTGCTATTTGAGAGTGAAGAAATTAGCAAAAAACTTGATAAGATTGGAGTTATTTTGACTGGAAATGTGTAAATAGGCACTAAAACAAAAATATAAAACAAGAGTTGAAAAGGTGACAAGGTTAATACCCCTGTACTGAAAACACAGGACATTGTTTCTAAAACACTGTTTCCAGCAGTAAAATTAAGAAATGCATTATGTCAAGACTAAAATTCTTAAAGTTGGAAAAAATCAAAGCCCAGCTGACTGTCAGCAAAGATCCTTTGTTCTAATACAATGGAGAGGGCAGCAAGACTGCATTTTATCACATAAATCAGTGCTTTTTCCTGTTGATTGCTGAGGAGAACAAACTGCATACATATATTTCAAGGATGTATGCAATAACAAAAAAAAAAAAAAAAACAACCCAAAACCCCCCCAAAACCCCTAGCCAAAAAACAACTGGACAGCAGGCAAGAAATGTGGCCTAAGATCTATGGAGACTGAAGAAAGCAAGATTTTGACCCAAATTACAATCCTAACATCTGATAACTACTAAAGGTTGTAGAGTTTGTCATTGCCAGTCAAGAGGACTCAGAGCTGCTGTGAGGACTCCACTGCCAAGTCTCTTCTCTGCAGTACAGAAGTGATCCTGGCCAGTCCAGCTGGATACATATCTTGTTGACAAAAATCTTAATATATGCAATGCTATTTAATATGTTTTTACCATGGTCCTAATGGCAGAACACTGAAGTCAATATAAAGTTAATATTTCTTTTCTTTCGTTAAAAAAAAAAAAAAGAAAAAAAGAAATTAAGACATTGATTTTATACTTCAATTTTGGCCTAGAAAGGGAACACTTACATTAACGTTTCAGGGCAGATCAGAAGCATGCTTTTGAAGCAAATCCTCTGAAGTATTCATATATTTCTTTCATATTGCAAAGTACTGTCAGAGAACAAAAATTTGATAGAGAAGTTGAACCAGAGGATGCTCTCAGAGTTTACTGTTACTACTATTCTCCACCTGCTAATGGGCACTTCTCCAAGCAAAAATAATTTCTACTACAGCCATTAGTACCCCAGCACAAGCTGTAAATACCCCTGTAGTTAACATTGCTACTTAAATAGCCTTTCCCTTCTCTGATGGGGCAGAGAACATCAAGATGTGTTCTGGTTTCTCCTCTGCCCTCAGCTTCCTGCTTTTATGCGAGTAAGAATTTAAGTGTCTGTTTTCTCCATGCTGAATTCTGTAATGATCCTTGTCTGTCAGGGTTTTTTGGTATTTTTTTTTTGTTTTGTTTTTTTTTTCTGATCCTCAATCTTTCGTGCAGCAAAAATCCTGATGCATCAACGATCTGGTTCTAGAAATTCTTACTCTGCCAAAATCTTCCCAGCTTTCTGATGGGGGTGGGAGGTGAGCAAGGACCACCTTAGTGAGGGAGCCCCTGCAAAACCCAGGGGTTTGAAGAGCCTCAGCCAAGCTCCCCCAGCTCAAAGCTTGATTTTGAGATCTTGGCTCTTGATCTGGAAACTTTGAAAAATCATTCCTGGGCTAGGAAAATGACTGAATGAACAGTGTTTGTAGCTGAAGAATCGAAAGGGGCTGCATAAGGAAGAACAGAGGCTGTGTCTCATTCAGTTCTGTGTACAATTAGAGTACATGAAGCTATACAGTTAAGATAATTTTTCAGTGTCTTGGTTCAGCTGAGGAAAATAGGTGATAGCAGGTGGTGTACTTTGTGAAGTTTGTTTGTCACAGTAATAAATTAATGTTTTCCAAATACTGTTTAGGGCATAGTTAATTAACTTAAATACCTTTGGTGTTCGGTGACCTTGGCCATATCCTTCTGTCTAGAATTTGTTTAGATTTCTAGTAAGTTCAGATTCCCTGTTTTCACTAGAAAAACATGGATTAGCAGTGCACGTGATATACTGTATCTGCAGCTCTGTGAGGTATGAGCGGTGTAAATTAGTTTGCCTCTTTACAGGAAAAGGTTTGGAATTCTTTTTTGGTCTGCTGGGTTTTTTTTTTACTCTGTTACAATGCAATGACAAAGCAATAAATAAACCATGAAGAACAGTGATTGATATCCCCCCCCCAAAAAAAAGAATCTCAATGTGTTAGGATTCTCAATATATGACTTAATGGTTATTCAGAAATTTCTGTAATTTCTGTAAAATAAGCTGCATAGACAGAAAAAAGTTTTATACTCATTAAAAATGGAAATGATGCATTAGGTTTAAATATTTCTAACAGAATTCAAGGGTGGAATTTTACAAATGATTATTCCTCAGATTTACTCAGAGCATGCCTTGATCTGTAAGTAGCTGCTGATTTTCATGATAAAATGTCCTTTACATTTACCACTGTCAACATGGTCTGTTGTCAAGTACAAAGTATTCTTTGACTCGTTGATATTGTAATCTTGACAGACAACAGGAGTAATGTTATAGCTATCTTAAATTTAGAGGGTCAAAAGTGAGTAATATGGGTGTGCCAAGTGAATGAGTCATGAAATAGCTCCACTCCTGAAAAGAAAATAATCCTTTCTGTCTTCTCTACATTCCACTTAACACACTACTGAGGACTTAACTGTAACTTCTTTTGTTTTAATTGAAGTTACTTGAGCAAATGGATTAATTTCTGCAAAAAAGAGGAAGGAATGCTTTCGTTATCTAAATTAAAATATTTGCTCAAAGACTGATTATAAGTGACTGAACTAAAAAAGATGCATAAGAAAGGGCTGATAAAGGTTTACTAGGCTATAGTTAAAAAAGGCTGGAGGGAGGTCTGTGTGTAATAAGTCATGTTGTAAATTTGCAGAGCAAAAGAATTTGTGTCTTCCTACTGTAATCTGTGAACATGTTGAAGTGAAGGTTAACATCTTACAGTCTGTCTCTTACCAGGTTCTGAATGGACTCTGCTGCCATGCAGTGTCTTTGGAAAAGGACATGTACTCGAGATGGAGCCCTTTTGTGTAACAATAACAGAGGTATCAGCAAAGCACATGGCTTTGTGATAATATATCTTTTAGCTCTCTCTAGCCAGGCATTGCTTAGGGATTGACTTCTCATATGTGTTCTGCAAAACACTTTCTTTTTATTAGGTTTCGGGTGGAAGTTTTTTCTGTTTTGTAATAAGAGTGAAAAGGGGGTGATTAATTGTACTGGTTCAGTTATCTTCTTTATCACAAGTTGGTGTAAAAGGGACTCTGGAGGAGAAGAAAGATGTTTAATTCTGTTTTTCAGTAAACTATTTATATTGATATAAAGTCATAGACAGCTTTAAAAAAACATACAAACAAATGAGACACAAGAAATGAAGAGAGTAAGTTAAAGCCAGAAGAAAAAAAAAATCTTGATGAAAACTAGTGGATTAAATAGTAGATGAGAATGCAACATGCTTAAGACTTCCTAAACTCTCACTTGAGTCAAATATCTTGTCTCACAGAGCTGAGGGTTTGTGGATGAGCAGAGCCAATATAGTATGAGTCAACATTTATCAGCTCACCAAATCAAGTGAGTCTTAAATGAAGTAAGCTTAAATACTTTCACCTCAGATGGCAACATGTAAATCCCAGAAAGTATTTTCTGTTCAGGATCTGGATAGAGACTGTGGATTTCCAAGGATGGCACTATGTCTGCAAACAGAATTGTATCTCCACTTGCCTGCACGACTCGCATGCTATAACAGATAAACACAAAAAAGTAGTATTTGGCATTTTTGAAAAAGTAATAGCAGATTTCAATGCCTATTAACAAATAAACCAAGTCAAATATACCTAATCTTTCCTTACTCAGAAGAAAAGCAGGACAGTTGTATTTACCTTGCAAAATACTGTATGTTTCTCTTAGAAACAAAAATTAATTCCAGTTTCAATTCTGAGAGGTAATTTATATAATCCCCCTCCTGCCCTCAAATATATTTCTAACTAGAACAAAACTACAGTAAAACTAAGTTGTTTGTCAGAATATAATTCAGGCTGTCAATATGTACACTATTATTTTCTGCATCTTAAGTTCTGGCCTTTATGCTAAGTAGGCCAAAACTGCATAAATATTTGAAGTTTTTCTCTAAATCAATGTATTTAATATTACAAACTAAACTATATGATATCTATTTTAATTCTTGTAAAAGAGAATTTTATGTATGCAATGAGGGGAAATTTCATATATTTAAAAATCCTAATTCCACAGTTCTGCCTGACTGTATATTCAAGAATTTGGGTGTTCCTTTCAGGGTGCAAGGTGTTAATCATGCCTCTATCATCTCTGGAGTTTAACTTATGAGCTTCCAGCAAACAAACCATGATGTGTAAAACATGAGTAAAAATTCACGCCTGCTCTAAGGGTCCACTTGAACATTCTATTTAATCAAAATGTATTTCATAATATACTTTATTTTGGATAAAATATTATTTTGAAATAAGTAAATGAAAATGTTGAAAACTTTTAAAAAATTTCTAATTCAATATTTAGGTTTTTATTTTCATTTTTTCCCCACTTTTTAATATATATTTTTATGTAAAAATCCATAGAGAAGAATTCATGCAAGAAGTCAGAGTGCAACATGTGGCAGTAGTTCAAACTGAACTACAGTGAAATGCTTTTTTTCTGTTCCTTTCCCTGCAATGCAAATTCAGTATAAAATTTGGTGTTCTTAAAAAAATTGTTCTAGTGAGAAATTTAGTAATAAAGATCAGGCATTTTACAGGGAAAAAGATTTAATTTAAATAGGATCAATTTTACCTGACAGTTTCCATCCAGAGGTGTGATACCTAGTGTTAGGTACTCATTGCTATTGCCTCCAGAGTCCATGAAAAGAGATGACGTTCCTCAGATGATTAATCTCTATCCTTGGGTCTCCTTTTTGCACAATTTATCAAAAATTCATGTAATTTGATGTATTAGAAAAATCATAGGAACTGTTCAAAAGCAATCTGCAAATTTTAAATACATAAACTCTTTGTAAATGCCCATTTATTGTCCAAATCAATATCCCTATCCTAAAGTATGTTAAAAAATCAAGCAACAGAGCTAAGTAGCAATTATTGCCAAGGTGTAGGATTAGCTTGCAATTTATTCTTGTGTGATCTGTAGCTATTGTAGTGTCTTGGTTTTGGACATCAATAATGGAGAATTGAAACTTTTCTATTATATGAGAGAACAAGGAGAATTGGCTCTGAAAATTGGCATTGGTTTTCTAATTGCTATACACACAAGGACTCAATTACTGTGCTTCAGTCCACATGTGTAAAGGAATATCTACAACCACTGTTTCAGGGTGAAACTTGAACAAGCCTACAGGAATATCAGAATTGCAGGGATTCCTCACCTCTTCAGACTTTCTCTAATCTGTTTTAGACATACAAACAGGTACTGTTGAGTTATTCCTGCAAATAACCATAGGTGCCTCAGTCTGAAAATAGCATTTCTTAACAAATCTGTATTTCTGAATTGGCAGTTATCAATCCTCTGTCTCCTATTTGTTCAATTCAACAGTCACTAAAAAAAGGACAAAATATCTTTCTGACTTTTAAAAAAGGAGATTATAAACCCAAATATTTTTATTCTCTAAGTTGTCTGATTTTCCCATTCGCCCAAAATTAATTCTAGATCTTCAAGTCTATCTAAAATGTACTATTCATTTTTCCAGGTGAGTATTCACACACAGGAACTCTGAAACAGAAAGTGACAGTGATTATGTGGCCAAGCTCTTAATTTTTTTTTCTCAAGTTATTTGATTTGGAAGACCCTGTGATATGATGACATATACTCGGATACTAAAACATTGGATATGTACTTTCAGAACAGAGTATGATTCCATTCTCTGCCAATTCTGTACCCAAAGCAATACTACAAGGAAATTGAACATAGTTTCTCAGCTAATTCTATCAAATTTGGAATTTTTTATTATACCCAACAGTGATTATCAGCTGCAATGCTTTCTATTCAACAAATAATATTCAAAGTTAAAAATGCTAATTTTTCTGGTTAACAGCAAAAACAGAGCTAAATTGTGAGCATTAGAATTACAGATGCTCTCATTTGCACATAATCTTTGCAATACTAACCACACTAAGTTTCATGGTAATGAACCACACTAAACAAATCTTTCAAGAAATGATTTTATAGACTGACACCAAGACAGTGTTTATCCTGGTGCTGATGAAGGTAAATGGGCAGTAGTCTTAAAAACAGGGAGCCAAAGTGTTCCTGTTCATCATTGTAGGGGGAATGTTGTCTACCAAATAAAACAGTTTGTGGGTCATATGGAGCATTACAAAGAATTTGCAGTAAGTGTATCATAAAGTAAATTCTTCAAAAGTTTATTTTTGTTGTTTGAAAACCGAATGGTCTTTGAATAATGTAATGAATCATAATGGATCAAAATGAAACTCAACAGCCTATATAATTGAAATATATTCTGCTTGAACAATTGATAAAATTTAGATAATATTATTTTGTATCTTGGTTTGGAGTGAAGGAAAATGAAATCTTAGGCAGTAGGAAAGTATTTCTTACCCATCTGTACTGAAAAATTATTAATGTTCTGGTAGAAAAAGTGCTGCTTGAAACCTACAGCTTTAGCAAGGACAGTGCTAGTTCAATGTAAAATTGGGCAATTCTACCCTGACATTACAGCTGCTGATAATGCTCAGAATGGAAGCCCGGGTCAGTCACTGGTTGATGCAAGAAAGATATGAGAAGGGAAGACAGTGGGAAAACTATTTCTTGACTGCTGCCTCCTATGACACATACATTCCTGCTGCTTAAGGAGGCTGTTGTCTACCTATGAACATCCAGTGTTGTTTTCATCTCTTTTGTCCAAAGGTAGTTTTGAATTACCCATTCATGATGAGTTTCCCCAAATTCTGCTGATCCTACAGCTAAAGTATCCGCAGCAAATTTCTGGTGCTTGCAGTAACACTGATAAAGTTAATGGTCACTTAGGGAAATAAAGCATTGATTGCAGAAATGTAAGTGCTTCAGAGAAATACGGTCTTCATGAAATCATGTTAAGAAACTTTAAGTCAAATCATTTTGTAAACAAGTGTAATAACAATGAAAAGAGACCCAAGCATTCTGATTTATATGCAGTTATTGACAAGGAGTGATTGCTAATGTGCGGGGTATTTCTGAGTCTTCCAATTGTTATCTGAATTTTCTGGCCCTTTGAGAAAAAAACATTGGAGAAATGAAATACTCCTATGTTGCCTGATTAATGCATGTTGATTTTTTCTTAAAATGTGCTATAAATTCAGATATGGTGCATTCAAGCCAGGAATTCATTACTACTAATTTTTCCATGGCATGTGTCCAGTTTGATTTGAAATCCACCAAATTGAAATCCACTAGGTTTATGAAAAGGAGAAAAAGAAATATTTTAACAGAGTTCTCCAATTATAACATATAGTGGCTTTAAGTATTGGAAAAAACATCTCGTATTTCAGGAAAAATAAAATTAATGAGGACTTCCTTTTATTCTACCTTCTGGGAACTTGTACTATGGTTTCCTTCTGTTTTCCCTCTCAAATTCCTTTTTTAGTTGTTTCAGCAAAATATGTACCTACCCTGCTGTATATGTGATAAATATAAATAAATTTTAACTTTTCTCAGAGCAAAGATTAGAGATAAAAAAAAACATTTATCAATCAATTCTCAATTTTGCTACAGTTTCAAATTGACAGTTTAGTATACCACCTTTTCAAAACTTTTCTTCATACAGTGCAGGCTCTGATGATGCAGGAGCATTGCAACTGCATTCTGTCTGGACACTTCTTTCTGTCTTTTCATTATTTGTTGACTCTGTCTTGACATTATCTTTTGCTATCTCTGCTTAATATGGTTCTAAAATTATATTCTACTTGGCCTGTTTCTCATCTTCTTTCCACCTTTGGTTATATTTATCTGTCTTCCTTATATTAATCTTTTTTTCTTAATTTTGTGAATATTTCTGTTGAAACTTTTTTAAGAATAATTTGAAACCTTAGGTATTTGCTTCCACTTTTCCCCATTTTTTAATTCCAAGAAAACTTAGGTAAATTTGCTATCCATTCTTATTTATTCTAGTTTTCCTTCTGCTCTCTTCTTGATATGTTTATCAAAGTACACATTGGCTCCCACTGTTACTGGTCCTTCCTATATAAAACAAAATGATTGCATAAGATTTGAATACATGCATTTGTCAAAGACAACAGAACAGAACTTTGCTCCTTACAAGCTTTGTTTAAAGCAAAAAAGAGATTTAGTTTTTTAGTAGTGACATAATGGAAAGAAATATTGAATAAACAAGGGAAACTTCTTCATTATTGTTCTTTATTCCTATATTGCACACTGTATTTTATATTGCCCTTAATATTACACCTGTGATAAAGAAGAAAAAGGAATACTGACACATAAAATACAGCTATTTTCCTTTTGCCAATCATAATATGCTCAAAAGCACATTTCTTTTTCTTTTGTTCGAGTTGACTATTATGTGGAGTCCTGTCTCTTTTCTGGACACAAACAAATATGTCTCCTGTTCATAAGTCAGTTTTTGAAGTTCATCTTGCTGACCAATGTATAGAGCCTTTCATCCTGGTCTTTTCTGATGATTATACTCTTTCATTATTTAAAAGCTATTGCTTTTATATACCAGTATTTTGGCTTTTTAATAATGTGAATTGCTGCAGTAGCAGCATGACTTTTGATGCTCCTATCTGATTTCCTTTAAACTTCCCTATACTCTTCTAAGCAGCCTGGCTACAGTATTTTAGGTGCAATTTGGTATTGAGACCTCAAAGACTTTTTATACCTTTGTCATGCTATAGAATCATAGGATCATTGAGTCATAAAATCATTAAGGTTGGAAAAAACCTCCAAGATCATCAAGTCCTACCTTTGACACCACCATCTTGTTAACTAAACTACAGCACTATGTCACAGTCAGTCATTTCTTGAACAGGGATGGTGACCCCACCAGTACCCTGCTCAGCACAATTCAATTTTTGAGAACTTTTCCCAAGGAGAAATTCTTCTTGTTGCCTGAAGTGAACCTCTCCTGGCCCAGCTTGAGGCCATGTCCTATTGTCCTGTTGCTTGTTTCCTGGGAGAAGAGACTGACCCCCATACTGTAGAAGACACCTAATACATTGTTACAGAGGTTGCTACAAAAAGTTCAATGTTAATTACTTGTCAAGAAAGTTCATATAGAGTTTCAATGTTAATTGCTTGTCAATGTTAATTGTTTCAATGTCAGTAAGTTGTTAGTTAAACCCTCTTACCGTTGGGTATTGCCTCCGCTGCTCCTGTCAAAATGGCGAGAAGAAAGATTACATCATCTAATAATCAAATACGGAACTCCCATAAGACCTTGCAACGACGATTCTTCGTAAAAGACCCCTATGACAACAAGTTATCATATAAATAAAGAACTAACTTAACATGTCAAACTAAGGAAAGGTATCAGACTACACCGAGGCTGCAACCAAGATTTTAATTTGTCACTCTAACTGTAGTTAAGTCACTCTAACTAAGCGGAGTATAAAAGCTCACAAATTTAGACTCAACAGCACGACCGTGAGGACGGAAGCCCCAGCTCTGCTACACAGCAAAGCTGTCTGCACCCTCCTCCTCTGTGTCGCCGACAGGAGCAGCGGCGGTGTGCGCAACCCCTCGGGCCCCCACCCAGAGCAGATTTCACAAATAAAGGCATTAAAAGGAGCAGGTCTCCTGGCCCATTCATTACAATATGGCTACAGCCTTCTTTCAGGTAATTGTAGAGAGCACTACGGTCTCCCCTGAGTCCCCAAGCTGAACACCTGTAGCTCCCTCAGCCCACTCCTCATAGGACTTTCTAGACCCTTCACAAGCTCAACTTGTCCCTCTCTGGGCTCTCTCCTACACTTCAGAGTCTTTCTTGTAGTGAGTGGCTCAGAACTGGACACAGGATTCAAGGTGTGGCCTCACCAGTGCTGAGTGACCATCACTTCTCTAGTCCTGCTGGCCATGCAATTGATACAAGCCAGGATGTCATTTGCCTTCTTGGCCCCCTGGACACAGGCTGGTTAGCAGGCTCACTGCCAACCAGCACCCCTAGGCCCTGTTCTACTGGAAGCTCTCCAGCTGTAGTGCTGCATGGAGTGGTTGTGACCCAAGTGCTGGATCCAGCACCTGGCCTTGTTGATCTTCATGCCATTAGTCTCAGCCCACTGATCCAGTTTGTTCCTCTGCAGAGCGTTCCTACCACCCAGCTGATTAACGCTACTGCCCAACTTAATAAGGGCGCTCTTTGTCTTCTCATAATAAATCATGAATAAAGTTATGATCGTGAATAAAGATATTAAACAGGACTGGATCCAATACTGAACTCTGGGGAATACCACCAGTGATTGGACACCAACTGGTTGTAATACCATGCACTACCACTCTCTGGGCCCAGCCATCCAGCCAATTTTTAACCCATCTATCCCTTCAAACAGTCAAATCATATTGACTTTTCCTTGTTGCAAATTTGCTTTATAAACATATACCTAACTTACTGATCATCATCACTCAGTCCTCTCATCAGTGTTTGTTTCTAGATTGTTCTCTTATAGAATGTTATTTCTTAACTGTTTTTTTAGTTGATACTACTTAAAACCAACATGTGTATGTATTCAATGTGCTGCATTTCTTTCATCCACAAGTGCAGGACAACAATTTTCTACATGTTTGACATGGTGCCAGAGTCCTGGCGAGCTCTCCCCCATGGCACCACGCCAAGAGTGGAGAACAGCTCCCAAACTGGATGTCAGGATGTCAGGAGCTGAACCTTGGAGCTTCTTCTCTGCAGTACTTTCCAGCTGTCAGCACAAGAAGGAGGTAAAAGTTCGAGCAGAAGGCTCTCAGTTTGGGTTATATGAAAAAGTTTAATCCTCAAAAGTCAGACACCGAGAAGCCCTGAGTGACTGGGCACATGGGCTTGTCTCTGGGGCGGGTCAAGGGGCGGGTACAATTCTTTGGCCAATGGGGAATCTGGGAGGGAGGAGCAGAGGGAGGGGATTACAATTGAGGCACCAATAAGGGAACACAGTGGGAGGGAACAGCTCGCAGAAACCAATGTGACATCGAGAAACAGGGGATTGACAGGGAATTTTCTGGAACAAGGGGCTGGTACAAGGGGGGGTCTGACAAGCCAATAGAGAGGAACAAGGAACTTTCTGGGTAAAGGGGCAGGGTTTACAATGATGGATAGGGAAGGCACCGGAATAAGGGGTTGGATTACAATGATAGGCAACACAGGGGAGGATACAATTTAGGGTGGAGCCAACAACATAAGGGAGAGGGCACAATTTAACAATACAGAGGATAATTGAATGAAATACAATGAACAAAAACAGACCCCAACAAATGTTTGCTTAGGGGTAAATTGCCATAGATATGCTAGTTCCACAGCAGAACAAGAGTATGAAAGGTTTGTAAAATGATATTTGCCTTATTACTCTACTCAACCCAGGGAAAGGTGGGATATTTGCTGGTGCTTCATTGTGACTGAACACTTTGAGGAGGAAAGTTTTGGGAAGACATCCTCACATCCATTCTTTGTTACCCTATAGGCAGAGAATGAACAGAGGGCAGTGTGCAGATCTGCAGAAAAAGAGGATGGATATTGAATGCTCATTGCAAGAGACTGCCTCTTGTAATTTGTTACCAGATCTACTGCCTGAGTGAGGAGACTGAAAAGGGTGTGTAATTATCTGTGTCTCTCTTCAAACCATGCTATAAAATTCCAGGCTTCTTCCTATTATTTTTTTACACTTAAACATTTCCCTAAGCAATGGAGTTAAATACATGGCTCCTAAAGATTAATCTTCTCTCTCTTCCTTTTTTTATGATCACTGTTTGGTCTGCTTTATCTAATACTTTCTAATTCTCTATGGCTTAAACCATTGTTGATGGTTCAGTGGGTGTGTTAGTAGAGTCCCTAAATCCCTAGAATGTGTGTTCTAAGTCTTTATTACCTACTAAATGTCCGAAGCTGTTTTATTCAAGTAACACTAACACTTCTTTCTCCTAAATTGAGCCTTAGGAGGACATCTTCATATAATTTATTTAATCCCAGTCCTTATTTATTGATGAACTAAATTTCCCTTATTTTCCTTTGTTCAGTTATCAGATCTGCAGATTTCCTCCTTACTCTCTTGACCCTTTTTTAATTGCCTTACATCTTACATAATTTGTTTCCAAATATATTTATTTCAGCAAATATTTTTGGATCTGAGCTTCTGAAATAGTGTCCTCATTAATCTACCTATACTATGGCCTTTGTACATTAGAAAGAGTTACTACTAACCACCTCAATTATGTCACTTTGTGCTTAAAAAAATGCAGTATTTGTTATTGGTTTGTTCAGGGAGAACATTGCTTAGTTTGTTAAATTGAAGCAGCTTTTGGTCAAAAAGTATTGAATGTCACTATTTCTCAGAATTTCTACTAGTTCTTTCTTGATCAAGCTAGTTAAATCTTCTCCTTTATGGATCATAAAATTGCCCTCTGTGACGATGAATGCTTGATTGGTTTTGTTTTTATTCAACAGCTGTATTGGTACTTAATGTCCCCCTTGATAGGTACGGTTTTGGGAATAATTTTGATACAATTTTGAGAAATGATCCGGGAATATTTTTTTTCCTTTCAGTCAGTCTTCATGTTGCCTTGCAGATTCTTAGTGTAGTTCCCCTTCATAGTCCTTTTCAGATAGTCTTGATCAAAGTAGTTTGCTAACTTTTTAAAATATTTAATAATATTTTTTGTGCATCAATTAATCTATATACATGTTAGTGTTGCAATTAATTTTAATTAGTTTAAGACAGTTTGTCAGTGGAAGTAGGATAATCTGCGTATTTTGCAATGTAGGAAAAGCATCCAGGATAATGGATACTTTCCTATCTAGATGTATGCAGGATGTCCGTACACTCAGTAAAATTTGGTATTGTCATATAAATTATTTAAACTAATTAGGTTGTTAGCTTAGAGCTTCAGCAAAATATTTTGCCACTGCTTTATCCACCATTTACCCCTTTCCCCAACACTTCTTTATGTTCCAAAGTGGAAATTTTATACTGTGATTTTACCATGAAATCTTTCAGTATTACATTGTCAGGTTTCATATATGATTCTATTCCCCCCAAAAAAAACCACTCAGTGATTTTTTTTAATTGCTTGTATTGAAAGAACCTCTGTCACCTCAGCTGGGACTAAAATGTTGATATGGAAAGACCAGTAAATATACTCAAATGAGATCAGTTACTCTTCTAAAGATTAGACACTTCAGAGAATCAAATCAGACAAAGAATGGGAGAACAGAAGAATTACTGTCTTATTTTACAGATAAGGAACTGAATAATGGAGAGATTAAGGTCAGAACAGAGGCTGTGGCACGTCTGAGAAGTATTCTGAGCAAACTTTCTTCATTACAAAACAACTCCTCATTCTGAAAAAAATTTTTTATTCTTCAGGTACCTTCTATGGAGCTGAAAGAGGAACAGATCTTGAGATCAGACTTGAGTTCCAGAATTACAATAACTTTGCTGTTTGACTTAGAGGCTAACTCCATGACAGGGTCTCTGCTGAATTCTCTGTGTTCTCAGAAGTGCAGTTCTTATCAGCTGGTGATCTGGAGACATAGGGATTTTGGTTTCATGTAGTTTAATTCAGGTCACAGCACTTTTTACTCAGCTAATACAAATTAATTTTAGTAAGTGTTAAATAAATAAAAGCTACTTTTGATTTACATTTTGTTTTACGTAAATTTGAATAATTTGATAATTCAATTTTCTCCATCTTGTCTGATTTGTAGAAGTAAACATATCTTTAGGGCGTTAATGTGCTATTCTTCTGGTATAAGTGGAAAGCTGATGATCCAAAAAGGTCCTACTTGTCATTGCTTACTTTTTAACAGCCTGTGAATTCCAAGATCTGCTAATTTACACCAAATAATTTTCAGATTTCTCCTGGTCTTCTGTCACTGGGGACGTACACTGTACCAGAAGCTATGTTTCACAGTTTCCTAATGGTTCTAAAAAGGAACAGTAAATGTCAACAGTCAAAAAGGCCAAAAATAAGGGACAACTGATGCACCCTATGATATCTTTTGGGGATTAGTCACAGCAGTTCTTGGTTCTTTCTTTCCACAGGCATTTTTGCAATAAATGATAGAAGATCTAAAAGAAGGATAAATGTTACAGATTCTTCTGCCTTCCCATCAACAAATGAGTTAAAATTGAAGAAAATAGCCCTTGAATTCAAATCTTCAGTACTTTTAAGAAGCAAGTCTTACTATTTATAGTTTTAATTATATCAAATTTCAGGTCTCCTACAGATTATACAAAGAAGCATGAAACCTATTTTAAAAGAGACCTGCAAATACATTTTGCTATCAAAATTAATTTTAGTAATCAATTTTGTTAATCAGTTATTAATTAGTTAAATTACATATACTTTTAATATAAATAGATATTGTTAGCTCAGTCATTTATACTTTTTTCCCTTATTAAAATAAAATAGAACAAAGCACAAAGTGAAAGAACTGCAACATATCCACAACTGAATTATTTCATTAATAATAGCCTCATAGTTCATATATTGCTTATTTATCTTATCACTTATTCTAGTAGTTACGTAGCTACCCTCCTTCTATAGCACAATGTTTATAAATGATTTAGGAAAATGGAAGTATCTGTTTGACCTTTCAAATTCTGTCTACAGATGCTCTTTTACAGTTCTTTTTCAGTTTTTTCAGTTCTGCCTACAGATGCTCTTTGTCCAATAATTCCAGCTGACAGACTTAAGCACAAAAAGAATTTGGAGTGTTTCAGATTCTTAGATGGGCGTTATGTCTGCTTAACATGAAATCATTTTAAGAACTGTACCACAACCTGTCTCATCAGGCGACAGTTTTTCCTGTCATTGCCCTTTGCAATTCTTAAGAACACAGTTTTTCACTGCCTGTGTTCATATCCATGGGAAGCTTCTCTGTGAGATAGTTTTGCAGTAGTCTGCTCTGGTTGTTTTTGAATGATGTTAAAAATGAGAGACTACTTTTTAAAATGTTCCTTTGAGCTATACTTTCCCTTTCCTTTTTGTTATAAACTGGCATATGCATAAACCAGAGATTACCCTCTGAATTTGGTCACACTGAGCATGCCAACACCCCTACCCTCTGAAAACACCCTCTAAATTTGACTAAAAGAAGACTGAGTAATTTTTGAAGGACTCCATCTGATGAGTAATTGAATCAGAATATTTTAACTTGGAGGAGACATCTGGAACTTTATGCTGACCTCCTCAAAGCAGAACTGATCTTAAAAACAGAGCCCTTCAGTTCCTTATGTGGGATAAGGACCATAGGTCCAAGAGTTCAATATTTTGGTCTTTCCTCATGTTCCTTCCCCATCAAGAAATCAGATTTCTTACCACTGCTTATGATGTGAAATATCAAAGAATCAAAGAATTACAGAATGTTTTGCCTTACAGAATTAAAGACAGTAGCCAGGCGTGGTAAAAATAATTGGTGGCCCTGTATCTGATTTTTTTCCAGAGATCTGAACCATGAAAGACAGACTCTGTCTTTGCATGTTTTATCACAGGCACAAAGCACCTTTAGGGAGCAGGAGATTTCAAACTAACTGCTGCTTTATTGATAGCACAAATACTGTCATGGCAACTAATAGCACTTTTACAGACAAGCAACCCTTTGTAGACACTCAAGCAACAGAAAAGACAAACTAAGAACAGTATCTTCCAAGTTTCTGGCAGTGATCTATACTTGCTAACAGTGAAGACTGAAAAAGCACAGATCAGTTTGATGTTGAAAAGGAATATAACATTGCTGATGTCATCTGCCTGGACTTGTGCAAAGCATTTGACACTATCCTTCCTGCTTGGCATCCTTGTCTCTAAAGTGGAGAGAGATGGATTTGATGGATGGCCCACTAGGTGGAAAAGGAATTGGATGGCTGCACTCAAGGAGTTCCAGTCAGTGGCTTGATGTCTGAGTGGAGACCAGCGAAGAGTGGTGTTTTTTGGGGGGTTGGTATTGGGGATGTTCCTATTTAGCATCTTCATGGGTGATCTTGAGGATGGGATTGAGTGCACCCTCAGCAGCTTTGCTGAAGACATGGAGCTGTGTGGTGCCACAGATGTGCTGGAGGCAAGGAATACCATTCTAAAGGGTCTTCATAGGCTTGAGAGGTGGGTCAGTTCAAACCTCAGAGAATTCAGCAAAACCAAGTGCAAGGTGTTGCACCTTGGGTCAAGGAACTCCCAAGCAAAAATAAAGGCTGGGCAGAGAGTGTGTTGAGTGCAGCCCTGAGGAGAAGGACTTGTGAGTATTGGTTAACAAGCAGCTCAACATGACCCATGACTGCTCATGCAGTGAACACCTGCAGCCCAGGAAGCCCAGTGTGTCCTGAGCTGCATCAAAAGTGTGCACAGGATGTCAAGAAAGAATATTCCCCCCCATGTCACTCACCTGAGACCCCACTTGGAGTACTGCATCCAGCTCTGGACCCCAGCAAGAAAGTATGTGGAGCTGGTGGATTGAGTCCAGAGGAGGGCCATGAAGATGGTCAGAGGGCTGGAACACATCTCCTCTAAAGGGAAGCTGAGGGATTTTAACTTGTTCAGCCTGGAGAGAAGGCTCTAAGGAGACCTCAGAGCAGCCTGCTAGTACCTAAAGAAGGCTTACAAGAAAGCCCGTACAAGGATTTTTTACAATTGCACATAATGTAAGGATGAGGAATAAAGGTTTCAAACACAATGAGGGCATTTTTAGATTAAGCATTTAGAAGAAATACTTTGAGTGCAGTGATACACTGGAATAGGTTGCCCAGAGAAATTGTGAATGCCCCTTCCCTAGAAATGTTCAAGGACAGGTTGGATGTTCCTTTGAGCAGCCTGGTCTAGTAAAAGTTGTTTCTGCCTGTTTATCTATCTATTTTTCTATCTATCTATATTATCTATCTGTCTACTTACCTTCCTACAGATCTATATGGTGTACTGATGTGCTCCATATGTTACTGGCAAAATACAGAGAATTAATTATATTAATTGGATATAATTGCTAAGTTTTATCTTGCCCTAAAATTGAATATATAACTTTGAATGGAAAGTATGTTCCATAATATGAGCATGCATTTAATTATATTCTGAGAAAGGTAGTATTTTCTCAGTATTGTACATAAATCTCTTCTAAAAAAACCCTTTTGGTTTGTGTATTCCATAGAATACAGGAAACTGTGCATGTGGTTCTTCCACTTTACATGTTTCCTATTTGTACCCTGGAGCTCAAAAATGACAGGATTGCTCGTGGAGAGAAAAGGATCAGTAAGATGTGATCAGTGATCAGTACAGGGCTTAAAGTATGTGCCCTTCTACACAGCATCACTTCAAGTGACAGCTTTGTATCTGAAGGGCTGGCCATGGTGCCAGAGGTGAATGAGTGGTTTTGAGTAGGACAGTGCCTCTAACTCGCATATATACCCATCAACACACTTGTTTAGCACAGGTTACAGTCTGTGAGCAGAATCCTTGCTCAAAAACCATAGAAAGAAGTAAAATGCTTCTTTTAGGAAGGGTGATTCAGATATGCCAAGCTGTACATTAGTTTTGCTTCACCTAAATTCAATTAGAGACTCTGTATGAAGCTTTTAAACCTCACTGATTTTTTTACACTGAATTAAGTATATCTAAGTGCAATAGTCCCAGTCAAGATTTTCTGTCCTGAAGAGGTGATCACATAATGCGTTGGGTATCTTTTCCCTGCTAGCATTCTGGATTTCTTATAGTATGATTATTTCTTTAATATCATTCCTTTCCTACAGATGTACAATGGAAATAAATTTCTAGATTCCTTGGAACTGACATTACTCTGTCTGACATAAGCCTTTTAAGGAAGAACAATGGAAAACTGAATATTGTCTCTTTTTTTTTAATCAGATGATAGAAATGAAGAAACTGAGGACTTTATAGTTTGTAAGTTGTAGCCCTTTCATAAAACTAGAATGCTGTTAGCTAAAATCAGATTTTCTGCTTTCACAATTCTGTTTTCACTCATACCAAATTTTTCCTTAGCTCCTATTCTGTGTATAAAAAACTTTCACTGACATAACTTAACTCTTTCTTCCGGGAGAGGATAGGATTTCTTCATATGTGTTCAAGTGCTAAAATCTCATCAGGGAAGAGAATATATGTCAACATAAAATCTCCCAATTTAAAAATCAAACTCCTGATTTTGAGGGAAAAGCTATGGTCTGTGATTTTTTAAGATTGGCAGCATCAGAGATGCTTTCACTTTGCGCATTCAAAGTGATAACTAGTAGAAAAGAAGATAATTTATCTATAGTATCTGCTATCTTTACCTGTAACATTCAAAGCTGTAGTTTTCATTAAAATACACAATTGCAATTGTTTTCCTTTTTATGTTCTTTGCAACACCCAATTATAATCTTAAACATGTTATATACCTCTCAGATTTGCTTACAGCAACATATGGTCTCTTCTGCCAGTGTCTTGTGGTTAGATGTTCAGTCACTCTTGTAAATTTGTTTTTCAGTATGCTCTATAGTTTTCAACTTCCTTTCCACAACTTCCTGATATTTAGATTGGTCTGAGCGATTTAAATTTGAACACTGTGACCAAATACTGGATTACATTTTCAGTGAATGAAGCATAGATCAGTAAGAAAGGACAGTGTGGCTCTGAGTGACCTTGTTAGTTTTCACATTCTGGAATCAGCCAAGGACCTGGCTTTTTCTCAAAGCTGTAAGTAAAGAGTTGCATAATTCTTGTATACTCGTATCTTCAAAAGGAAACCATGCTGTAAGAATCATATTACAAGTTCCAAACATCAAACTAGCCTATGATGATCCCAGAATGATGCTTGCTTTTTTGTTACAATGCAGAATAAATTGTACAGAATAAACCTGTTTTCTGTGGTTTTAAGCAACATAAGAAAGCAAAACACACTGTAAAGCAGGACATCATCTTCTCTCTTATGGTTTAGTAGCAACATTTTATTCAGTCTGCAGTGTCACACCTTCTAAAATCAAATAAGGCTATGCACCAGTTTCTCACTTCCTTAGACTATCACAGAACTTGGAACAAGTTTTTTTAAATTATGTAATTTAACTTGAAATAACATATTTTCATTTTAAGGTAATCTCATGACCTAGTAATATAATGTTTGCCTCTTGTGCTTATTACTTGGCTTTTTTTCTTTGACATGTGGCCCTTATACACAGATTCTTCTTGATATTTTAAACAGAAATTTGCTATCTTGCTAATAAAAATTACTGTTCTCTATTCAGTTAGACTGTTGTGAATTAGAAACAACCAACAAAAACCTCTACTGACTTAATCAAAATAAGTAGAATTAATCCTTTAAAAGTGAGCTAAGAGGCATTCCCACTACTCTTTGTCAATTTAGCCCTTTTTCTCATCATAAATCTTTTAATGAATAAAGATTTCTAGTTCAATTTTTAATACAATTATTAATTGCTGTTTGTGAGTTCTTGCAATGTCAGCCAATAGTTTGAAATTCATCTATTATTAGTAAATCATTCATTTTGAATATTTGCAGCTGATTATTCATTGTTTGCAGAGGAGTGGTAACCTGCCTCTGAAAGAACCAACTGGTCCTTGTTTTGCTAAATTACTTCTATTTTTGGAACTTGGAAATGACAAAGCAACTGCTTCAGCTCATACATGAATATCTTTGCAAGTGAATTTATACACTCAGTATGAAGAGCAAATCTCTCTACTAATCATACAGAATCATAGAGCATAGAATATATTAAATATATGTGTGGTTGAAACACCATATACAGGTCCATAGATTCAGATAGGTCAGAAAAGAATGGTCATCCTTTTTTGTTTTGCACAGAACTGTGTGATTCAATAATAGTTTTCTTTCATATTTGGTCACTACTACCATTTGATGCTTTCTTAATCCATTATGAAGAGAATTGTTCATTACCTCTGTTTGTGGAAGTAGCACAACTAGCCTAGGTCGTGTAGTGATTAGCACTGGAAGATTTCAATATTTGTTAATGCAGGCTGGGTATTTGGTACTGGTTTCCAAAATACAGTAACACTTCATTTGTGGCAGCATGAAATTCAAACAATCTTGAATGCTTGACTATGTAGCTCTGATAATGTTTTTTAATGCACATTGTTGCAGTGTAACTTCTTAGCCAATTTTTCCTTGAGCTAAAAAAAAAATTGTACTGCTGTCGTCCTGTCAACATCCATTTTATTCATGTTCTTAGCTCAAATGTTTTTAACCATCCTATAGGTGTTGGTACTACTATTTTTTTTACTTCTTATTGGTTACTTTTTATGAATAGCAGTTTAAACTGTGCTTTACAGTATGTAACATGCCTAAAAACTTCAGTTCAGATTAGTACAAAAACATTTTTTGAACTACAAATGAACCCTAGTTAATAGAAGCATTTATCAATAAAACATTCGTTTTCCTGTGAGAGGTTTTACTTTGCAACGTCCATACTAAAAACCCAAAATTTTCTGTTGTAGTTTTTGATGTTTCATTTTAGAAAACTTTAATGAGCTAGTTTAAGAAAGAGATGAAATTATTAATGGACTTTAATTCCAAATTTTTCATCACAATGCAAATTAATAATATGGAGCATTCCTAAAACACAGCTAAAATTAATTAACTGGAAAAGCAGTCAAATAAAGTAGATTCAGAAGTCTAAAGACTATCATGAGAGATATTTCAGATTTTTGTAGTCATCCATATACAGCCATTTTCCTGCCTCCATGTGTATAAATATTAGAATGTGAAAATATGAAATAGATAGAAACATTCCCTCAAGGAGGATAACAAAGAATTTTTGGGATATAAATTTTACTTACCAGGCTCCAGGTACAAAGATAATGCCCTTTAGTTGTCAAGTCTTTTGATATTCTCAAAGCAATTCTCAAAGCACTGTTCTGCAGTGACAATTAAAGAACTGAATTATATTTCATACTGCAACAGAAGTAAAATTTCATCAAATGGTTAGGAAAAACACAATTTAAAAAGTTGAATCAAAATGAAAAAGGTTTCATTTTAAAAATAAATGTGATTGGGTTTTTTCAATGTTCAAATTGTGCTTTTACTTGCAAAGACCCCTGTGGTTTAAATAACCCAGTATGTGTACCCTAATAAAAATACCATTAAATTAAATGGCCACCAGGCATATAGGTTGGCCTATTGCAATTTCAAGAGACAGTTTGTTACAAGACACCCCGCCTTGTACCTTTTATTTTATCAAAATAAAAGAGAAAAAGAAATGGTTGCAAAATGTGTTTATTTCTATGAAAAATATGTTCCCAGTGTACTAGAAAAAATTGATGTGTTGTGTGTTGGTTTTGTTGAGGGTTTTTTGTAGAATGAAAGAGTTGGTTTATTCCATGTCTGGTACATTTATAGCACAACCTACAATAAATATATATAATCAGCAGAATCAATCAGTAATTTTCATCCTCTGAACTATTACTTGTTTCTTTTGGAAGGTGGCAATTCAAGAAGTCATTCAGTTTATATTGTATTAGATTAAACTGTTTTAGAGCACATACTGTACTTGTTTGCCAGCAAACGTTATTTCTGAAATAGGGTACTGTTTTTCTTGCAAATGTTTCTCTTTCTTTCCTTTCTTCTCTTTAAAAAAACCCCAAGCCAAACCAAAACAAAAACCACACCAAACAAAACCCCTAAACCTGTGGATGTATTGAATACTTGTGAAAACAAATTACAAATATCACACTGAGTTGAATTTAGTACCTATGGTTCTCAGCAGATATTCCGCTCCATCCTGCCTTCCCAAGCAAGGCCTGTGATATTTTGTTGAAGTACAAAGCAAGAAATAGAATAGACTATCAAACTAACTTTGCCTTGTGAGATTTTATCAGAAGTTAGTATTTCCAGAAGTTGCTAAATCTGCTTGCTTTCTTTCCCATATTTCCCTCATACTCATGGAAATCACAGTGATGAAATTTAAATCTTTTAAATTTGTCTCAAATATTCTGGTCCAGTCCTGTTTGACTGCTTGTTTCCTGATCCATCACTTTACAGCTAGGCAATTCCACTTAATAATATTTGCTTCTGAAAGATATATAGGCTTTCCAGGACTCTGCTTACCCAGTGTCTAGCCTGTCAGTTCCTTCTTATGGCTTCTCTTAAAATGAATTGCCAGCATCCTCATTAGCATCTCTGTCATAGCAAAGGCCTGTATTCAAATGATGTTTAATGACAATGTAAAGATATATATAAAAGACATATTTTTAAATATAAAAGAAAATTGATATTTTTTTATGTAAAGCCATAGAGTCCTGGTTCTTATTTTAGTCTTTGGTCTCTTTATTGATGTAAAATATGGAGGGAGTAAAATGTCTATAATAGCAAAATATAACGTAGCCTTGACCTAGTAAGGTGAATGGTAACTCTTCTCAGATCATTGTGTTTGTGTTATACACAAATGTTTGGAAATAGTTTTGCACTTATCTTCTGAAGTTAGGAAAAAATCTAAAGAACTGACAAGTATAAGATGTGTCTAGCTCTACCTTTCTTAAAAATGCAATCATTGTTGTAGATAGCTTTTCCTTTGTACCTTCCAGCTTCCAGACATCTGTCAAGCCCTCCCTGCCTGCCTGCCTGCCTGCCTGCCTGTGATTGTGAAACCTCTTTGTTGACTATTTAACTTGGATATGCTGAATTTTTTTTTCTGAAAACATAATTATCTTGACACTGTCCTCATTCCTTTAACCATTTGCTTGGTGATCTCAAAAGGCACTCTGTCCTCAAAAGTTTATGATCCTATTATTTAAAGTATTCTCATGTAGTTGTTTGTCTTTACTACTATCCCAATTTCCCTTGGTTTTTAACAGCCAAATGCTAAACTTATCTGATGTATTCATGCAGAAGGTTTCCCCTAAAAGACATTAGCAAAACAACCATGACAATAGCTGCAAGTACTTGTTGTAGAACCTTTCCTTCTGTGTATATAATTCACACTCTTGGATTAAAACACCATCCTTGCATTGCCAATGTTTATCAATTTCTAAATGTACATGAAATGGTCTTTATAAATGGAAAGAGTTTTATTTTCTGCCATTCTCTTTCTAGTTTTGAATGGCTCTTTGAAGTTTAAAGGCCAATAGTCACAACCCATTTTTGTAATAAAAGATTTTCTTGACGAACAGGACAGATAGTAACATCATACTTTCAGTCTTTCTCAAAGATTACATTTTATGAGAGAATGGGTAGATCTTTGCTGCTTTACCTTCCTATAAACCCTTAGTGGGACAATGTCAGTCCCCTAGTTAAAAGACAAGGAATTCTCCTCTTAAATCAGAGATGGCTGTGTGAAAAAAATCTCAGAATTGAGATCTTAGAGGAAAATGAATTTATTTTGGTTGAAATATCAAATGATGTCAGCAATAGTTGTCTTGAAAAGTAAAAGCAAATTGTGTTCCTTTGAAAATCCTTCATGTATGCATAATGATTTTTTTCTGAGCACATATCATGATTCTCAGGTGCCACCATGTCCGGAAGCATTAAAGAAGGAGTGCAACAAAAGTGTATAACTGCTCAAAAATTCCATGAAAAATCTTTTAGATGGGGTTTCTATCAGTCCCTATGGTTCTGAGGAACAGAAAAAGCATGTTAAAAGACTGAGACGCAAAAATACATTTCATTCTGTTTTTTAGCCATTTAGCATAAATATTTAAATTATACATAAATTTTGCTATGTGTATTTAAATAAATTGTCTTCTTACAGTCAACATTCTTTCCTCCTCCCCATATGTAATTAATGTGTAAGATAAGTAACTGAGAGAAGGCAAAATTCAACCATCTGCATTTCTCAGCATTGTCATTTTTCAGATAGAACTCACAGGTGTCTTCTAAACAATGATGAATTAGAAGGCACAATGTTTTTTTCCTACTTATTTGTTTGTTAACTACCTCTGTGATAATAATATATTTGCACATTTAATTTCCTCCATTGTAAATGAGCACCTTTGAACCATGTCTTAATTTTTTATAGTATTCTTGTATTCATTTTCATGCAGTCTATTTGCCTTTTCCCCTGAAGGACACTTGAAAAGATCATAATTCTATAAATAGAACAGTTGTTTCCAAATACACTATTAGAAGAGTCAGAAGGGAATTCCTAATATAAAGCATATATTAAAAAAACCACACATTTTAATTTTGTCTCAAGTTATCTTTCCTTTTTTTCTGTGTATAAAATCTGAATAAGCAGTCTATGTATGAACTTATTGATCTAACAATATAACAAGAAAAATACCATTCATTCACAACTTTTATGTGAGGAAGGCAAGGAACATATCACATCAGACCTGGTAAAGGTGTCCAGTCAGTGGTCACTACTAATCCCTAATAATTTATTTGGAGATTTCATATATTCTATAAGTCTTTCTCTTTTCTTGAGCATGTAGCCCTGTTGCTGAGTGGCCCAGTAGCATTTCATTCAGCTGCACTGTCTGTGGGAGGCAGAATCCTGTTCTTGCTGAGGATGATACCCAGACAGCGCTGTGATTAGGCAAAAAAACCCTTTATTTAGCTCTTGACTATATAAAGATGTAACTACCTCCACTGATTCTCAGCCTTTACAGAGCTTGTAAAGTTTCTTTTAAAATTTATTTTCTTATGTGTCCCTACCCTCTTGTCAGGTGTACAGACAATATTTTTGGAATAAAATAAACTCTACTTTGTTTGTTCTCTCCCTGCCCTTTTCACCTCTACCTTCTCTCATCCTTAGCTATCTTTTTTTAGGATTGTCCATCTCTCTTCAACCTCCATGATGCTGTTTCCTCCTGATTTCTATTTTATTATATGCTTTTTAATGTCTCATACTATTTTCTGAATCCTCCACACATTGCAAGTAAACCCTAATTTCCATTATTTATTGCTGTTTCAAGAAATAGTATTGGACAGCCCTAAAGGAAGCCAGCACAGCATTTCACAGTCTGGGAAGAAAATGTATGGGTTGCACATTGGCAGCATTGGCACTTCTACTTCAGCATCACTTCAACATTTAATCAACTACAAAAGCCATTTAATGCTTGGGATACTCCAGTGCTATAAATACAATCCCTTAAGCAATTACACAGCTTTACTTCCTGTAACATATTTGGTAACACTTTAAATAAAGTGCCTTCAGTACATTTCGATGCATTTTTAATTTAGGTTGGATACAGCTATGATTGTATGGTAGATAAATAACAGTTTGAATTTAAATGGATGCCTAGACATTTCCCAACTAGCTAATAATTAAATAACTGGGAAGATTGCAGATGAAAGTAGCAGTATATTTCAATGATTAATTAATAACATATAACTTTTATGAAAAACATCTTTCCTAATAGCATGCTATTAACCACACAAGGTAAGGTGGCAAGGCCTATTACTTTGACTGCAAATGCAGGCTGTAGTAAAGATTGCTTTTGGAGTATAGAAAAAATAAATCTGTGTCATCACCTGGGTTTCATTAGAAACTCAATTAATATTTTTCTTTAACTTCCCTTGTAATTTAAAATCATTAAACCCTACACTTAACTATGAAGTAAAACTTTCAGTTTTAAAGTCTAAATTGAGCTTTTTTTAAGTTTAAAGTTTAAAACCTCTTAACTAAAAAAAAAAAATAAAACAATACTTATTAATATGCCCAACTATACTTTGGGAATTTCTAAAAACAAATAAAATGTGTGAGTCACATTACATGTTTTATAGGGGAATTAAGAGTTCCCTGGGCTTCAGAGTTGATCACTGAAGAGGTACAAACATTTCTATGAGCATTAGAAAAATTACCTGTGAGCTCACAGCAATATAGTTGACAAAGTAATGTTTGAATAACAATTGCTTATACCACAATTTGCACTATAAATAAAGTAATGCACAGTTTGTCAGTTGAAGATCCCTTCTAGCAGAGCACTTCAGTATTGCAAGTGTTCAGTAGATATTCAAAAGGCAAAAGAAAAAAAACAAAGCCAAACCTCTTTTTATGAACACTCACTATCCATATAGCTGAACTACTGATGAAATCTTTGGGAGGGGAAGACTTTTCTGTCATGAAAGATTACATTTTTAGAGCATTTAATGTTTAATTTTCTTATACCTAACCCTGATGAAAATTGGGTCAGAGGTGTATATCTAGGAGGATTCAAATCTTTATTACACAACACTATTCAAAGTTTTACATAGTTGCTATATGAAACCAATAAAATAATTTTTTTGTTATATTTGGGTTTCTTCATTTAATCATTAAACTTAATTGCAAATGCTAATACAATTTTGGTTTTTGTGAAGCATTGAAAACAAAGATCTGCAAAGAGACTGTTATTTTGATTTATATAAGGATATGAATTTGACTTTAATATTTGTTTTTTAAGCAAGTATGATTCGACAACCATCAAAACTATCAAGAGGCATAAGGATGTTAATAAAACTTTGGGGAAAATGAAGGCTATGGGCTTATAGACAAGGCCTGAGTAGCCTAAAGAAAATGCATGACTGAAAAGCATTCCAGTTAATCTTACTGGGGACTAAAATAGATTAAAATATCCATACAGTTTGGCATCCATTGAAAGCTTATGCCTCAAGTTCACTGAGCAATGACTTTTTTTAAAAAAAGAAATTGATCCAAAATTCTGGATCAAACAAACAGAAGAATGAAACCTTTATTTTCTTCTTTCTTAATTCCAATGCAATCGACAGCAAAAATGAGGGAGATGAGGGAGATTTCATAACTGTATGATTTAGGCTGCTCCAGTGTTTTGCCATCCAAACAATTAAAAAGATTTTTTTTATTTTTTCCTAAAAATTAGTGTACATCAACTTATCTCCAGTTTCAGCAGGACTAATAGGAGTCAACAATTATTTTCCATGTCCTACACAGGATACTGCTATTGCTAAAACTCTGACTTGCATTGCCTATCTAATATTTTTGCAATGGAAACATGTAGCTGACTCATATTTAATTTCAATGACAGTATAACCCTTAGATTCTTTTCTGTACACCTGTACAAGTCTCATTTTATATGAGTGCATTTAAATACTCTCTTTGAACTATGGATCTTTGTTCATGCTTTCATTTAATTTGCTCTTGTCAATTTCTTGCTTTCCTTCCAATTAGCCAAGATCATTTTGATTTATGATCATATTCTCCACAAAGCTTGAAAGTCCTCTTCTTTGCAGTTTCCTGCAAAAATGTCACTCTGACATCCAAATTGCTGAAACTGTTAAGTGGAACTTGGCATGCAATAAATCCTATCTGCAAGACATCCTTTCCCATTTTGACAGAGACATATTGATAATTATTTTTGAGACTTACTACTACTCAAATTTGTTGTACATGAACCAGTCCATTTGTCGTAAAAATGCCACTGATGTAAGTTACATCTATACCAGTATTTAGCTTTTTTAGGAGCCAAGCCATTTGAATAATACCAAAATCTGCATATTCTCAATATTCAAAAAAAGAATTCTTCTCATACTCATTGTATTCTGTCAAATAAAGAACTTGGAAAAATTTAAATATAATTTGCTCTTCTTGAATCAAGTTTAATTCTTTTCCCCTGCTTTAGTATTTTCAGGTACTTATTTGATCATTTAATAATTTCATCCTGACTCTTTCCAAAGATGAAAAGGAAGAGACTTTCTGAGTTTTCCCCTTCTACTAAAGATAGTTTCTAATGTTGCTTTCCTTCAGTCATTGGAGAAGACAATAAAGCCTTAGAGATTACTTAGAAAAACATATGACCCTAAAAATTCAGACTGTTCTAACTGCATATTTTTCAGTCCATTCTGATTTGCATTGTGTTCTTATCTCCTAAATAAAGTCAAGTAGCTAGTCACAATGTAATGTTTTGGTAAAGATTAAATAAACTGAAAGGCACTGAATATTTCAGCTTTTTTTCTGCGCTGTCTATTGTTTGCTCTCTCACTCTTGCTAATGGAATTATTCTTCTCTTTGTTTTCCTCTTATTTACAGTGTATTTATAGAACCATTTCATGTTGCCTTTTTTGTTCCTTTCTAATTGAAAGTCAGTTTGTGTCTCAGCCTCACTGGATATTTTTCTACATGCTCATGCTTTTTGTTTACAAGCATATGAGTGCAGATTAAATTATCATATTCTTCTTAAATATTTCTTCTTCTTCTTCTTCTTCTTCTTCTTCTTCTTCTTCTTCTTCTTCTTTTTATTATTATTATTATTATTGTTACAATTATAATTATTATTTTACATTGTCATTCACACAGATCCTTTTGAAAAATTGTATTTTAACTATATTTATTCAGAGGGTACTCATACATTTTGTGCTGAAATGTACTGAAGTGGTAAGGCATAGCCATATTTTAATTCTTAAGTTACAATTGTTTTTTCTTTCCTCTTTATTATTTTTTTGATATTTCTAGCTCTTATCTATAATATTGTGGAAGTTGCATGGATTATTAATACAGTAGCTCTAAATATTTCACTGTTATTTTTCATGTCTGTCTTTTATCAGATAGAGAACAAGTAAGATCCCCTGAGAGCAACAAGTGCTAAAGATACACATCCCTTCCTTTAGTCTGGCCAGTGGAAAACTGTCATTCATTAGAATTTCAGTAATTAACTTCTTAGTTTCAATGGGAGCAGAAACCACCATGGGACCTTTTTTCCTCTTAGAATATCTTTGCAGTGGTTAATAGTTCATTATCGCTGGAATGATAATTTCAGTATTTTAAAATATTAATGCATTTTGAGATTTTCATTGCATTGCACTTCACTGGAATGGAATATCATTGCCTTGGTCCCTTTAATGTTCTTCTTGTCCCAAAGGGATGCACAGCTACCGCAGACATTAAGGTGAAAGCAATCACCATTAGCTGAGGCAGTGTGGTCAATGCATCTCACAGGAGAAAATTGCATAGTAGGACAGGGAAACAAGGAAGACAGTGTTTTACTGGAAATGTTTTTATTCAGGTCAAGATGATTTTATTGTTGGGTGCAAATTAATTTAAAATATTTTGTCAAATAGGATATGCCATTGCTGCTTTGAGGTCATTCTTTAAAAGACAAAGTCAATGTGTATATAAAAGTTTTGTGTTATTTCCTCACAATTTTCTTCTTCCTGTTTCTTTCATGTAGTGTATGTGACCCTTCCAAAATAAATATTGCATATAATTAGTATGATTAAGGAAAACTGTCAATATATTTTCCTTAAGAATTTGTATCAAGCTTAAATGTTGCAATTAGTGACCATTTATGATGCGCTTGTGTTCGCTGTAGCATTTGTTTTGTCCAGCAGTCTATCTATTGCAAAAAATACACACATGAACTGAAACTACTTAATAATTCAAATTATCAGGAAAATGTTGTTCCTTTTTTGCTCTGTCAGATAAAGTAACAAATAAAAATAAACTAGGAATTGTCCTACCAGGTTAGGCCAATACAGTTAATGCATCTTCAAAAATGTGGAAAAGCACTTTCCTTTCCTGTGAAGAAAATGAGTTATGGCTACTATTTGCCATCTTCCCACAAACACATTTTCTTATCCCAATAATCTTGGGTTTAAAACGTCTCATTCTTTTCATTACAGAAAAAGAAACCTTTCTACCTTTTGGAGGAATCCAGAAAAAAAGAAGTAAATTTATGGAATGAAAACCTCACAGATGTTCAAAATACTAAGATCATAACTAAGTAGATGAGTCATATTTTTAGGCAAGATTAGACATTTTAAATGCCTCTAAAAGTAAATGTTTGCTTCTCCTGGAAACAAAATAGGTTAGCTGTTTAGAAATGAAAGCAACCAAATTCAGTAATTTTTAATGGTTTTCCCTTTTCTCTTGTGCTTCCTTCAGCCTTTCCATTTTCCTCCAGGCCTCTTTTTATTTTTCTTCCAACTAGGGAAATATCATCATAATATTCCAGAATTCATGGAAGAAGTTAAAAACCAGTTGAAATAATAAATTCTGATTTTTCTTAATAGGTATATTAATTTGCTTTGACATATGAATGATAAGATGAAATTAAGCAAAACATATGTAAAATCTATAGGGACAAAGTTGAGTTCTTAACACCTGTTATACCTGCTGCACAATCTATGACATCAAAAAAAGTCAATCCACAGCTTATACATGACACATAATGGTGGTAATTATATATTGAATTTTGCATAAGCTCAAGTGGATAAGAATTTAATAAATGTGAAATCCACCAAGGTGATAAATTGAGAAAGTTTCGTATGGGAAGATTTCCTCTTTGATCTGCAAACACAAAATCAAAATGAGAACATTAGGAAGCATGACTTTCAAGTAAATTGCTTCTCTGATAGCAGGTCTGTACGTAGATTTAGTAGGGGAAAAAAGCTAAATTAAGTATTAAGGCAAATGCTCTCTTCTTGAATATTTATATGGCTTATTTCACTATTCTCATGTCACTGCTGATGTCAGGCAATCAGGCAACTCAAAATGTTGTAATATTTGTCCTATAAAATAGAGGGCATTTTATCTAAAATGCTGCCCATTCTTGGTGTCCAAGAATACCAAAGTAATACAGTCAGAACTTTTTCCTCTGATCACTGAAAGAGAGATTGTTCAGCCCCTGAGACCAAAATAGGCTTTCTAAAAGCAGTTGTTTTCATTTTTGCACTAAAATTTACTTGCAGTGTAAGGGTTCAATAACTCATTGGAAATTACAGTGCTTTTTCCGTTTGGCTTGGGAAGCAGCTATTGTGTTCTGTTCTGCTTCTCAGAAATGCAAGTAAAGGAAAGGCATTTATAGACTCTTACTCTGCTTTTTTCTGCTCTTTGTTTTTGATGTATATACTGCACAAAAGTGCCAGATAGTGCAAATACAAGTTTACATTCATTTACCAACTTCAATATTAAAATTCTGGCAATACATCACCTTTCACTCTACCTTTTTTAAACAAAATCCATGAAATATGTCCAGTTCTGCAGTATAAGCTGATATATACAGGTCATGTAATTCTCACAAAGCTTTTTGCTAAAATATCCTAAAAATTACTTTTTTTCCCATCTAGCACTGACCTTTTAAGAGGGACCTTGTTGTTGTAGATGAAATTTTAAATCAATTGCTATTTACAATTTTGGCGGTAATTTCTGTAGAAATTTCCCATTTTCAAGTTAAAATCAATGTAGGTGAATTCTGTGTACTGTAGCTCCTTCCCACACCAGAAGCAGACAGATGAACTTTTACACAGGAAGGGGAAGGCATGAACATTTATACACCAGCTTTCAGAGGTTTCATGGGGAGGAGAATTTCAGGGCTGTGAAGCTCTCTCTACTGCAAGCCCATCTCATCCACAGAACACTGGAGAGTGAAAATGGAAAATGAGGGAGTAATATTTAAGAAACCTAACCAATGAAGGAAGAGGAATTACTACTTCAATAAAATGCAATTTTGGAAGAGATGGGTTGTGGTTGAAGCTTAATTTTGACTTGCCAAATATTTACACTACCAGTCTGGAAAATGTGCCTGAAAAATTTGATAGGAAAAGATGAAAATGTAAATATTGTCATGGATCTTCTAAAGATTTCTATCTGCCTTCCTTGTGCTGTCTCTTCCAGGAGGGGATAAACTCACAACTTATTTTCCAGTAAATATTTTTCAGAACTTTAATTTTTTCATTCATTAATATTCACAGATTTTTTTTTGATGTTAGGTCAATCTCTGCACAATGCCATCTAAACCCTGTCAGAACTTTAAGTGTGTGATTTGGCTACATATCTAGTCCTCATAATAACCTTTGATGCAGATTCACTACTTCCTGCACCTCTGTCCTGCTGCCATTTTTATTACAGGTCTCCATTATACTCTCCCAGGGATGACACATTCTGTAAGAATAATTGGTTCTATCTGTCTGTGTGTAGAAAACCAAAAATGCTGAAAGTCTACTGACCTCTTGCAAATTTTTTAAGTTCCAATGAACATTTGAACTCCAGATAAAACATTTTAGAGTCTTAAGTAAGCAAGTAGGATGCAAAAGATCTTTGGAGTACAGCATAGTCCTCTGCTCACAAGGTTCAGTATTTCCAAGACATACTTGAAAAGAAAAGACAATCATCAAGGAAATACATTTGTCTCAGTGAATAACACCAGATGATAAAGTTCAGGACATCTGTAATAAACTCCAAATAAGATTTGCTATTTTGCTCCTCTACTTGGAAAGAGATCTACAATAAAAAAAATACACAAGGAAGGTGTAATTGGAATTGTTGATATTTAAACATTAAAGAAAACTTAAGGCATTGCTTTAGCACATCCTAATATTAGATCTTGCATTGTATTGAGTGAAGCATGAATATCTGCCTGTAATTAAAAGTAAAACTTTAACATGTCAATAAGACTATTTGAAGAATAATAAATTTTGGCTGTCCACCTCATTGCTTTTCTGGAGATTAGCAGTCTTAGAATTATTTGAAAAATAAAAATTAATTTCCTTATACATGTAACTATCTTCAACCTGTAAATACAAATGCAAATATTTATCTTGATCTGAATTTTCCAGATATGTATGTGCTCTTCCTCACTTATTTATATATACTAAACACAACATCAAAACCACAAATTCTGTTCCTCATATTTGTCGTGTCTAGGAGCAGATTAATTTCATAACAGGCTCTGGTATTCAACATCTGTCTATCAGAGTAGGAAATAAAAAATATGTAGAGAAAAATGTAGTGTGTTAAGGAATTTGGCGTGGTGCTGGGTTTTTTATCATAATCTATCATTTTATTAGGTCAGATATTGAATAACTTAGAAGAAATGGTATCATTTCACTGGTGTCCTTCAGCAAGCAGCAAAAAGATTATTTTGTCCAATAAATATTTTCACTTTAGCTTCACAGAGTGTAAACTTAATGAGCAGGTAATTTTAAGGGTTTTAAGGGAAAATGGCAAGGAGCTAAATTCACAGACCACACTATTGTGTGGTTTGATACTGTCAAGCAGTGAGTAGACTGGCTCAGTCAAGCAAATCCCAAAGAATGGTTATGTTTCAGTTCCAGAACATGCCTAAGTACTTTGCTGGAAAAAGAAATAATGCTCAGTAATTAGTAGGACTGAAGTTTTAATGGGTAATTTCACATAAATTAATTCATCAGTTAAAGCTGTCCAGATTAGTTTTTAAGTGTTTATTTTCTACTGCTCCATTTTCCTTTTCCGTCTCAGAGGAGGGTTGAGAATTACTTGAGCTTCTCTTTAAACTACCAAGTTGCAGTTGAGCAACTGAGCATTGCATTTCCTCAAAGCTTTCAATTGCTATCTCTGTGAAGAACAGAAATACTTTCCTGAGCATTTGGAATTCAACTTATACCAGCCTATGCTTCCTTACCAAGAGTCTGCTTCAAATTGTTTGTGATTCAGATGAGGAAAGCACTATGCACCCGAGAAAGGATTTTGGTTTAATTATTTTCATCTCTTCCAAGACTTTTGTAGTGGGATCCTAAGAACTAGAGGATAGTTTGAAAGAGTTCTATTACAAATATGTCAATTTGTGGGACAAATTGAATTGATTTCACAATATTTAGTCTAATGATGAATAATGACCTAATTTAATCTAGTATTTTTATCTTAATTGAAAGCTCCCCATTCTATGAAAAAAGTAATTTATTAATCTTTTCATGGATCAGTAAAGTGTAAAGGTATATAGTCTCCAGTCAAGAGTCCAGTCTGATTGCAACTCACTTTTCATTGACATATGTCCACATAAACACAGAGAAGCCATTTGAGAATACCTGTAATAAGCTGCCATCTGTCCATAAAGCAGAAAAAAATCTTCTTTGTTTAATCTTGATTTCAAGACAGGCTCAATCTCCATGTACCCACATGAGCTCTGTGGCTGAAATAGGAGGTGATGACAAAAATATTGCAAAGAGTTGCTGCTAAAATACAAATCCTCCACTATCTGATGATGCCTTTGCTGTACTCAACACTCTGCTACTTATTTTGATGTGCTTAAGTCCAGTTCTTTATATGTACCACTCTTTCCTGAGCATAAGGATGAGAAATAACCTTTATGAAGCTGAATAAACTAAACTATTAAAACTGAATAGTGTGGAGAAATTGGCTTCTCAAGCTGTCTCAGTGTTTGTGAGCTCTTAGTCTGAAATGCATTTGGCCTAAAACCAACTTGTTACAGAAAACTTCCTGGCTAATTCAGTTGCTATAAACACAGTTAATTTTTGCCAGAAGACAATTATTTGCAAAGAAAAGCACAGTCTATTAAACACCTTCAGATAGCTGCAGCTAAGTACAGCCATTTTGCATTTGGAACTGAAGATGGAGTAAATTGCATAAGGGATTAGATATGTGTTTTCTTTAATGGTTTTCAGCAGAGACAATGTTTTCATGCTAAAACTCCTGTTTGGAAACTTTGTGTTGCTCTATTCATTTTCCTGTCACATCAGCCATGCACTGTCATGTTACAGAAAGCAGTGTTACACAGCTTGACTGGTGTTGCTAGATGTGCTTTGTCACATCATGATAATTCAGCCAGGGAAATTTAAAAGAAGTCTGTTTTGAAAGAGAGGTGATCTACAAAATCTGTTTACATTTCATCTATAAAAGGAAAAGGAATTTTATATTCTTTCAACAAAGAAACAACTGAAGTGTATATATTTAAATTCAATTTAGAAAAGTCACAATCCATGAAAACAAAACAAAAAGCAACAAGAAACACTTGTAGTCTGAGTTCCGTTTTTATTACTATCAATCACTATCACTGCCACTGCCACAATCACTATCACTGCAACAAGACAGAATATTTTTTGAAAACATCTATTTCCAAAATTCATTTCCCTTCCCTTCCCTTCCCTTC
>VWYI01005846.1:12232-23983 GCA_013399455.1 Anthoscopus minutus
TATTTTTATATATAATATATATTTTCTGTATATTTACATGTATATACATAATTATATATGCGCATATATATATGTATTTACTTTTTTTTTTTGTATAGATGTATTTTTATCTATCCCCCAACCGGACCCCTGCTGGCACTGGCTGCTTTTAAGTGGCAAAAGAAAAGCTTTTGGGAGAAAATGCTTCACCTGATTTTGAGGTAAAGCTCCACTAATCAAACCTGCCCTACCCAATCTGAAGGTAGAAATGAGATTCCTGCTGTGCCAGGACCGATGCCATGAATGGATCCCGCTCAGCCCCAAAGCTTTTGGGTACTCGGTGCTGCAGGGAGGGCAACGCCCAGCCTGGCTCCGGGGGGTTTCTTTTCCCAAATTCAGGGCGTTTTGCCCAAAGTCCCGTTAACGGGCGCCAGGCCTCAGCTGAAACCCGGGGACTTTGGAATTCCGTGTTTGCCAGCATCCTTGGCTTCAGAACATCCATTGACTCAGCGTTTGCTGCTGGCATTCCGGGCAGCTCCCACACTGGCCGGGGGCTGGCGAGGCTGAAATCCCCACTAAGAAGCCATTCCCTCCCCTGTGTGCATAATCCCGGGACAATCCACACCAGGGGTGCAAATCCTTTGGAAAGACCTTTGGAAAACACCTCCCAAGCTGCAGAACCCCTCCGGCTGCCTCCAGGCATTGAACTGCTGCTCCCCAGTGTGTAATAGATAAGCAGCGATAGAAAAGCGTTTTCCCACCCTGCCCGGGGCCGATCTCTTCCCCAGGATCGCCCCTTGCCCGCAGGGGAGGGTGAGGGGAGCTCTCGGTGTGCGAGGGCGTTTCACAGCATCTCTGGATGCGCCTTCTGGCTCGTGTTACAGCCAGAAACTATTCTCTTTGGCTCC
Organism: Anthoscopus minutus; assembly: GCA_013399455.1. Lineage (NCBI taxonomy): Eukaryota > Metazoa > Chordata > Aves > Passeriformes > Paridae > Anthoscopus > Anthoscopus minutus. Next base: position 13,120 of record VWYI01005846.1, read on the forward strand.
TACGTTTATTTTTTTTTATGCAGCGATTGATGGGAGCGGCTTCCTATGGAATCACCCCAGGGATAACCTTGACACAGGCAGGAGATGCTGAGCTTTCCTGAGGCGCTGCCCTGAACAGCCAAGGAGGCCAAACAAGCCCCTGTTTAAGCCAGAAATTCTTCTGCTGCCACCTAGACATGGCTTTGTGGGCCACAGAAAGCAAATTAATCTCTTTGGGTTCATTAATGATGCTTTTTCTGCCCTTCCCCTCCCAAAAAAACTGGTTTTATGTCCAGAAAGGTTTGAATTAAAGCCCTTCAAGCTCAGCGTTTTGGGTGGGATCGTTTGCAAGACCCTAAATAAAAATGCAGGGGAGATGCACAAGCCTGTCCTTGGTGATGGGCAGGAATTCCAGGCTTGGAATTGCTTGTTCATGGACAAATCTGGGCACAAGGCCCTGCTCTGGAGCGTGTTCGCTGCCTCCCTCACCCCGCAGCACCCACCTGCTGGGGGCAGGGATGAAATCAGGGGGGTTAAAAATAGCCAAAAGGCAAGGAAAAACAACCAGCTCCTTGGGTGCTCGGGAAAATTAAAAATGGAGGAGGAAAAGGCAGCAAATTGGCTGTTTTTAAAATATATTCTTAGAGACATCACTCCCTGCTGTGAGTTCCGAGGGGGAAAAATCAGGCCCTGGTTGAAGAGGGGTCCTGGCAAAGCATTGCTGTGGTTTTATTGAAGAAATCGCAAGGTCTGGGGCTGATTAAAGATTCTTGGAATATTGCAGAGCCTGGCAGCGCTGCCCTGCTCCTCTAATTGCCTTTAGAGCTCTGATAAACAGGACATGGGCACTAATTAGCGAGTGAGCGAGGAGCTTCGCCCCAAATAAATGAGTTCCTTGGCACAAACCCCTGATGGGGGTCAGGAGCCGCTTCCCGGGAATCCGGGACTTTTTCCCAGGAAAAAATCCCAGATGTTTATTCGAGGAGGAAAATCTGGAGCCGGGAGCTCTCTGCTCGGAAATGCTATTTATGGCCTGACCATGACATTAATATTAAATTATAGACCGAGTGACTTCACAGGAAAATATTTTTTTCCTTACGCTTTCCAAACCTTCCTCGCCCAAATTCGCCCTCCCAGCGGGTGCTGAAAATGAGGAATTAATTCAGGTGGTTTGTGCCGGAGCTGATTTCTGTCCGTGCTGGAGGACTGGAGGAACTCTGTGCTCCCTCGGAGGAAAATGGAGGCTGCGAGGAACGATCGCAAGCCGCAATTACGCGCTCGGCGTCGGCAAAGGAGGAGGTTTCGGTTTGGAGGGGGAAAACCAACACCCGGGTTCCAAAATATCTCTGGAAATAACCTTGGGAAGGCCCCCGGGGAGCAAAGGCAGATGGGGAAGGTGGAGGTGGGAAGATGCTCGGGGATGGGGGCGTCCGGACCCTCCTGGTGATGCTGGGGTGAAAATTCTGGGCTGGGGCTCTGGGAATTCGAAATGAAATCGGAATTTCCCTGAAAATGCCACCTCTGGGTTTAGAAATCTCCCTCTCACCCCTTTCTCTTTCACTTCCCCAAACAATGGGGGAGCAGCTGGTGGCCGAGGGAAAAGGCAAAACCCTCGGAGAAAAAATTCCCGAGAAGAAATTCCGGAGAAGAAATTCAGCGCCAGCGTTGAGTAAACGCTGTGTAAACAAGGACCGGGCAGGAGCAGGGCTCTGGCTCTTGCGGAGCCGCTGGAAATGTCAATTTTTAGGTGCCCACAGCAGAGAAAGAGGCAGCCCCGCATCCTCGCGATGCTCGGGGTTCAAACCCCCCTCGCCTCTGGATTTTCCCCTCCCGGAGCCCCCGGGTCCCATTTTCCCCGGCACTCACCGGCTGGGAAGGCGCTGCCCGCTCGCTCCGAGGTGATTCAGCCCCGGAGCTCCGCGCAGGAATAAATAGCGAGGGGGAGGAGCCGCTTCCAGCGCAGCCCAGCCTCGCTCAGCCCGGCCAGCATTCAGCATCCATCCCCTTCCCCAGGGAAAACCGCGGCCAGCTCCTCGCAAACCCCGGCTTCGCCCCAAATCATCGCCCCCGGGCGCGGGGAGCGTCGCTGCCAGCCGAGGGAGCGCCTGGAAACTCGCGGGATTTCCCTGGTTTTATTGAAGAATGATCAGGGTTTGAGGCTGATGGTAAAACCTTGGGATATTGAAGCAGTTGGATTTTATACTGAGCAAGTATCAGGGCTCAGGGCTGATTTAAAAATCTTGGAAAACCACAGCACCTGGATGGTTTTATTGAAGAATTTATCAGGGTTTGAGGCCAATTCAGAAATCTTGGAATATTGCAGCAGTTGGATTTTCTATTGAGGAAATATCGGGGTGTGGGGGACGTTGGGAAATGGAAAGATTTGGATGATTTACTGAAGAGATGTTGGTGGGATCATCAGGACTTGGAAATCTTGGAAAATCGCAGTGCTCTGACAGTTTATTGAAGAAATAACAATGGAACCAGCAGGATTTGGGGCAGGTTTGGGAATTTTGGGAAACTGAGGTGCTTTGATGGTTTATTGAAGGATTGGGGGCCCATTGGGAAATCTCAGAATATTGCAGCATTTGGATTTTATACTGAAGAATTTGGATTTTATACTGAAGAAATATCAGGGCTTGGGGCTGATTTAAAAATCCTGGGAAATTGCAGCATCTGGATGGTTTCGTTGAAGAAATATGAGAGTTTAAGACTGATCTGGAAATCCTGGGATATTGCAGCATTTGGATTTTATACTGAATATCAAACCTTGGGGCTGGGTGGGGAAATCTTGGAAAGCTGCAGCATCTTGGTGGTTTATTGAAGAAATACTAAAGGGAATGAGGAGGTTTGGGGCTGTTTTGGGAATCTTTGAAAATCACAGTGCTTGGATTTTTTTAATTGAAGAAATACCAGTGTTTGTGTGGGTTGGAAATCTCCTGGTCAAGGCTCTGGGAGAGGACAGAATGCTTTCAGCAGTTGCTGACTGCAGCTCCAAATCCATTATCCCGTGGAACAGAGCTGTTCCCAGGGTTGATGGAGAGGAAATAAAACCAGCTCAGACCTGTGGGAGAAAGGATGGATTTGTCTTTCAAATCTGTCTCCCTCCAGAGGAGCAGAACTCACTCCTGCAATCTCGCTTCATGTTGAGGAATCCTGACATTTAATGGGAGGAAACGACACGGAAAATTTAAAATTCCACGAGATGGCAAAAGGGTTTTTTTTGGAGAGTAAGGATACATGACTGGAATACACAAAGACCTAAAGAGCAGAATGAGGCGGTTTCCCAACTTTTAGGGTTTTCCAGAGCAGCTGTGGCTGCCCCTGGATCCCTGGCAGTGCCCAAGGCCAGGCTGGAGCAGCCTGGGACAGTGGGAGCTGTCCCTGCCATGGCAGGGGTGGCTCTGGCTGGGATTTAAGGTCCCTTCCAACCCAAATTCCAGGATTTTATGATTTTAATGTGGCCAAACCCTTCCCGAGGCTGCCCGAAACAGCTGGGCCAGGAATGACCATCCTGGAGCACGGAGAACATCTGGATGGAAAAGGGATTTTGCCCTGGTGCTCCACAGCCTTGTGAAGCATCTGGCTGGGTAATGTTAAAATAAATAAAAGTGGTTTCTCTCTGGCAGGGAAATGGGAAAACACGGATATTGATCCAGCAGCAGAAAATGAAATAGGCAGGACTGAGGGCCTGTGGAAGCTCTGCCCTACAGAGGAAATTTGTTCTGTGTGTGGATGTGCAGATGGCTCCTGACTGCCTGGTTTGGGTTTAAATACTCAACCAAATTCCATGCCAGGAAAAGAAAGAAACCAGGAATTGGGATAAATTAATCCTGCATAAATCTAAGAATCAGGCCTTTCCTGTAATAATTTATTCCAGAAGAATAACAACAACAGTAAATTATTTATCTGAATAAAACGTTTACTGAAAACTGTGCTCCAGCCAAAACTGAAAAATAAACAATCTTTCCTCTGGAAACAGAATTTCTGTTTGCAGAAATAGAGACATCTTCTCAGATCCCAGCTGCACATCAAGCAGGAGCAGCCCGTGGATTGATTATGAATGAATTTTTAATTGATTGTGGAAGTCATCAAGGCCGAAACCTCCCCAACCAGTGCATCCATGGCAGCCCTTTAATGGTTTTTTAGCATCCTGGGGTAAAATTTTTCACAGCCTCAAGCCAGGAGCTGCATTGATCTCCTCTGGAGGTTTGGCCCTTCTTCATGCACAGTGGAAATAATGTACCAGGCCCTGTGCCAGGCCAGAAATCATTCATGGGATGAGTTTTTCTCCTAACAGCTGGAGAAAGCTGACTTTGGGTTAGTGCTGAGCTGGGGAGGGAGGGAGGGAGGTTCATCTCCTTCATAGCCTCTCATCGATTTTATATTCTTTTTTATTGCTTGAATTCATTGAAAACATTTTTATTCACCCAGCTCTGGCTTTGCAAAGGCAGGGAAGGCATCCAGTGAGTTTTGGGGATGGATTTGGGCTGATCTGGTGGGATTTGAGGAAAAGGTGAAGTCCCTGCCCTGCCCTCACTCCCTGGAGCCGGCAAAAAAATCTGAACTCAAGCTCCAATTCCACTGAGTTCATTCAGAAACCTCTTAAAACCCTCCAAAGAGAAAAATAATCATGAATAATTGTGTTCAGAGGGTTAATGAGATGTGCTTTGCAGAGCTTGGATTATCCTCTGACAGAATTCTCACAATGGAGTTGCCTTTTTGAGGCAAAACTGGATTTTGGGAATTTTCTCTGGATTCTCTCCCTGGAGAATTTTCTCTGGATTTTTCTTTTTGGATTTTACTTGGGAAGGTGATATTTGGCTTCCTCCTGGATGAGAGCAGAGAAAATCCAACCTGGGGACAACGAGGGGGGTGGCAAAATCCCTGGAGGCACTTCCTTCCCAGCCAGAAGGGAAAATGCCACCCAGGATTTTCCCATCTCGGTGTCTAATTAAAAATTTGAGGCTTTATGAGGATATTTTGTGGCTTTTTCACGGTGAAGCCTTTGTTGCTCACTTGGGCTGTGCAGCTCTGTAGAGAGCTCTCCTTCCAGAGATAAAAAAAAGTAATTTTTAGCCAATTTTTGTTGGCAGAAGGGATTTTCCATGCTCTGCCTGGGCACCTTGACCTGCATCACCACTCTGTGTTCACCTGCAGGATTCCATGGGTGGGATTTCTCCTTCGCTCCCGAAACCTGGCAGTTTTTCTGAATGAAGAAAAAAAATAGGATAAAAGGACAAAAAGGGGATAAAAAGTGTCCAGGGCCAGGCTGGATGGGGACAGTGGGAGTTGTGATGAGATTTAAGGGCCTCTCCACCCAAACCATTCCGTGATTCTGTGACTTGTGTACATTTTTAGCCTTTTCTGTGGAGGGAAGCAGGCCAGGAGGAAGAAATGGGAGGAGCAGGACTTTAATTCCGTGCTTTTGCAGGGAGTCATTGTTACATAACCCAGGGTGGGGAGGAGAAGTCTCAGCAAATCCCAGAGAAACATGCCAGAAGAGGAAAACCACGGAGGGGAAAAACCACCCGGCCAAACTTTCCATCCTGGAAAGCAGCTCCTGCAGCTGCCTCCACGGGGGTTTTCTCCTTGGCTCTGTGGAGAAGCCCAGGAGCTGACAGAAAAAATAAATCAATTTATAGCCCTGCAGCCAGTGGAGCCTCGGTGCTGGGGAGGAATTTGTCCCTTCCCGGTGGAGCTCTTGGTGATGCAATTTTGGAACAGAGCCCCAGGATCTGGCTGGAATTTCCCTGCTCTGGACCAGGCTGGTTTGGGGCAGAAAACAGCAAATCAGGCAAAGCTTCTCCTCGTTGTGCTCCTGAGCTGCTGAATTAATTAATATTTATTTCTCTTCCGTGGGAGTGGCCACTGAAATATGAAATATTGGGGGCTGCAGTCGCCCTCCTGAGCTTTGCTCTTAGACCAGGCCTTAAAAAGACTCTGAATGTTCATTTATTGGGGTTAAAAATGTTCCTCCGTGGGGTTATAAATTCTCATCCAAAAGGTTAGAAATTTTTATCCATAGGTTTGGAAATCTTTATTGATTTGGATTATAAATTTCATCAATAGGGTTAGAAATGTTCTCTAAATCTTTATCCACTGGGTTATAAACTTTTTATCCATTGGGGTTAAAAATCTGCATCCATAGGGCTAAAAATTCTCGTCCCTGAGGTTATAAATGTTTATTCATCAGGCAAGAAACCTTTATCCACTGGGGTTAAAATGTTCATCCATGGGGTTAGAAATGTTCATCCATGGGGTTAGAAATGTTCACTCATAGAAATCTTTATCCATAGGGTTATAAATGTCCATGGGGTTAAAAATGTCCACAGACAGAAATCTTTATCCATGGGGTTACAAATGTCCATCCATGGGGTTAAAAATGTTCACAAATAGAAATCTTTATCCATGGGGTTATAAATGTCCATGGGATTAAAATATTCATTTTTAGGGTTATAAATGTCCATGGAGTTAAAATATTCATTTTTAGGGTTACAAATGTCCATGCATGGGGTTAGAAATGTCCACAGACAGAAATCTTTATCCATGGGGTTACAAATGTCCATCCATGGGGTTAAAATATTCATTTTTAGGGTTACAAATGTCCATGCATGGGGTTAGAAATGTCCACAGACAGAAATCTTTATCCATGGGGTTAAAATATTCATTTTTAGGGTTACAAACGCCCATCCATGGGGTTAGAAATGTCCACAGACAGAAATCTTTATCCCTGGGGTTGCAAATGCCCCTGGAGCTGCTCCAATCTGCTTAGGGCTGTGCTAACCCCGCTCCTGTGCTGCTATTCCGGGCAGGGCCCCATGTAAGCTCCTTTCCTCCCTTCCCGGATGCCTCCCCAGTGCTGCAGCCAGGCCTTGGCAGATCCCCTGCGTGGGACACAGCTCCCAAAAACGCCTTTGGCCTCTCCCAGGCATCCCCAGGGCGCTAGGGGGGAAATAACTTTTATTGGGAAAAAACCCCTCCAAAATCAACGCTGTTAAAATGCTTATTTGGGAAAAAAGAAATTAATTTTGAGACAAAATTAAAATAAAGGAGCTTTGAAGTGTGTGTGGGGGAAATCGAGTTTTTGAGGCTGTATCTGGGTTAATTTAGGGGAGATGGGGGAAGCTGGTCCTTGTTTGCTGTCTGCTCCAGTTTCAGCCCAGCACTGGAGTTAAAAATAACTTCAGCCGGTGGCCTGGGAGCAGCTGCTGCAGGACACCAACAATTCCCCGCTGTGCCTGGGAAAAGCCTTCCCAGAAAGGGCTCCTTGTGCCCTTCGGAATGGACAAATCTCCTCTTTCTGCTCAAACAAGGACCCGCCGCTTTTAAAACACCGCGTTCCCCCCTAAAGCTCCGGGAGGAAACCCTTTCCCAGAAATCCTGGAATTCCCATAAACTCCTCTGAAATTCCATTACCCGCCGCTGGCTCCTTGGCAGGAAAACCGGGATGTTTTCCCCTCGGGGCAGGGTTGGTCACTCATGACTCACCAGGAGGTTTTTCCTTTCTTTTCCTTCCCTTCTCCCCCGTTTATTTTGAGCTCGCGATTCCCCTGGAAGGACTCTCCGGGCTCGGCGCAGCGCTGAGGTCCAAAATAACCCGGGATAACCAAAATAACTCCTCCAAAATAACCCGGGATAACCAAAATAACTCCTCCAAAATAACCCGGGATGGGCTCAGGCGCTCCCGTCCCCGTTGTTTTGGCATCAATCATCCCGGATCCTGCTCGGGAAATCTCTCCGAGCCCGGGATGCGTCACGGGGAACTCGGAGCTTGTAGGAACTTGTCAAAATTCGGGCATTTAGGTTTTGGGGCAGGGAGAACGTTCTCGGTGCTTCTCGTGGGTTTCTGACTGGGTTGGACAGGAAAAATCGGGGTTTTTTTCTGCTGGAAAAAGGGGTTGGGGGTGAGCTGGGGAAAGCTGAGCCCCAGGAAATGCAGATAATGATTTCTTGATTTTTATTTAAAAAAAAAATAAATAAAGCAATAGATTGAAATAAGGGCCAGGCTGGAGATGGGGAAATAGTTTTAGTATAATTAAAAATTAACTTTCAAATACTTTTTTTTAAATCATATTTTTCTTTGATAGAGCCACTTTTGATCCAGGTCTTCAACCTTGTTTTCTCACCTGAGAGCTCAACAAGTGTTTCCCTGCTCTGGTCTGGTTTCTCTGGGGGAATGAAATTATTAAACCCAGGGTGTAAATCCTCTTTACCTGAGCTGATGAGGAAATTTCCGGCCGGATTTTTCCCTTTCCCTCCATGGGAAGTGTTCCAGGAGCTGGGACTTTGTGGGGTTCCACCCTCTGAGCGTAAATGAGAATAAACAAAGGAACTGGGCTTGGGAAATGCAGGTTTGGGGGGGAAATCAGGCCAGGATTTTACCCATTAGGATTTGTAACATTTTGGAACAGTTTCCCACGGGATGAGCGCCCTCCCAGCCCTTTTGGAGCATCTTCCAGCTGGGATGAAGACCCCGAACCCCACAGGGCTCTGCCCAGAGCTTCTCTGTCCCCTAAAGCAGCGCTTTAAAGCCTCTTTACAAAGTTTGTCTTTATTAAGACGCCAGGGGAGTTTTATTCACGGAATATCCTGGCATTAAATGTAAAATCTGCCCTTTGACCCTGCAAGGGGAGCTGCCCATGAGGAAAAGCTTTTCCATCACCCGGGAGCAGGAAGGAGCCCAAAATCGGAGCCTGGCAGCAGGAAAAGCCCAGGGGGAGGCTCTGAGGATGCTCAGGATGCTCCTGCGGGGTTACCATGGGCACGGCGCTCGCCCGGGGCCGTTTCCATGGCTACGGAGGGATGCGAGGGATGCGGGAGCGGTGCTGAAACGCGGCTCACTCTGCCGCAGCTGCTGCGGATAAACCGGGCTCAGAACCACCCCGGAGCTTTATCCAGGGACAGCGGCTGGGTTTCAGCTGGAGCTCCAAGGCAGCTGCGGCTCCAAATGGTTTTATTCAGGAAAATTCGAATTGCTTTAGGAAAAACTGCGATGTGCAGCGTCTCCCCGAGGTGCTGCCGGAGCGGATTCCCTCGGGCCCGAGGCTCTCAGAGGTGATTTCGCCCACCCTGTGCCGACACAATTGAAAGTCCCAGATGATAATTCCTGCCTCTGACCCAGGATTGTGCCACGGGAACAGCTGCCCTAAGAAATGTAGGATGGGGCAGCTGACCTTAGGCAGAGATGAGGAGCAGATGAGGGGTTTTTCCCCAGCTGGAAATATTTTGGATAAAACCAGAGGTCGTTAACGGAGGGTGGGGCTGGGACGTGCCAGTTTTAGGGGCTGAGTGGAAGCAGGAGCGCTGACAATTCTCCCAGAGGATTTCCCCTGGATTTTATCTCCTCAGCTTTTCCAAAGCAGCTCCCAGCAGCTTGGGGCCTGTGTGGAGAATGCCAGGGCAATTAAAGTCGTGTTAAATCTGTGCAGAGAACTGGAATTACCAGGCAAGGAGTCCACAGGCTCTTCAAGGCTGGGGATTCCTGGGATCCACGTGCCAGCAGGAGGAAAAATCCAGAGGGACCAAGCACAAACTTGGAACCTCAGAGAGTTTTTATCTCGTGGTGTTGCCAGAGGATGGAGGACAACGGTTCATAAATGATGAAAATAAACCTGGCTGTGAGTCCAAGGGTGGGAGCAGCAGCAGAGGGCAAAGCCCAGCTCGGGACAGGCTGGTTTACCCCAGAGAGGGGCAAAAAGGACTTTTCCTGTCCCTCAGTCCCCAAAGCTGTCTCTGTGTGACTCCACCACTGGAACGTGCCCTTTGCCCAGCAGCTCTGGGCCCTGGTTTGGCTTCCAGTGAACCCAGAGGGACTTTGGGCAGAGAGCAAGGACCAAAGCACAGAAAACGAAGGGAATTGGGTTTGCATCCGCAGCAGGGGTCAGGGCTGGGTGTTTATCCTGAGCTCACACCGGATTACCCCCAGAAACAAAGCCCCGTTCACAGCCATTAAATTCATAATCAGCATTAATAAAACACAGCTTGTTTTTCCCAAGGTGTTTTCTTGCCTGTGCTCAGACCTGAAACCTCCAAAATATTTTTGTGGCATCAAAAATCCAAGGAGTTTTCATGTTAAAAACAAAGGAAGATGGGAGCAAAACCTCTGGGATTTGGTTTCTCACAAAGCTGAGTTTGGGAGCCTGGGTTAAGGAGTCAGTAGGGAATTGATCCATGCCTCAAAAAAAAAGAGAAGTTTGGTACAATTCCATCAAGTCCTCAGCTGAGGTTGAATGAAATCCAGCTGGGAATTGGAGGAATTGTTCCTCCCTCACTCATTGCTGGATCTCTGCTGCAGAAATAGCTTTAAAAGGAATATTTTGGGGACAGGGATGAAATTCTGAACAGCTCTCCACGGCAGCTGCTTTGTGTCTCAACTTCCTGAGCTGTTTTTAGGGGCAGATGGGAAAAACAGATGGAAGAGGTCATGGATCCTTTTTGTGGAGAAGAAAAGGAGGTTGGTGTTCAGTGAAAAACTGAGAGAAAAATCAAGGGAAATGAAATAAGAATGGTGAAATTGAATCGTGTTCTAATTGCAGGAATAAGCTGATCCTGGCAAAACCGGCCAGACTCTTCCTGCATTTCTCCTCAGTTCCGGGAATAGAGAGGCACAATTTGTGCCCTGGAATAGGAGTTGGTGGGGAACAACACCTGGGCTGAGCAGAGCTCCCAGCCCAGCAGGGAGAGCTGGCAGAGCTGCAGCCCTCTGAGTTATTGATTATTTACAAATGATGGACTCTTCCCGGGGGCAGCAGAGACAGCATGAGGGAGGTGAGGTGTCCCAGGGGCTGAATGCCAAGGGGGATTTGAGAAGGGAAGTGGTTTAATCAATAGTAGTTAATTAAGTCCTTAGAAGGCAAAGAACACAGGTCCAGATAAACTGAGA
>VWYI01005847.1:209-42190 GCA_013399455.1 Anthoscopus minutus
CATGGGATGGAAAGGACTTTGAAGCAACTGCACCTGAATTAAACAGGTTTTGTGAAAGAGTAAATCTCCCTCCCAGTGTGCAGGGCCTAACCCCCACTAACATTAATGAAAATAAACCCTTCTCATATAAGATAATTAGTGCCCTCAGAATTTAAATTTGCGGGTACCAAGACATTCAGATGAAGTGTGCTTAGCATTTGAAAATAATGTGGAAATCTCTTCATTGTTTGGTTGCATTATGTCTAGAGGGGGGGAGAAAAAGCTGTTCATAGCTAGGTTAACTTGTAATTGCTTCCAATTATTTATTTTTACACCATGCAAATTCTGTTTCTAAAGTTTATTCATGATACTTAGCTAACTATTTTCAATCTGGAAGGAAAGTGTGTTTTTTTAAAAAAACTCAAGTGACATAGTCTATTTTTGCAGGAATGAGGGACAACTATGGAACAGGTATTTGTTAAAGAATGCACTATAGGAAAAAGGTTGCAGACATATTTCTATGCACTTATCATTGACATCTGAGCACCATGCTGGTTATCAGGTATTTGGTAAGTGTCTGTAAAGAAAAGCAAGTGTCCTCTGGGAACTCAAGACAATGGATCAAAACCTTAAATGCTTTAGATACTGGATGACTCACTATCCTAATATTGTGAAGTGGGCTCAAGAAGCCTCAAAGTTACCAAGGTGCACTTGCCAAGTTTTCCTCTTTCAGAAAGCTTCTAGGAGAATACAGAGAAAAGGGTCAGCTGTGACTCTTGGTGCTGGAGATGTTGGTTATCACCTGTCAAGTCACTCAGTGTGTCTCTACCTCAGAGGCCATACAGCTTGCCATCTGCAATGAGGGCTGTGCCTCCCTTCCCACTACTTTGCACAGCTCCTCCAAACCTGACCATCCCACACATCTCAAAGTGTGGGGCTACTGACTGGCACACACACCCTGCCTGAGTGATGATAATGGGACCCTCAGACTCTAGCACATATCAAAAATTAAGTTTTTGGTGGGCTGAAGCACTAAGCACAGCCTTAGAGGGTAACAATTAATGAGGGTCCAGTGGGCATATCTAGTTATAATCATAGAATTACAGAGTAGTTTAGACTGGAAAGGACCTTAATGATCCTCTAGTTACAATTTCCCTGCCATGAGAAGGGATGCCATCCACTGTATCTCCTAAGACCATCCAAACTGTACTTTTGCAAAGGCTATCTTCCCTACTAGTGACAAATACCATTATTCTATAACTTACCTTGTTTTCTATAGCATCAAAATGCACTTCATATCTTTCTAGATCCTCCAGAAACATTTTTCCTTGCCAATTTTTTCCTGCTTGTACTGCTTCACAGTTCACCTGTTTGAAAAACAAGCAGACTAGCTAAAGGCCAGGGATAACTTTTATTGTTTGTACTTACAGTTGCGAACTTTGTGTCCTCATTTTTCCCCACTTATATTTGTTCAGTCCCTCAAGCTGAAAACTCTTTGAAGAAGTAGCTGTGTCTCACAAGATGGCTCTTTTGACATTGAAAGTGCTTGGCAATGGGAGTGATGAAACAAATTACCTTAATATCCATTATTTTGACATGTTTTGATGCTTCTCTTTTTGCTGTTATCAAAAGGAAAATTATATCATTTAAACCCTCATTTTCAAGTCAGGAAATCAGGCTAATGGCATGAGTAGAACTCAGATGGCAGCAAGGTTTGGGGATAGGCTCTTTCTCTGTTTTCATCTACTTCACTATATCAATATATCACCTACAGTTCAAAGCCCTGAAAAATTCTGCTGGTTAGACCACAAGTCTGGATAAATGTCATAGAAGTTCTCAGTTTTATGATCTACTCCCGTAAAATATAGAAGGATCTATATGAAATATAAACTCTAGAAGAAGTTCTGCTAGGTAAATCTTTACTTTGAATTTACAGGCAGGTTTTCTATTATTGTTTTTAGTGTTTTTCACTTGTTTTTCAGATATTACTTTCAGATTTCTTCAGGCTCTTGAGATAACCTACTGCTTATGCTTTTCAACTCAGTGTGTCCTCAGTATGCAAATTAGTAGACTGTCATTTACATTAACTGTTATGTTATTAAAGCATCATCTAAAGAGAAATCCATCTGTGCATTAGTAGAAATGGCAGAAAACTTTGAATTCTCCCTAATGTCCTCAATAAATAAATGCATTTGGAGATGTGGGTTGTTAGCTTTATTTCCTGACTATGACATGATGTGAGTCATAAAACTACAATTACCCCGTATTACCTGTGAAAACTTATTCTGCTTTGGCTCCTGTGGGCACTGATAATTATTAGGTCAAATACAGTCACTGAGTACCAGCTGAAAGTGGAAAGTACAGATCAGTGCTAGTCAGAAAGAACACACTCTTCTGACTATCCAAGGTAGATGCCCTAGAAAAATAAAGTTAATTGCTTGTTTCTTCTGAGACATCTGTCAATGAATACGTCCTTAGAATTCAGTGGATTTCTAATCAGCCAGTCATGTCTTTTTGATTTGGGTCTAGTCTGCATCTCCTAAATGGAGTCTATCTTGCCACTGAGGTTGTTGCCAAATTGAATATAGCGCTTCTGCCTCAGCACAAAGAAATCACACTAACCTCTTGGAAGTCTTTGAAATATGAGTGCAAAGGTTTCCCCCACATATATATGTCTAATCTTCCTTCAGCTGCTTCTCTGAGGCTGGCAGGTATCATTTTGCATCCCTCAGTGAAAATGCTGTAAAGAGAATATTGAGCTGTTTTCCAGCTGTGTTTGTTTAGGTAGGAATTTTTTCTTCTACTTGCAGCGCAGGCAGCTATTTGGTATTGTTGTCAGTTTTCTTTTGATATAGATTCCTTGTATATAGTTCTTCAGTTCTTCTGTAAATGCTTTCAGCATTCAATGTCTTCTTATCCGAAGACGTTTTTTAGTATGCCTCAGATAGGGATTTTGTAGATGAGTATCTGAACAACCAAATGTAATGTTGCTTGAGATGAGATGAACAAAATTTTTTTTTTAACTAAAACTACATTCACCAGCTTTGTCAATGAACTCTTGACAAAAATCTATGCAAAATTAAAAAAATATTCCTTTTTAAAATGCAGATTCTCTTTCCCCCAAAATTCCCCTCTATTTTTATTTTAATATTCAATGAAGTGCCTTTCTTTATATCCTATATAATAAATTACATATCATTAGATATAATTGTTGTAATTGAAATATAATTTAAAATAAATTATAGGATGTTTTTATAGAATAGATATTTTGCTTGGAATCCAAAAAGACATTTATATGAATTGAGAGTTATTTTAATCTTGGTGCACTAAAACATAAATATCTTAAAATTATAGTTATGTTAGGTCAACACAAAGAATGTATCTGATTTTGTTTAAAACAATTACCCAATGTTGAATGAGCTGGACACCCTTAGGTCTCTCAGATGTCTTCCTTTTGTCTTACTTTCCTTTTTTGTTAACCGTTCTGTCCATACATGTTAGGAAAACCAACTATTTTTAGGTTTAAATTAAATAGCAATGTATTTAACATGTAGTTAATGTCATATCATTTATGGACTCTTATCTATAATCAACTCATTTAAAAGATTGTGGACATTTAATATTCTGTCACACTGTTACTATATGTGTTGTATCTTCCTTATTTAAGAACACATTTCTGCCTTGGACCCTGTTGTTATTTGCTCTGCTATGAGTGGTTAGGATGATCACCCAAGTGTATAATAGTGTTGATAAGGCACTGTACACCTGAGGGAATCCTGCCTATCAGAAACATATCTCTCCTGTATTCCTATTCTCTCACTGTAGGTGGTTTGGGATGTTTTCATATTGTCTTAAAATAGATTGCAACATCTTCCAGACACAGCCTTTGTCTTCTGGTGTGCAGAAAAGAACAAGGCACCAATCTTGGATGGAACCTCTTCCATACACTGCAGTGTAATTACTGTTATACAGGGTTTAATATTATATATTACATATAATTTTTTAAGTAATGACATAATAACATTCAAAGGTGCATCCCTGTTTTTGAACGGTAAAAACCTGTATTGCGTTCCTACAGGAAAAATGGACAGTTGCCCTCCTTGCTCCTAAGTATTGTGACTTGTTCCATTTGGATTAGTGATTTTTTAAACTCTAATAGGTTGATCATATACAGGTTACTTGCTTTTGTGAGATATTGTGGCCCTTTTCATTTCTCCTGTTTTGCTGACCCTGTAGCAGACATCTCTTGCTGTCTCTAACCCCACTTCATAGCCTGAACTCACCTAGGAGTATGAAGAGGAGAAGTTCTCCAATTAGGCTGTAGTGAGGCACAGAAAATGGTCAAGCAGCCTTTCCAGATAAGGCAGTCTGAACCTCAGCTTGCTCTGGGTCAGAACCCACATTTCAGTGGGGAAATACACAGGCCTGGTGCCCCAACTTGTACACAACAGCTCTCAGAAGTTTTTTGAGAGCTGGAAAAGATGATGAGCAGCACGTGAGCTACTGCCCCTGAGCCACTGTAGAAACTTGAGTACATCCCTGGTGTTCCCATCCCTATTCCTGTTCTCAGGGAGCTGAAGGGTAGGCAGTTTCTGGCTAGAAGTTAGTGTTACATTAAAAAAAAAACAAAAACAAAGGTATAAATTTTGTAAGAGTCTAATTGGTAGGAGCAAGAGAGTACAAATGACAGACTTCTCACCAGGGATGTAGTGACAAGACAAGGGGAAACATAAGCTGAAAGAGGGTAGGCTTTGATTGGACATAAGGAAGAAATTTTTTAGGGTGAGGATGGTGAGACAATTACACAAGTTGTCCTAAATCATCTTTAGAGATCCATTCCAACATGAACGATTTAATTTGGCTTGAGATTTTTGGACCAGTATTTCTGTTTGTTTGGCCTCTTACTTATTTTTTTTAAATCCTTTATTTTATTATAGCTTGTTGGGTCTTATAAAAATAAAAACTAAAAAAAGTACTTCATCCTCTTATTTTCCCATTGGACTCATCAGTGCAATTTCTTAATGGTAAATTTTGTAATGGAAGGATGATTACATGCTTTTCAGAATGTAACAATACTGTAACTCTTGCTAAATCTTGCAGAGAGATTCTGTAAAATACCCAAATTAAGCACAGTAACCAATCTGTGTCTATATTTGAATAGTAGCTGACTGTGCTTTATTTTGAATAATGTGCTTGTACTGCCTAAAAATTAGTAAAAATTATCTGAGATGAAGGTAGATTTGTCCTGCCAAAGATAAAACAATTTTATTGCTAATAAAATATTGTGACATTCTACCTAATTGCTGGTATAATTTCACAAATGTGCTGAATCATGTTATCATGGGGAACAGGGGACTCTTTATCTGCAGAAGGTCTAGTCAAGAGGTGCCTAGTATTAAATGGAGTTAATATGCAATTTCATATAATTTGGAGTTTAACCATACTGCTGTGGTAGGTGGGCAAAAAAGAATTCTGTGATACCAAGCCTTAAATCATTTAATCAGGAATGCAAATCAGTTATGTGGATCAGTTACCAAATGTTGATAGAACTGGCTATAGTAGATTGTTGTTTTTTAATTACAGCTGCTCTGTTGTGTTACCAGGCTCCAAGAAAGAAAACAGCATGGTATGGCAGTTTGCTATGCCAAATGACCACTGCTGCCAAATATAAATACTACCAGGAGTGAGTTCTTCTATAGGATGATAGCCACATCCCTAATTAATGGATGCCACCTTTCCCTATATGTATTTATGTTCAGATAATTTATTTAAATAATGTTCCTACTACATGCTTTATAGCCTTCCGCCTTTTGCTACACAAATTTTAGCTTATATTGCAGACTGTGCAAGTCATTTGGCAAATGTAATTTCCATCTCTGCATACTAATCGATTTCTTCACAAACACCTGCTATCAGTTATGATAATAAAAATGCCATTCTAAATTGAAAAGGGGCCAAATGGAGCTTCCAAAGGAAATGACTTAAGTGTCTTTCAATGCCTTTAATGTAGTAATGTTCTTGTAATGCTAACAGTTTTTTTCAGCATTTGCATTTTATATATTTTTTTTCTATTACATCATTTTTCTGTCTAAATGGTTCCTCATAACTGTTGCTGTGAAGTAGTTCATAGCAAGTATGGAGAAAACTTTCTGTGTTTCCTCTCTCATGGGACTAAATCCAGCAACTTTACTTTGGGAAAATTCCTTAGCACAGACCTGACTGGAACATCTGGCCACTGTGCAAGTATAAATACTAAATGGCTGTATCAATTCCTATAACATCAATGGGAAAATGTTGTAAAGTTGGTGAGTGCCTTGCCCTTGGACTGCATGCGAGTTTCTTCCTAAAATATAAGCCTAAATTTAGCAGCCAGATTGCAAGTAGCATTTGAATTATCCAGGGTCACTTTATGGCTTCTTCCATCCTGGGAAATAACCTCCCAGCAACAATCCAAGCCAGAACCTAATCATTTTCAGCTCTGCTGGGTCTTGTCTCAGCTCTAAAATGTCTCACTGGCACTCAGCTGTATTGTCATCTCTCCAGACAATGTCCTCTGCATTATTTGAAAAGAAACAATCCATTTCACTGATTTTTTCACATTTTCATTTTCTCTTAGCTCTAGCCGCCCAAGCATATGCGCTGAAGGAAGAGAATGATAGTCTTCGATGGCAGCTGGATGCTTACAGGAATGAAGTGGAGCTCCTGAAGCAGGAGAAAGGACAGCTCTTTCGAACAGAAGAAAGCCTTACAAAGGACCAGCAGCTGCAGTTCCTACAGCAGACAATGCAAGGCATGCAGCAGGTATTTCTAAGGAAGAAGAGAATAGATATGTCTTAGGAAAGTGGTACCATGGGGCTCTACTGTACTCAGGACTATTCATTAAGGTCCTGATTTCTTGTCAGAAAATCATGGGGACTTTAGATGGGGGAAAAGGGAGGAGAATTTGGGGATATATTTAGGCATAGTCATTTTAGGAATTCAGAAACTGCAAACCCAATTGATCATTCAAGAAAACTCCTTATGCATTTGCTAGTTATGAACAAATTACTCTGTTCCTCTTCTCACTTAATCCAACTGGCCCTGGTACAGCACAAAAGTTTTTTTAAATTATCTAATGTATCATAGTCAATGTTCTGTGGGGTCTTCATTTGCATTCATCTGCATCTTTTTTTCTACTATTGTTTGTGAATGATTGAGACATCAGCATGTCCAGACTACACTCCTTAACTTGCAAACCATTAGCAACATCAGTGCTATTTCCTGAGCTATTATCATTTATACTGACCCATGGATGTAACCTTTTCATTCAGATAGTTTTTAAGTGGTTTAGTGCAGCAAAAAAGCTTTTTCTCTGACCCCAGTGAACAAGAAACTGCACTGTGTCTCTGCAGGGGCAAAGTGTGTCAGTTTATCATAATTATTATCCCTTATTTGTTAGTGTGCTCCTGACACTGTTCTGGGTGAGTCTTGGCAAGCACATCCAGACTGCTCCCACTGCGTTGGCTGACATGTCCACTGACACACGAGCAGCCCTCATCCAGTGTGCACTTGTGTGCAGCATCTTCCCTGCCCAGGCACTTGTGTTCAGCTGGTACGTGACAGAACAAGAGGGCAGTGGCTCTCCACAGCACTGGGTTGTGCTCCCAGCTGGAGTGCAGATTCTCAGCCTGGCACTGCGGAAGTTAGTTTTGCTTCCTTCATCTGTAGCATCTCACACACTCCCCTGTCACCCCTGGTTATTAGATTCTAGAAGGAGATAAGTTGTACCCACTTCCAGACTGTACTAAGCTGCTTTTGTATGGCAAAAGCCAGGAAATACTCATTTACATATGAGCTGCCTTGCTGGATTGGGAATTGCATTGCTGTCCTGGTACCCATCAAATCCAGCAGGTCTGCAAATCCCAACTAACACTCAATAACAGAGCACGAGGCAACCCTACACACATATTGATATCACCTCAAGCCCCTTTAAGCCTGCAAAGTGTTACAAAATTAGGGTGATTTATTGTATGGTGGAATAATTCTGGCCAAAATACTTTGAAAGTTGAAAATAAGTAATTGATAATTCAGGAATAAAATCTTTCCCAGACTTCAGAATTAAGACATTATGCAGAAAAACTTAAGGTTTCTGTACACTTTAGATAAGTTTGAGGTCTGTTCATGATCTTATCCTTATATAAATGGATACTTAAATATCACTGGTTTTAATAAATTTATCACCATATGCAAAGATTGTGCTATATTTTATCCTGGTGCTAATTCTCCATTAAAATTAGTGAAAAGTAGGTATAAAATGCTACTAAAAATATTCTGAAGCTCTAGCACCCATTTGGCATTATTACAATTTTCTGTTTGGGGTCTGGATGAAGTATAATCAAGGCTGTAGAATATAAATAGATTTTTATTGAACTTCAAGCAAATGTTAATAATGCAAATCAATAGCACAGAGTGGCTGACTTATCTCTCTGTTCAGCTTGCCATGGACACTGTAGTCCCTATTCCTCTGAGAGTTTCTCTGTTCGTGACAGTTTTGCTGTGAGGTTCTCAATTTTTCTGGTTTGCCATCTCAGGGTCAGACCTACTTGCTCCCAATGGGATATAATTAGAGATGGCCCAAGGAGCTAGAGAAGACACTGCAGATAATCCAGTCTGACAATATGCTGAGGAGAGCAGCAACCCAGAAGCACAGGAGGTGAAGTTCAGAATATTTGGTTGGAAATTACCAGTCAGTTAAGCAGCTGGATGATGGTTTTGGATTTCAGTAATTAGCCATAGTCATGACATCCCATAACCTTTGTGATTTTCATGCAGTTAATGTATGAATATGTAGAAATAAACCTTTGATTTAGATAGACTCAGTTTTATCTCAGCTTGGTTTTGTAAATGTTGAGAAATGACAACCTTAGCTAAAATCCATCAGTGTAGCAGGTGCTCAGCATCTATGGAAATCAGTCTCACTATGAAATATTAAATATATATCCAGGACTTAGTATAAATAATTTAGCAAGAAGACCTGTATTCCCTTTTATCCTTTTGTATATATTAAAATTAATTTCAGACAAGGTAAACTGAATGCCATTCAATTCCTGAACCTTCCTTATATGTCAGCATTAAAAAACATATTTCTCCTTCTTCTTTTCTCTTCATTCTCCCCCACTTTTTCATACACTTTTTCTTCTGACTCTGAAAACAAGAGAACAAATGATTTGAGGTTCAACTTGAAAAGCAGATTTATCTGAGAAAAATTGGATACATTTTCAGAATCAAGACATTTTTTGTAAACATATCTGGTGCCAAACAATAGCAAATATCACAACATCAATATATTTTTAATGTACTTCTACCGTCTGGATGTTTTTCAGGATTCTTCCCTGTATTTGCAGGACTGATTAAATGAATGCTTATTTTTCCTTCCATCACTTGCACTGATCCAAAGCAGCATCAGGAAAATCACACAGATGTTTGCTTATGAGGTGTACTATGGGCAGTAGTAGCAACCTCCTTATTTGCTGTGTCTAAAAAAAGAAAATCCTCTGGACTAATGACATTGAACTTATGGGGGTTTTAGTCAACTTCGTCCATAAAACTGTGTCACAGTTTAATTTCATACCCACTGTGAGATCTCAAACAAATGGAAATAATGTCTTGTATCCATGGTAACAAATGAGATCCACTTTACCTGATTTTGAGATGGAAATTGAATTAACTTGTCACTGCTGCATAGGTGGTATTGCCTTCAATTTATTTCTATATGAGAGCACACATACCAAGAAGATCACTTTTTGAATGGCCCTTTTTCCAGCAGTGTTTCATATGCTCTAAAAAAGTCTGTGATCACAAGAAAGGATGTTTTAGTTGTAACTATTTTTGCAACACTTCACAGCACAGCTGTAAGAATTTTTTTAATCTTGCTTCTCTGTCTGAAATGTTTCACCAGATACATGACTATAGGTAATGCAGAAAATATCACCTAGTGGTGTTGCTTAATGCTTGAAATTATAAGGCTCAATTTTCAGTTGGTATATAATTTCTCTAAATTTTAACCATTTAGTTTAGCATATTCCATGTGGAATAGAAAGCAGAATTCTTTTGAAAAAATATCCTCAAAAAAATCTTTCAGCTATTCCAAGAACAAAGCATGAAAAATATACTTTTATTGTGTATTTTCCATCAAATATAATTCTTGAAGAAATGTGCTTGCCACCTTCACACTTTGAAACAAAGGCTCAGAATTTGACAGTGAGTCTCTATTGAATTAATGATGTGTTCCAGATCCTTTATACAATCAGTCTGAAGCTGGTAGTGTTAGCAAGCCTTCAAAAAAATGCCAGTTTGCCACATAGGAGATGACACTCATTAGCATGTGTTCGAGTAAAATATAGACTTTTAATGGTCATCCAGGATTGTTCATGAACCTCTTCCACAGCACAGCCATCAGTGCAGTGTTTTAAGCCTTCAGTTAGTCATAAGTCTACAGAGCACACCTCCTTTAGCATGGCTCTAATATAACAAGATAGCTCCACCTCTTTTGTGAGGCTTAATTGGCCAATGTATGGGGCCATGCTTGTGTAGCTGTGCTGATTCCTGAACTGATGCATCTGACAATAGGCTGGTAATTTTGCATGGTGCTTCATGGCATCATGTAAGTGTAGGATAATGTTCTTTCCTCTCATAACTCCCTGAACATGATGAGCTGAATTTAGCTCCTGCAGGCACGGGTGTCATCCACAAATCTCCATTTAAATCGTGTTTCCATCTGTGTTGTGTCCAGGAAAGGTACACAAGTGCCTATAGTTCTGCTATTGTACATGCTGGGGTGTGTCTGAGACATATAAGAGGCACCTCATTGCCCCCATCCCCTAAGAGGCCTGATTCAGTGGCTGGACTTGGGATCCTACTCCAAACAGACAGTGACAGCACAGGCTCCCCTTCACTGGCAGGGGTGCATTACAGCCCAGCCATGGGGTTATTGCAGCAGCAGGGGATGCGCTGTGGTGCTTCTTAAAATTAGTGCTCAAGCTGGTGATACCTTGAGGAGCTGGAACAGAGGCTAGACAGAGTTAAGAGGAATAAAGGATATTTATTGAGGCCTTCAAAGGCCACACCTGGGCAGCACCAATGTTACAATAGGGGCTCTGCCTGGATGGCTCTAAGATGGAGGCAAAGGAGGGCCCAGTCCCGAGAACACACATTTTATATTCTTCGGTCCATTTGCATACAGGAGTCCCACTTGCCCATCCTCTTCCTTCCACGTTGTTTGTACTTTGAACATGAAGTTTGAAGAAAATATCCTTGAGTCAGCTGGAGTAGAATTGTTGTGTCTTTATCACCCTGTGAAAAGATCCTAGTAAACCTTAATAAAAAGCCACACACCAACACTGAACAGGAAACCCAAAACCTTAAGGCATCACTGGAAAGCCAGAACAAAGGTAACAGTTGTGTGTGGTGGATGTAGGGCTGACATAAAGGCTGATATGCTGCTGAGAGAGCCACCAACTCAGCTCAGCATGTCTCAGCAGGAGACAACATATTCTGGCCCTGCTGATGACACACATGGGTGTCACTATGATGCAGTGTGATAAAAGTTGACTTTTGTCTTCTCTCGTTTTTATCCCCAGACCAATACCAATTTAATGTGAATTGCAATGCAGATTGTGAACCTGAACACTTAGAAGCCAGGAGCTGCCAGAACCACTGCCTGTGTGTTTCGCTTTGTACACCTCAGAGACCCTTCCCCATTTGGTGCCGCAGGCAGAGAGTACACAGTTAATCATTACCTGTTCAATACTTTCCTGTCCTTGCTGTTCAATATGCAGCTCAAGGTCTTTCTGCAAAGGCCACATTGCTTCTGGCATTTCTTACCTACTGAGGACTTTCTTTTGCGGTTTACTAATCATTCAACATGTAAAATAAATACCACGTGCATCTGAGACTGATATACCTTTTTTAAAGAGCTCTGATGAATGCCAGATGACTAGCAATCATAAAATCACAGAATCATTTAGGTTGTGAAGGACCTTTAAGATCATCAAATTGTGCAATTAACTCAGTATTGCACAGCCCACCACTAAGCCATGTCCCTAATGGGCACAGCATTTAAACATCTTTTAAATACCTCCAAGGATGGTGCCTTCCCCCACTTCCCTGGGCAAAAGCTTGACAACGCTTTTGGTGGAGAAATTTTTTCCTAATATCCAGCCCTAAACCTTATGCCAGGCTTTCAGTGTTCATGCAGGATAGGAACATGTTGTCTATGATATGCCTCACTTTTGAGGTTGGGAGGGTAGGAATTGCTGTAGGAGTGCACTGCAGCTCCTTCTTTACACTCATTGCTCCCTCAAAGGAGGATGGTCAGAGTACATATTCAGTGATGTGGACCATGGGGAGCACACAACTTCCCCAGTACCATCACTTGGAGACAGATTGCAACCCTTTTGTCTAATAGAGGTGTCACAAGAGGCATCTATCAGCTTTTTCAGCATGACCATGTAACTCTTCTGAGTAAAAAATACAGTAACTCTTCTGAGTAGAAAATCCAAAGGTAACTAGTGTTGGCCTCACTATGCTGCCATTGAAATTAATTTGATTTCTACCATACCCAGCCATTAGAGCACAGCCAATCCATTTTCAGACAGAGCTAGCAGAATATTTTTTTCTACAAGCAAAGATGGCACTGCTCAGGTCTTTCCTTCCCTTTTTTCATAGCTTTTTTTCTCATACAAGTAGTAGAACTGAATATTTCCATGGTCCACACTCTTTCAGTGGAGCAGGGACAAAAAGAACATTTCTGTGCAGGAGCTTGCAACAGACAGTAGGGCAGGGCATTGTGAGGCTTTTTTTCCTTATCAATCTTTTAACCAATCTACCACCTATTAAGTTCCAGTAAGCCTCAGCTGGCATTGAGGTCTGCAGGTCTCAGATCCTTCACACGTGTTGTTAACTGTCACAGCCATTCCTTTCTGAAATGTCAGAAGCCACAGACACAGATGCTGGTGGCTGAAAATTGCTGAATCTGGTGCTGTGTGAGTGCCATGGCCATTATAACAATGATATACCTTTAAATATACCAGTTCTAGTAGCAGTTTAGTGCTGAAATTAAGATCATTGTTGAATAGATGGAGCATGTTATGGCTATATTTATTAATATAGCCTAAGTGCAGAGGAGATTTGTAGGCTTTTTTTATTCCATCTACTTCTCGCTCCCCAAACATCTATTCAGCATACAACTCAACCAATGTATACTTATGCACAACTATAAACTGATTCTTCTCCAAAGTAGCATTAAAGAAGAATAAATACAAGAGATTAAAAAAAATCACTTTTATTTGCATTTTACCTGGTAAATAAACAGAACAGAATAATTACTGTGGAAATGTTTTCAATTGCTACTCTTGCAGTATGAATTCCAGTTAAATTTTTCCTTTTTTTTCTTCTGTAAAAGTGGCACTGGAATAGTAATGGCAGTACTGATAACCTTATAGAGAATGATTACAAGTTAAGTATGAGGGACTGGACCCAGCATCTAGATGTTCACTTTCATGCCTGTTCCTTCTCTCACCCAGTGGCTGATATTTGAAAACTGGTTAAGATAGATGTGATCTCCCAGAAGAGAGAGAAATGTTCCCATAAGTGTTGTCTTAGTTCTCTTGTGCTTTTCAGGACCCTGTACAGTCAAATCCATGTTTAAATTTCCAGAAAATACTTAGTCTTTTGATTATATTAAAAAAACAAAAACCAAAAACTGAGCAGCTGGAAATTAAGTGCTATTTATTTACCAGATCTCAGACAAGCCAAATGGGTTCTCTTCACTGTTTAACAACCTTTCTTTATTGAAAGTAGTGTTTGATTTCCCACTTCTGCAACCACCACTTCAATAATATTAGGGGAGTGTAAATAAGGGCCCACACATATTTTAAGCACCATAATCCCAACAGCTGTTCTAGTGGTAAGATGGAGGAGAAAAGCATCTTTTTTCCTGCTAGACTGAGATTGGCAGCAAGAATAAACCCTTCATAGAGAAATAATTGGGTGCACACATTTTATTTACAATACAAAATAAATCAACTAATGTCTTCATTAACATGCTTGTGTAGTCTAGTGGTGGTAAAGGACAAATCTTATAAGTTTTACAGTCCAGTGATCTTACATGAATTTTTTAAGAGATCTTAAATACTAGCATTGGCTGGCTGATTAGAATTTCCAAATGTGTTTGATGCCATCAGAGCTAAGAACTGTCTTTCCATTACTAGGAATTGTGTTTCAGTGGAAATTACACTGGGTAAATTGATTCTCTTCCATAATATTGTTGTTCTAATTAAATTTTTGTTCCTCATCAAAATAAATAAAATATTTTTTATTGAATAGTGAATCACAATTTAAAAGATCTGTTTTGGTTTGCTGGGAAAAGGCATGCTGTATCGTGCTCATTTTCAGTCCCATGAAAGAAGAGTTGGGATCACACTGCTCAGTGCACTAACTGTGAGGAGTTATCCATAATGGACAGTACAGGTGAAAGGCTGGAGAAGGTGATGTTGTCTATCTGACATGACTAGATGATCATGTCTTCCTTTGACTATGCATCATACAAGGTGCCAACTTGTTGCCTTGTAGGACAAATATGAGGGCAGGGGAACATGACACTCATCTGGGATCAGCCCACTTTCTTTGAACAGGATTAGGATCTGCTCACCTGCTATCAGTAAAGTCAAGGGATATATGATATTCCAATCACATCCTTTAGCAAGGAAAGGAGAGAGCTTTATTGATGAGGTACAGTGGGCTTTTGTCAGGCTTCTCCCCTTCACAAGCCACCACCAAAATAAAGGATCTTGTGTAATTTTCTGTGAAGCTCATATCCCAGAGAGGGACCCCTGATGCTATAGAGCTAAGTGTCTTATTAGTAAATTTAAATTCTGAGATGAAAGATTTATTCTGTAAGGTTCCTAAGGACTTGGTCTTTTCTTCATTTGCAGCAAAATCCATAGCTGACTGAAGACAACTTGTTTTTCTTGACAAGTAAGAGGTATACTTGAAAATTACTCGGCAGAGGAAAGCTGTAGGCTGTCTCTTAAACCATTCATTGCACCACCCATGTTCTACTTTGCTCTGCTGCCCAGCCCTTAACACTACCACTTATAGCTGTTGAGGCTGAATTGCTAAGCCTCACAGAAACAAAAGAAATTGAGAGCTAATTCTCTGATATATATCTATTCTGTAGAATCCTAGAAAAACTGAAATCAGAAGGTACATCTGAAGGTCATGCACACCTCTGCTCAAGACAAGGGCATCTCTGGATTTTTCTCAGTTTTGTTCAGGACTTTGTCCAGCTATGGTCTCAGTACCCCCAGGGATGGAGTATCCTTCTCTGTGCCCTTGCTCAGAAGGCTGGCCACCCTCACTGTGGAATATTTTCCTGCTGTGTAATAAAAATATTTCTTGCTGGCTATTTGTCCTCAATCCTCACTCAAGAAAAGCTTGATGCCACCTCCTCTCTAACCTCACCCCAGGTAGTTTCAGTGTGTCTGTGTCCATCTGCCTGTTTTCTGTTTTAGTTTATTGCTTGGGATACAGGACTGCCTGCAACTACTCTTAGCACTGTAGAGCTGCAGGACCTCTGGAGTCTGTGCAATAGCAGGGGAAGGGAAGCATGGCAAACATCTCCCTAAGGACACAGCTGGACAGATTTGTCCTTTAGTGCCAGCACACACATTCCCCCATCAGGTGTGTGTCCAGCTCCCCGGCCCTCTCTGAGGTGGGAAATCTGCTTAGCAAGCTCAGCATGGTCTTTTCCGCTGGCCAGAGAGGCAAAAAAACTCACTTTACTGGTGAATCAAGCAGGAGGAGGTGCAGCTCTTCAGTAGCCCTCTTTCATCATTGCAAACCCCATGATCCGTCCAAATAATACCATCCATACAGCCAGGGACATAGCCAGACCCAAGAGCTGGCAGGGGTGAGAAACATTGCATTACACTGTGTTTAATCCCTTAAAAAACCCAAACCCACAGCCATACTCTATTTTAATAATGCCTTGCTGCAACATGGCTAACTTCCTTGAGGGCTCATTCCTAAAGCTTCTTTGACTTGTCTTTCACATTCTCCTGTTTCCTTGGTGATTTGTCAGGCCTCGTCAGCGTCTTGTTACTAATGCGTATTTGCTCAGCTGGGAAGTCACTTTCTCATTATTCAAGCCTGCCATGTGCTGGCCATTTGTGATATGAAATCTTGTCTGTCTTGCAGAAAGAGAAAAACACTCTTCCAGACAGTCCATAGGAGTACTGAGAGAAAGGTTTTTATTTTTATTTTGAAAATGGTTGCTTTCATTTTAATTAATTTTTTCTTTTCTTTCTACCTAAGGAAGATTCTGACAGGAAATGTTTGCCATCATTCCCCTCTGTATTTGTGAACAGCTTCTAAGAATTTCAAAATGTTCATTTCCTTGCAATTTTTGTCATTTTCTATTTGGCAAACTCTTCACTTCTTTTTCTTTATATAAAATAAAGTTAGAAAAGATGGGACAAGTTTTTTACTTGGGGAAAAAGAAAAACTATAATGAAATGTCAGAAATTGCTATAGTGAGTGCTTTAAATTTTAGGTAAACTCTGCAGTCATTTGAATGCCTGTGGTTTCATGATTTTCAGATCTCTGATTCTTGTGTAGTTTCAGGGAAAGGACTTCACTTTTGCACAAGTTAGTTCTGCTTCCCAGGGTTACAGTTTTACATGCATGCCTTGGTTTCTTTTGGACTGAAAAAAAGTAACATTGATGGAGATACAGCCTGCCTATTTTAGACACACGAGTTCCGCCTTCTTTGTAGGCACCTAATGAATCCATTTTTCCTATATAAGGATATATTTCCTACAGGTAGTAAATAAACAGAAATATGAGTATGTTTCTCCTACACATTATTATTTTATGGGCAGGAGAATCCAGTTTGCCTGAATTCACTGGCTGTTAAAGATGACAATTCAACTGAGTTGGCTTAGTTAAGCAGTGTAAGAACATCCCTGTTTGACTGATACACTAATTTCAGAGACCTCAATAGATATAATTTCTGCACATTCTGCAGCTACTCTATAAATGGGAGAGTCTGTGCCTCCTTCCTGTGGCTGAACAGGCTGGGTGTGCTGAAATGGCCTGCACAACCTGTGATCGACGTCACCACTCCCACCCCACAGGTGTTCTTTTGTCTGCTCCTCCTTACTGCTCTTTCTTTAAGACCTTTGTAACCTTTTTATACTTCATTTCAAGCAGCTGTAGAGAAAATCATGAAACAAAATAGCAGGGGAAGGACCATTCAGCAATATAACTGCTAAGCTTGTGGCAAATGCTGGTTTTCCTTTTTCATTATTCTGTCCGCCTTACAGCATCCTAAGTAGAGTCTCAGGCCCTGTGATCATTTTTGATCTGCCTCCCTTTTCTTTGTATGCAAAATTGGTTTCATGCTGGAAATCATGAATCCTTATGGGATCCTTCTCTGTCCAGCTAGGCTTGGGATGCCACCACACTTCTAGGTATGTCCATATTTTATATTCAAATCCACACTGCCTTTTGGGGAGCAATGAAGAACTGTGGGCAGGGAGGAGGAAAGGAAAGAGGAGTATTTCATGGCTGCATGGTGCTACACAACATCAAGCTATTACTTTCCCTTTCTCATGTATTCCGAGTCAGTGTGTGCTGCTCGGTTGTTAGCATTCTTGGCCACATGGGTACTGCATTGTACACAGCCTGAGTAATTCAGCTGACTTCAATAATGCCATCTATATTTAATGTTTCAGAAGCTGCAAAAATTGGTTTAAGATGGTAATTTTCTGTCTGCACTTTTCACATCTATGCAATATGAGTGGTACTGAACTGTCTCTGGCAGGGATTCATCATTGGAGTGGGAATGTGTGAAAAAAAAATCAAAATAAAACACACACCCTCTTTTGCTCCACATAATGAAATTACCTACCCACTTATTGTGTACAGGGAGGATTTGGTCCTCGTGAATGAAGGAAGCTTAACATGGAATAGTGATATCTGCCATTTCTACACAGTTCCAGAGTTGCCTCTGGAAGCAATGTCTTCCATTTTTTGGGATGGTCTAAAATGCATTGATTGATCTCTGCACAGGCAACCAGGAGGTTAATTCTTTCTGACATTCCTATCTCCTCTCTGGAAACACCAATAAGAGGATATTAGTGATGTCTGCCAGTCTAATCTGGTCCTACTACACAGCTACATCTCCTAGGGTCAAGCTGGCAGCCGTGGTGACAAACGCTTTTGGTTGCATGTAGACCAGCTGAGCTTCCAGGTTGCTACTGGTGGAACTCTGCAGGTGTCTCTCTTCATGATCATCAGAGCTGTGATGAGCTCTGTGATGTGCTTTTCCACTTCCTGACACTTAGTTCAAGCAATAATATGCAGGGCACCCTCACAGACGCATTGAATTGCACACTGGGATATGGAATAAAACAGAAATATGAGCCAGATATTTCCTGGATGTATATACATGAAATCAGTTCTTTGCCTGATAAAACTGGGAAGCTTCTGTCTGAATGCTGTGTCACAAAGCTGGGAACATCAGGGCTTAAAGGGAATGGCCAGAGATGTGAGACAAGATTGAAAGAACAGACACTTGTATAGCTTCGGGGCCCATTGGTGTACCTACACTGGGAAACTGGCAGAAAGGCTGATGGCCAAGTAGGTGGAACAGTATCAGACAGCATAATCACTGAAACCAAGAATAATCTTTTATTTTGATTGATTGTGGTATATAGTTGCAAGAAATTTGAAAGGTAGAAGAAATATCTATAGGATCAATTTTTGATAAGCAGATATATGTATGAAAAACAAAGTAATTCTGAATAATTAATACTTTCATCTTGGCATCATTCGTTGTAATCTTTATGGAATGCCTGTCTGCTTATAAGCAGGCGTGACAGCAGTCACTGTTATGAAACTTGCCTCATTTCTGCCAGTGTAAGATCCTTTTCCCATTTGCTTCTAACATTACCAAACATCACATGTTTATGCTGAAATTTTTCAGGCTGTTCATCTGTCTTGGGCTGATTTTTTTTTCGGTCACATTTACTATTTCTTCATTTTCCAAAAAAGAGAAAAATATGCTGTTTGGCAGGTATAACTCCTTGTTACAACTTCTTGGTGGCATCATCAACCAGTCAGGAAAAGGGATATCCAAACCCAACCCATGAAAAATTAGCAGTTCTGCAGCTTTTAGAGATAAATGAGGGAGAAAAAAAAGAAAGTTAAATCCCCAAGGGATGGCTCCAAATCTTTAATTTTGAAAGTTGAATGAGAAGGTCCCAGTCCTGTGAATTAAAAACCTTATATATGACTGGGAATAGGATATCTTAGTTACAGTTGCTCTGCTTTCCACCTCTGTGGAAATAGGACACATTTACTGTCTTTGGAGCCTATGCACACACAGTAAACCTTCAATAGTTGACAGTTTAACCAGTAAGACTGATAGAAGTCTGATAGAAAGTTTTGTCTCATATCAAGCACTTTGTAGCTCATACTCCAATAAGAATCCACACTCTTTTACCTGGGGGAAACTGAGAATGTTGGATATTTTCCTGGGATTCCTGTTCCTTGTTGGTCCAGAGCCAAGTACAAAGATGCAAAGCATCACATCTCCCTCTCTCTCATGTACTCAGTGTCTTCCACACCTATTCCTCTCATTCTCAGACAGTTTTATAAAAATTGCCTTAAACACAAAACAGGAAAAGTAAGGGACAAAAGAAGACATATAATTAGACTAAATCACGGTGGGAGATCTCAGTGGGAGATGTAAAAATAAAACAGTGGAAGTTTGTGAGCTGATCTGCAATAAGTAAAATATGGCCATGGAAGAACTATGGGGACGGGGTGGGTGGGATAGAGAAGGAGGTTTAATTTCAGTTGTGCAAACAAGATCAACCCAAGAGTCAATCTTGGTTTCCTTTTTGTAACAGTCCTTCAGCTGTGAAAGGTTATTCAGTGGCAAGATGAACTGAAAACTCTCCTGGGATCTTCCAGATGTGAGCTTATGTTGTTCAAAAGGATGGCCTGTAGGGCTTTTACTCCCAGAAGCTGGAGTAAAATTTTCTCAACCAGGATGAAGGTGGAGTCTGGCCACACTGGTGAGACATAACTGCTCAGAGAAGACTCTGAAATGGGGGTCATGACTCCTTTCTCATGATATATTCAGGTGTGTGAGGTCAAACAGGTTTCAGCTGCAAAGGAGAGGGCATCTCACTGGCTGCTGTTAGGTGATAGTCTCAGATGTTTCAGCTAGTGACCATTGAGAGGGATTATGGCATCTTTCTGGTGTCTTGTGTTCTCTACTTCTCTTCTGAGGACTGGAGTCCATTTTTCTAAATTGCAGACATCAGCTAGAACTATCCTAGGTGAACCTTAAAGGCATGTTATGAGTTTACATTGGGTGACTAGATGGTCCTGTCTGCATGTAACCTGAACCTGCATGGGTATCAGCCTGTGACCTCTGGCAGTGTATACAAATCCAGTGTATCTTTTGACAATGGCGGAAGTAGTACCCAACAGGTAAGGTAAACTGTTTGAGAAATGCCAGAGCAAAGTTTCCCCCACACAAAAGCTGATTGGGTATGAGCCTCAATAGAAGAGACCTATTTATTTCATGGAAAAATCTTGGGATTCAAAATGATCTTGTGCTGTGGTAGAGTGAAAACACATATCAGAATGTCTCTTGAAGGCTCCCAGGGAACAGTCCAGGCGGCATGATCCATCAAAAAGCTAACCAACTCAGCTGGACTGTAGAGTGTGTGAGATATAATCAGACATATACCCATGTGTATTTTTACTTCAGTGGCTGAATTAATCCATCATACTGATGTTCACTTACAACAGAAATACACTACCAATAACTCCACCAGTCCCTGGAATGTCATCTGTTTCCAAGTCACTCTGAAAACAATGCTGACACCATGTCCTTTGATGCCTGGGACTTCCAGTGCAGTGGAACAAGACTAAGACTTTTTCTAGGTTTGCTGTCTGTAACATACCAATAGGATGAACACCTGCAACATCAGTTTCAGTCAGCCACCAGCCCTAAGCACAACCATAAACTAAGCTTTAAATGTAGGTACATGGCTAAATCAGTAATGCATGTTAGTAAAGCAATTAGTAGTTAAATTACTCCTTGAAATGGAGTGTGCTTACAAGCAATATGTTGCCCCAGAAAATCATAGTTTCCTTTCTTATTCACTAAGAGAAAACACATTAACTCTTTTCTTAACCCATTTATCTGCTCTTGCTCTTCATCGGTGTCTAACATTCTTCACATCACTACAAAAACATATAACTATTTCAGAATTAATTAAATCTACTGACCTGCTCTTGGCAGTCACAATAAATCTATGCAGAATCTAAAGCTAGCCAGGATCAGGGAACGTGGACTTTCAAATATGCTTCTTCATCCCAGAATTCTCTTCATAAAAATAGATTTTGGTCATAGCTTTTTGTTTTGACAATAGATCAGCAGTCTTCCTGGATGATATATTGATTGTAGGGCATTGGCCTTCCTGATCTAATAAAATATTGCAGCACAAGACAAAAAGAAAGGAAAGCTTTTGTCTTCTTGGCAAGTCAATCTGAAAGCTTTCCAGAATATTGCTTTGCATAGAATGAAAATGGCTGTGGGCCAATTTCTAATTATATTAAAGGTCTGTGCTTTTAAATTATTTATGTACCACAGTGTTTACCCCAGTATTATTAAAACCACCACATATACTTCTACAAATAAGATTTTGGTTCAGATGAATGTGACAGTCACTCTGTGGGTGACATACTACACCAGGAGTTTCTACTTTAATGTAACAAATAGCTTAATGCACATTAACAGATGCATTACTTGTGGTGCACTGCTGCAGAAGGAGATGCAGATGAAAATAATTTACCTCTGGTCCATTTAGAGACAGAAGATTATGCAACAATAATAAATGTAAGAGCCGACTGCAAAACATTGTTTGAAATGAGGATTTGTCAAACTAGGGTTTTTAAACTGTTTTGGATTCAGACAAGGCTAACGAGAAACTTACTTTGTTTATGCAGCAATTGCTGAGCATACAGGAAGAATTAAATAACAAAAAATCCGAACTGGAGCAAGCAAAGGAAGAACAAACGCATACACAAGCGATGCTTAAAGTCCTGCAGGAACAGGTGAGTAATTTTGGCAGGAGAATAATGCTGGCTTAGGCATCCTATGGGGAAGGAAGGCAAAACCATTAGCTCTGAAAGTCTCATGGCTTCATCTCCAAAATCCACAGCAGTCTGACCACAGAATATGCTGTGAGCAAAACCTAACCTTATGTGGCTTGTCTGTCTGCTCTGATTAGCCTAACAGTTTGAGAAAACAGAATGAAAAGGGACCCTTACTTTATACTATCTGATACTGGATTTCATGTTTTGAGTATCTCCTCTTTTGTATTCTACTTAGATATCAGTGATAAGTGTTTTTGCTCTGAATTAAAGAAAAATGTTGGGGGAGTTAAATATACCTAAGAACAGCTCTTCCTTTTCAGATTAGTGTTGAAAAAACTATTTTGGCATCTCCTGTGTAATTCACACAAGCATGAATATATATTAAAAAACTTACAGTGGCATTATCATAATGGCATTAAAAAAGTAGTTATCTATTCACTTATTTTAGTAGAGAGAATCAAATCTCTGTAAATCTGATTGTCCCACCTTCTTTGATACTGAGGTATATTATGACGCACAGAAGTATATTTGATAGCATTGTTTTATAAGGATGGTAAGATGGATAGCTACAGAGCAAAAAGCAAGTCTAGCCCTAAATCTGTAAATCTAGAGAAGAAACACTGCATTGTGTTCAAGCAAATATGTTTTATGTGTAGACCATGTGCCTCGGACACACTGAAATTGAAAATCCCCACCTATGCTGCACAGGCACAGTCTCTGTTTTGAGACCTTATGTTAATCCTTTCTATAGAAACTTTCAGCTAATATATTGATGGTTTTGTTAAGTATTTGCAGTTTAAGGTCTGTGGGATCTGAATTGCTTAGCTGGCAGATATTCAAAATGCTGATGATTCTTGTGTTCAAGATTTTTCATCATATATGTCTGGAAATGTCTGCAGACAGATGTATACATTTAATGTTCACATTAGGAAAAGTAAATTATGTTTATTTCATATTTTTTTAATGGTTGTTATGAAAGCTGGGACATTGTTCCACATTTAACATTTATCTTTGAACATATCTTATGACAAATATATTAGACAAACTAGTAATTTACATTCTGGAACCTTTTGTGTTCAGATACATGTTCTTAGCACTTTTGGTCACAGTGATAACCTAAATGAAAGCTGAGGCAAGACTGTAATACAGAAAATGGCATAAGGAAGGATGGATTTGGTAATGACAGAATCTTTATAAACAAATTCCACCAGGTGTCTTTAGTTAATTGCATTTCATTTCCATTTTCACATGGCTTTTAAGGTATAGCATTATAAAGTGCTTTAAAAAAACAAAAAACCAAAAATTGCATGAAGGTATTTTATATCTTTGTAGCAATTATGTGCTGCAAAAACATATAGGAAGATCTAGCAGTGTGAGGCTCAGTGGGGACCACCAGGGCAGACTTCTGAATCTCTGCAGACTCTTTGTAATTGCGAATCAAATGTGCACTCATGCTAGGCAGACAGGCGAAACAGTAGCTGGAAGAAAGGCAGGATGGATCTGCATTTCTCTTGAGAATTAGCTCTGAAATGCGCCTAAGGCCAAGACTGTAAGTAGCCAGAATTCCTGAAGAGTTCTAGGCAGCCAGTGTGCTCCTCCAAGAACCCTGAATGAGTTCCAAAAGTTTCCAGAACAGCAGAAGCCCTTGCGGTAATGACACCCACTTGCCAAGACTCACAGCTTTCCTTTACAAGCACCACAGTTTATCTGTGTGTTTTATCCACAATGGGTATTGAAAATCATCCAGCTGAGCCGAGTAAATAGAGCATTTCTTTCAAAAATAAATAGCACAAGACTCCTGCCTTAACTTTATGGTGTAGTTTTGTGAGAGGTTTGCTAAAAACTGCCTTTTCATCCCAACTTGGCAAAAGGATCCTGTCCTGCCTCAACTCAGGGAGTGTTTGCATGGGGAGGTGCAGCTCTGAGCATGGCTGCTCCAGGCACCTGCCCAGCCACATCCAGGCTGGGATGTCCAGCTGGGAGAAGTCCTGCTTGCTGGTGCACCATATTGCATTGCTGTAGCCAAAAGGCTCCTGAATCACATCCAGCACGTGGCTGTCAGCTCTGGTTGTCTGAGGGATTCACACCCGCTGGTTTGAGCCAGGCCTACCCCACCACAGCATTAGACTTATCAGATATTTTTGATTCCTCATCCCTTCTCCTTCCAGGCAGGCCCCTGGCTGTTGCTGGCATTAGCTCTGTGTGTTGCCTCAGCATACTCTCCACTGCTAACATCACACTCGCCCCTTACTTGCCCTGGGGTCAGAGTAGGGGTCAAGGCAAGTTCTGTTTTTCCAATATTGTGCATTTTTCTGAGCTTCCTATTCCAGCATTTCTCCATTTAACATGTAAGAGAAGAAAATAATTTAATAATTATATTCTAAATAATAATTTAGAAAAAAAATGGGGGGAAAAGGGACTTCACCCCTTTAACCTGCGGGAATGCAGCTTCACACTTTCTACCCTTAAGTTCTCTGCCATTATCTCCACTGGTTCACCTTTACCTCCTCCTGCAGAGGTCCTAGTTTTGACATGGATGCAAGCACCTTCTTGCCTGGGCCCTGACATCCTTTTCAGAGCGAGGTGTGGAATAAAAGAGATGGAGAGGCTCAAGCATTCTCTCTGCATTATATCAACTGATGAAGCAGTGCCAGGGCAATAATGGAGGGAAACCATGCGGGGGCAAAAGCCTGCAAGACCAAAGTGGGCTGCAGGCTGAGCCCAGGCTGCCATCAAACCCATGTGTGGCTGATGGGGATGTGGAATGTCAGAAGAGCATTTTGACAGGGAGCCACAGTCACTAAGGGGTGACAGCACTTTATCAACCTGGAAAGGGAAAAGCAAAGCGTAAGCAATGAACTGTGTTCCGTGAGTGCTTGGGACAATCACGTCAGCATGCAGAACAGTTTTACAAAACTGAGCATGTTCTCCTGACCTCCTATTCAGATGAGTAACTCAACTGAACCCAACAGGACTGCTCATGTTGGGTGAATTTCTGCAATGAAGAATTGGCAGAATCAGGAAGCAGCTCTTTCTGTCACACTGTGATGCATAAATACCTAATTTAGGTGCTTGGCTGGAAGTAGCCATCTCAGCTCATTCCTACCAGCTATCCTCACAGTGAGGTGGTTTCATAGGATGGTTATTTTTTCAGAGTAGGAAAAACATGTAGCATTCTTTGGAAATGCACCACCCTGCTGTCAGTATAAATTGCAGACTTCTTGAGGCTTTTGAAAGATGAGCTTCAGTGAATTGGACCAGGAGACCTGATGATTTTGCAGTCCCCAGATATCCTTTGTACTACTTTATCAGGAAGTATTGCTCTCTTCCCTCTCCATCAGGACTGGTTTAGTGGCCTGAGCAGCAGTTCCTGAATTGGGGCAGTTCACAGCCCTGCATAATAAGGTACAAACAGACTGCTTACCTTAATTGTCAGATTGGAAACTGAACAGCTGGGAGCTGAATCACACTCAGTTCAGCTGTTGTTGCCACATAACAAAAATATGATGGAGGTAACCAAATCCCTAGGATGGTAGTCTACCAACATTTCTAAGTCAGACTCTAATCAATACATATTAGTGTTCCATATCATCAGTATTTTAGAACTATTGCAAATCAGCCACAGCTGTAGAATCAACAGTTACATCAAACCCATATTCTTTGGTGAAAAAGAAGGAATTCAGAGGAAAGTTGTGTTTATTGTTCCCCACCCCTCCCCTCTCCCTCCATCTCCCTCCTCCACATGATATCTACTGTGAATTAAATTACAATAAAAGCATGACTCTTCAGAGCTTAACCTAAAAAGCAAATGATTCTGTGAGTTTCATTTAAGTGTACAAACCTCCATGGCTTATAGGCTCAGGAGAGGTGCGGTGTCTCCTCTTTGCTCTGTTTGCTCAATCACAGGATGAACGACAGCATATTTCACTGGGGCTCAAAATGTGAGCTAGGACTTTCCCTAAATCTCCTGAGAGTGATCTTTACAATTCCCAGTGTAATCCTGGATTTTCCCCTAAAAGCTAATTCAGGAGAGAAAAAAAAGTTTTTGTTCAGGTCATATATTTGCAGTGTCTCCTCAGTTCTTCCTGCCACTGGTTAAATAAAAGGGCTGTTCTTCATTTCCCTTCCTTTTCCATCATACCCAGGAGCCATGTCAGTTATTTAGGTATGTTGTCAGGAAGACAATGTATAATAGCATTTCAGCATCTTACCTCAAAATATATCATTCAAAAGTAATCATTGGCAAAACACTGTTTAGCTAGTGGCAACTTGCAAATATTGTAAAGTTTAAATTAATAGCAACAACAATGGGAAATTAAACTGTTTATTATTCTTGAGAGAGAAATCTGTGCACCTTTTATGCCTTGAAACTACTTTCTAGTCTTATTATTTAAAAAATAATGACTCAGTCCTGTTATTATTCTTTTTTTTTTTTTTGCCAGCCTATCAAGCCTTAAGTATGTTGGTTTCAAAATGGTTTGAGCAAAAACTCATTAGAATTATATGCTCCATCTGTTTTTCTCATTGGAAGCTTTATAAAATACTCCTTCAAATAAATCAAAGATAACTGTGTAAAATACTGAAGTAATCTGCTTGTTTTGTTTTGTTTTGGTTTTTTTCACTCTGCAGTTAAAAAGCGCCAAGGAATTAGCAGAAATCAATGGGCATGAGGAATCTCAAGCAAATGTAGGTACCTCTGTCTATGTATAGATTTAGTACATGTATGTGTATGGTCTCAAATTTACTATGTATATCTTAAAGCTAATAGAATGGCTGAATTATTTGCACATTGGGCTTTTTTCTTGAAGCCACAATTCAAATCCCAGTAAACTTCATTTGAGGTAGATAAATTGGGTTCCATGCAATTTACTTTGTAGGATTTATTTGGATGAGACTTTAACAACCAGTGTCCTACTTGCTCTATGTGGGTGTTAAAGATACCATGGAAACGACTGCAAAAGAAATGCTTTTCCTTAGTGTCCTGTCCAGGATTATTCAAGCTACAAACTTATATCATTTGTCTCTGTGGCTGCCACCTTGCAGCTTGGCAAGCCTGGCCATATTTCAGTTCTGAGTGAAGTGGTTCGTATATGTGTATAATTTTGAAACAGTTGATTTTCACAAAAGGACAAAATTAATTTGTTGAATCATTATTTTGTCTAAAATCATTAAAGGATTCTTAAGGTCATGTTTTTTTCAAACCTGCTGCCAAAAAAAGAAAAAGGCTTCTGTTATTCCCTTAATGATTACCGACAAAACAGCAATTTTCACAAGGTGGAGAAGAGAAAAAAAAAAAGGATAATTTCCTGCTATATTTGTCATCCAAACCGTGCCGTCTTGTGCTTTGTCATAAACATATGAATATTAAAACAAATTATATATAATATCTTCCTCCTGGCCGAGTGAACTAGCAACAGTTTAAACACTAATTTATTTTTAACACCTATTTTAGTTCATGTGTTGTCTAATGGCTCAGTCAGGAAAGCAGTTTTATTTTAAACCTGAATGGAAGGCTCAAATTTTCTGAACTGCTTTTTTGATAAGAAAATGTTGTCTTCATTTTTTAATCCTTTTCTAAATCTCATTCATTGTGATCCGTTTCCGCAGTGAAGTCGATAGAGCCTCCTAGCTCTCAGCATTTGGACAGGAGACATTCAATATTGTCTGATAGCTCCAACAAATCTGCAGCTGCAGTCTGTCTGCACAGCATCCCATTGCCCCTTTGAAAGATTCCATGTGCAAACCAAAAATGCATTAATCCAGAGATGATCTTGAAATATTCACATATGCTAGCTAAAAACTGGTCGTTGTCCAACAGCTGGTTGCAGGTTTCCCAAAGGAAATCCTAGAGGAATATCTACATAAGTCTTAGAAACTCTCTAAAAGAACTTGCTTCCTCCCAAAAATGAGGGTGAAACAATGTTTTGCAGTATTGATATGTTTTAAAGGGAAATAACCTGAAAACTTCAAGTTGTACCATTTTTGCTCATATGTAACTGGATAAAGAGAAGTGCTTGAAAGTTTTATATTTATATATTATAAAGGTTGAAATAGCATTAAAAGGAAACATTTCAATTGTGTAAAGAGAGTGTTTTGGTACATCACTCCCAGATATCGAAAATAAAATATTTCAGAATATTTGGTTAATAGTAAATTTTTCAAAATGTAATATTTTGATCCAATTTGTAATTGTACAAGTTCTTCAAATGCCTGAATTTTCCATAGGATAGAAACTATTTTCTGTCCCTCTTTTCCATGAGCTCTTCCCCAGCTGATCTCATAGCAT
This sequence comes from Anthoscopus minutus, assembly GCA_013399455.1. Taxonomy (NCBI): domain Eukaryota; kingdom Metazoa; phylum Chordata; class Aves; order Passeriformes; family Paridae; genus Anthoscopus; species Anthoscopus minutus. The sequence goes on from VWYI01005847.1 coordinate 28,696, forward strand.
TATTTGACTCTTAATAAAAGAAGTCAATGCCTAGATTAATGGCAAAGGGGGAAACCAGATAGTTACAATTATTGAGTCACAGTTGCAGCCATGTATTCAACAATATTACCACCATGAAATCCGAGAAAGTACAGCAGTACAAATGAAAGTAGAGAAATAGAGGGAAAGAACTGATGTTAAACATTTGTTACAATAATGAACTTCGTAAAATGAAAGCTGAAGTGCCTTTTAAACAATTGTCATTTATATCAAATATGTAGCACTCAGGTGTTGTGCCTTGCAGGTTGTCTCCACATATATTCTCAGCAGACTCCATGGGTTTTGCCCCTGGCCACTGTGCAAATCAGGGATGATCAAAGAGAAGAAGGCTTGGTGGCTCCTGCGTGGTTCTTAGTGAGATGTGATGCATATAATTGGATTAGGACATATTTGTTACAGATGACAGGTTGAATTCAGCAAATGAAATACCTCTACATGCCGAGCAACAGTGGGAAGTGTTGGTAAGGAAAAATGGCACTGTATGCCTGTACACTGAACACACAATCTTATCTTCACACTGTGGCATATTTAGATTACTTACTCTGCAGAAAACCAGGCTCCTAGAAAGGACAGAAGAAACTTTAGGCACAGTGCATACACATCAAGAAAGCCCATACTGTAACCTTAAAGATTACTTTCTTCATTCAGAATTTCTCCTGATGGCACTAGTCTGCACTATCCTTTACTTTAGAAAATGGTGTTACTTAAAATAAAACATGGAAATATTTTTCTCAGCAAAAGCAGATACAGATAAAAATGTATACTTAGACCTATCCTGGTCTTCTGCATACTCATTATGTGAGACCATCCTGAAAGGGAGACAAGGATCTGGACACCTTTGGAAAAAGAAAAACTTCCCTCCTAAAGTAATTTATAGGTCCCCAACATACAAATTTACCTTCATTTTTTTCCCCATGTTTTTGCAGGAAAATTAACTAAGTCAACTAAGGAGCTGGACCAATTGCAATGTCACATACCCTGCATGTCAGTTCACGCACAAATCTGTGATGGTGGGGTAGACCAAAATTTCAGTGTATTGCCAGTACATCTGTTATTTCTAGAAAGCAAAACCATCTTACAAGGTTCTTTACAGAGTCATAAGGGTATTTCATGAGTGATTTGCCAGGTACATGAAGTAATATTTGTTATGGCTGTTGACATTTCCCAGCTATACTGTGTGTCAGGAAAGGCCAAATGTCAGGCTCAGGCAGTACACAAAGCCCGAGATGCTGGCCTGGTGTTAACAGAGACTTCAACAGCCAGCACTGCCAGAGGTACTGGCACTGAGTGCTCGTTTCCATCACTCCTGCTTTGGAAGAGATCAGTCCTTGCTTCTAATCTGACCTCTTCATTTCCTCTTCATGGCTCATATAATGATATTTCATTCACATCTCTGTCTTAACTGAAGTGAAAATAATGACCAATGGACTATCATAATTTCAGATATAATCCTCATCAAGAGTGTTCCCAGACTCTTGGGACTTGAATACTCCAAACATGAAAACAATAATCTTGAGTGGGAGCTGTGCTTGAGTAGAGACCACTTTGCAAACTGAAAATGCTAGTCACATGTTTTGTAACTAACTCTACAAAGACAATTTATTCTTCTACAGTTTCTGTTAAGTTCAGTAGCTTTCTGTGAAGCCTCTAGTACATAAATTAATTCTGTGTTTTGATCAAAGATTTCCTTTTGCTCGCTGCTAAATTCAGTATAGATATGGCACTGCATGCAAATATAGTGAATACGTTCCTGGTTTGGGGGTCAGAAGGTTAACATTCATGGTATCCCTCTACTGTAAATGGAGAAAGGAAGATCTTTTTTATACAAGCCTTACTCAGTGATCTTCCAGGAGTTTGTTGCTCTCCCTTGTCAGCTATCTGCCTTCCATAGATGGCTTCTGTGGATAACTCCCGCCCTTTGTAAAAGTGCTGCAAAATTGTAATCAAGTGTATTAGTCTGCCACATTCAGACCAAAGCAGTACATGGGCAATGGTCACAGAAGCGTTTTGAATGCCAATTGCAATTTTATGGCAAAGTCCTGACATTGTTGAAGTCACTAAAGAAATTCCCATCAGGTTAAAAAGTCAGAATTTTGCCAAAAGGCTTCTAGAGTTCTCATTATCACCAAGACATAATAAAACTAATATATTTCAGAAAGTAAAACTGATTTCACCAGTAGGGGTTTTTTTGACCAGCTTTTTGTTGTGTTTGAGATTCATTGTTTGAACAAAGTACTGACTTTGACTGCATTTGTCTGTCTGCCTTCAGTTAGTGTCTCCTGCAGCTTGAACACAATGTTCTGGGGGCTTTTCTCCAGAAATGAAATCAGTAATATTAAGTAGGGATACATTTTTCCATTTGAATGCTTGAAGCTGTTATTAGAGCATCTCCTGAGTTCAACTAAGCATCTTACATTTAGTGTTGATTCTTCCTTTAATTTTTGTCTTTTGTATTTGCCTTTGAACCAGTTTCCAGATGATCCCTGACTCTGAGGAGTGGGGATATATCGCTGCATTGCTCACTTTATACTACACTGAAAGTGATGATGTTCCTAACGATGCCCCAGATTTCTCTTTTCTTAGAGCAGGTGAATCACTGATGATCTTCATCAAAGAAAAGATGGTTCTTAAGTAAAGCTTACTTTTACAACAAGTCAGACAAAGATTTAAAAAGTCAAACTCATCAGAGTTCACTTCTTGTACTTCACTATACAAAGCTTTAATTTAGGCATCCAAAGGTGCCTGCTGTGAATATCTCAGTGTATGTGTTAGTACACACATGCCATTTGATGTGGCAGCTCCACTTGGTGTGGCAGCATCACATTGAGCCAGGTGAGATGGAAAGGGCCCTGAAAACAGGGAGAGAAGTATGAACTACAAGAGTGCAAAATCATCCCAGTAGTTTGGGAGCGTGGAACAGAAGTTGGTCATCTTTAGTGATGAAGATACCAAGTGGTTGCTGCTGCTTCTGCTTCACATTCTTGTGCGTGCAGCAGTCATTTCCTGGTTATCACACTCTTCAGAAGGCTTGCTCTTCCCAGAACCACATAGGCTTGCAACAAAAGATGTACGCAATATGGCTTATATAAGAGCAATTTGAGTCTAAAATTACAGGCCAGAAAACCCCTGTGCAGGCCTTGCATATGTCAGGAACTGTGTGTTTCTCTCCCATCTGAGCTTCCCGGGTTTGTAAGCTGTGAACCTTTGCCTCAGCAAACTGATGTTGGTCACTGAGTACCTTCCTTGGACTCCCCCCAGTGAGGTCCTCTGGCTTTGCAGCAGGCATTTCTGGAGCACAGGGGTGTGATTGGGCACTGCAGAAACTGAGGCAATGACATCTGAATGCCTTAGAGGGTAAGGAAAGTGTCCAGGCAGCCTCCCCATACCCATGAGCTCAAGGCTAATATTCCCTGCAGGGAATGCCAGAAGTTGGGGTTTGTCTCTCTGCCACACCTGAGGAGAAAAGACTGTGGTCATCCTCCAGCTACTTTTGTTGTAGCTGCTCCCTTCTGCAAGTGTATAAAGAGAGCCAGCAAGAATAATGAAGAGTGCAGGGATGAGGACAGCTCCTTGAGAAGGGAGAAGTGGTGTTTGGTTTCTCATCATGGGTGTGTTGTGTCATTAGGAGAAGGTGCAAGGACCCTTACCCTGATTGGATTGGAGCTGTCAGGGGGCTTTAGAGAGGCACATTTGCTGTCTGTATTCGGGTTCTTCTGTCCTGGTGGGGCGAGTACCAGGGGCCGGGGAGTGGCTGTGCCTCTTTCTATTCCCTACTTTTTCCATTCCAGACATTTATGTGTAGCCCTTCCATCACTTGTTTCTTCTCATTTCCTTCAATTTAAGGCACATGGACCGTGATAGATTCAAGCAGCTCTGACCATTTGCAGATCAGCAGCTTTCCTACTTACTGCGACAGGCATGAGGAATGACCACCTCCTGAATTCAATACCACAAGGCCTGAAAGTAGCAGGAGTTTAACAGGCTGTTTAGGATGTTATCAAAGAGCCCACTCAACCTCCAGAAGTTCTTTTACACTGGTAGATCAAATCTCCCTGAGCTCCCCCGTTTGCTACCCCAGCCCTGGTTTGCCATTTCAGAAGGCAGAGAGAGTTTCATTAAAGTGGTACAGATGTCTCTGCTGACTAAATCACAGTCTCTATGAGATTCCAGCCATGATTGAACCCTACAGCGAGAAAACAGGGAGCAGACCAAGATACATTCTGACACAGAATGTGCTGCCTGAAGTGGGTCTGGGCTGTAGCAATAACCCCTTTGTTAATGTGCAGCAAGAAATCACACCACTTTCCTTGTGCCTAATTAAGAGTGTCAGAGTGACTTGGCTTTTGATTGCAGTGAATTCTGATCATCTGAGGGAGGAGAAAGAGAACTCTGAGACACAATGATAAAACCCATTCAGCCACCCACTCAGCAAATCACAAAAGTTTTTTTTTACTTTAAATTTCATATGAGCTCCACAGGGAGAGAGATTTTCAATGCCCAGAGCTACCTGACATTTTAATAATATCTGATCATTATGTGGAGCCTTTCATCCCAAAGCATTTTCCCCGAGTATTTATACTGCACACGTACACAGGAGTCATCCTGTCATTTCTAGTGAGGAATAACTTTCAGCCTTATACATATGCAGCTGTGTGCTTAACCCACACAGTGTGCAAGGCAGATTGGCTTGTCAGAGCACTCAGGCTCCCCCGCAACCACCTGAAGGATGATGGGCCACCTCTGCTTCAGCCACAAGCCTGCTGCTGCAGGGGTTTCTATACCTGGGCCTGCTACTCCTGGAGCTTGTATACCACACTCACACACCCTCCAACTGGCTTTCAAGCAATAGACAGGGAAAAAAATGACAGAAGAAAGAAAGGAACTTCAGTATTCCCAAGAGCCACTCTTCATTGAAAGGTTTTCATTTGAAAGAGCTTTAAAGGTCATCAAGTTCTAATCCCCTGCCATTGCAGGGGCAGAGATAGTTTTCACTAGACTAGATTGCTCAAAGCCTCATCCAGCCTGGCCTGGAACACTTCCATGAATGAGGCATCCACAATTTCTCTGGGCAACCTATGCCAATGTCTCGCCATCCTCACAGTAAAAAATTTCTTCCTCGAATCTGATCTAAACCTGCCCTGTCAGTGTAAAGCCACTTCTACTTGTGCTGTTCTAACATTGCCTTGTAAAAAGTCCCTCTCCAGCTCTCCCCAAGGTCTTCTCCAGGTTGAACAACCCCAACTGTCCTGTCCTCAGAGGAGAGGTGCTCCAGCCCTCTTATCATCTTTATGACCCTACTCTGACCCTGCTCCAGCAGGTCCATGTCCTTCCTGTGTTGGGAGCCCCAGAGCTGGATGCAGCACTACAGGTGGGGTCTCACCCCAGAGCAAAGCAGAGGGGCAGAATCCCCTCCCTCACCCTGCTGGGCACTCTTCTTTTGATGCAACCCAGGATACAACTGGCTTTCTGGGCTACAAGCTCACCTTGTTGGGTCATATCAAACAATATCCCCAAGTTGCTCTAGGGAATCTCAGAAAGAGTTTGTCATTCTGACCAAGATCCACTCCAAAGGAATAAGAACTCCAAAGTGTTTGAGTACTTTTTGCATATTCAGATGTGGAAATTTCTAAAGTTAATATCTTTCAAATACAAAACCATGGAAAAAAACATTCACTCTCATAAGCCATTTAAGGTTGGTTTTCCCTGCCTGTTACTTCTTTTTATTTTAACAAAGTAATTTTCAAAACTTTTACAAGTCCTAGAAAGGAAACAAACTGCCTTTTTTTTCCTCTCTCTCTCTTTAACTTTTCTTTTGGAAGTGCATCATTCTAGAGGAGTTTACAAGAGCAATATTTGTGCTAAAGACAATTTCAAAGGGTTTCCGCAAATTGTCAATCACGAATAAACATGAAGTACCTCCTCCTACAATGACTTCAGCAGAGCTGGTGGGCAAGTGATGCTTTCATTCAGCCAGACATTTGGTTTGCTGCAATTCTCTAAAACTAAATGTACAAAATGACAATTACCTTTTATCTTGCAAAGCAACCACCTTCACATCACATAAAACATCTGTGTTAAGTCATCAGGAACCTACACATAAATCCAGCTTTTGAAAATGAAGCAACCTGATCATACTTTAGAAAATGAGCATGAAGTAACTTTCCTATTAGTCATCCATGTTTTATGTATGTACATTCCCATAAAATAAATGTGCTCATATAGAATAAAAAAAATATAAAGAGATAGTTTCAATGAGAAAAGCATTTTCAGATTATTGCTAGTTGCCTAAAACTCAGCAGGTGAAAGTTACAATAGTAAAAGCTTTATAATGAAAAGTTGAAAGCATCTCTCTGGCAAATGGATCAGAAAAATCGGATGTCAAGAGCACCATAATACAATTAATCTTCACTCCTGAAAATGCTTCTATTATGTGGGATAAATCAGATAAACAAACCTTAGATCCATCCATTTGAAGTTTTTCATTCTCAAAGTCTTACATTCATAGTTCTAATTTGTCTACATTGCTGTTCACATAATTTTAATGCCAGATGATTTTTCAAGTTTTCAACTGTTTATTTGTTAATACCAGTGCACTCTTAAATTTACAATAATGGCAAATACTGTATTAGTGTATTTCAAAAGTAAATTTCTATATGAGTGTCCTTTAAAAGTAATTACAATGTGCCATTTCTGACAAAACCAATGCTGGCTTCTTGCATAGAGCAAAATAAGTTACCAAGTTTAGGCTTGATTTGAATGAAAAGATGAAACCTAGTATAATTTCTAATGATAGACCAGTCATATTCACCAGCAGTGCAGCATATGGCAAATATGTCCTTCTGCATCACTAGGTAGGTAATAGAAGGAGAAGGATCTTGTAAGACTCTGGAAAAAAACCACAGAAGAGCAAAGGCTTTCTTTGATTAATTTTTGACCTGGTGCTAACTAACAGTGGCACTCACTACTTATAGTAGCTCTGGTTTTGGGCAAATGGTTGGATGTCTCATTCCTTGCCTTATTCTTTTCATACATGATGCACCACCACAAATTTTTACTGTAAACTGAGTTATCCCAATACAAATAGAAAAGGCCAAGAAACTTCTCTGCATATAGACAGTGTGTCACAAGGCCATTCAAATTAGTGCTAGCCACTTTTCTAAAATAAATTCTTAGGCTGTGAGTAGCCAGGACCATGTAAAAGATAACCTTTCTAGGAAGTAATCAATACACCAGCACAAGATTAATAATTTGAAGCAACAATAGAATGATATTAATCAAAACTATGAGCAATTTTCTAGTCAGAGTATTTTTAGAGGAGTCAGCAGAGAGTCAGAAACAGTCACTTAAGAGGACAGACTGAGAGATGAGCTATGTTACACATATGATGTTTATTTAAGTTAGGACAATTTTAAGTTACTTTCAGAGTTCAGACACTCAACAAAATTTTCACGCATCACATCACAACACAGTGTGTAGCCAATGAAGGGGAACAAGTTCCATTAAAGAAAGGATTAGAGACATTTGGCCCAAACCAAGTATTACTGGTTTTGGGAGATGCTGAATCCTGGCAGCCTGACAGACACAAGGTGATCATAGCTCCATGGAATCAACCTGCAGCTTCAGTGAGCACATATTCCTCACAGGCATGTGGAAGAACACACATTTACAACACACCCATCTATGTACACATGGCCAGCCACATAGATCAACGCAAGCTCAGCATTCATTAACATGAACAGCACTGAGGCACACAGCAGCACTTTCTGTCTGATCATGGTAAAGGTCCATTAGTGGGAAATACATGTGCAGACTTACACATATACACAATGTGAATCCTGCCAGAAGCTGGGCTTTGACTCAGATTGTCCCACAACTGGTTCCTCACACATACACACACACAGACACACACACACATACATACACACACACAAACTAGTAATTTAGCCATTCCCCAGGCTCCATGGTGTCCCTGGTTGGTGGCTTGGACCCTCAAGTCTCTCTAACTGCAGCACTCCAGGCTGCAATGGCTCTCTGGATCTCACTCCAGCTGCTCTTCTCAGATGTCCTCACAGGCTCCTATGCACAAATGAGTCCCTTATCCATGAAAAGAAGAAAAGAGAAATTAGTTTAATGGACATTATACACTGATCAGGGCCTGACATGGCCAGACAAGCATACTGACCAGCAACCTGATTACATGCAACCACTCCCTTTTATCCCTTCCCAAACTGCCATGATCCCTCCCTTTTCCTGCTATTTCTTCCCCTGCTGAGGACACTCAACAAGGTTTTATACAACCTCATAATGCTTTGCTCCTACATCCCATAACAAGTCCCATATTCCTACAGGCAATGATCCCTCAGTCTGTAGGATGTTTCAGAGAGGTGGACTGATATTCACTGTGTCATGTTTGGCTTCTGGGGCTGATATTTTCCTGTGACAGCCCTGAGAGGAGCTGGGTCAGGGGACTCTGCCTTCTCTGATTAGGTTATCACATTTTCCTCATCTGAAATGGTGCCTCTGTACTCCTTTGCACTTATGGAAGTAAGGCTTGAATCACAAGTATCACAAGGATGGAGTGAGTGATGGTGATTGGAAAATCCATTCTGCAGGGGACAGAGGCACCCCTTTGTTGATAAGGGCGCAGGACTAGGATGGTGCAGAGAAACTGCTGAGCCATTGTACTGCTACCTTTCTGTTGCACATCCACATGCTCTGCCACTGCAGCTGATCCTGCTCTAGAGCAGAAGGTTGAGACTAGACTAGAGATCTCCCAAGGTCATCTGCCCGATTTTGTGATGCTGTGATCATCTGAGTCACAATCACTCCATGTGAATGTACTCATACGTTACCATATTTGCAAGGAAATTTGATTTAAGTTAAATTTAAATAAGTTCTTTCACTAGAGCCTAGTTCAGCTTGGATTGAATAATTTTGAATTCACTGTGGATAAGAACATAGACAAGGACAGTAGCCCATTCTCAAATGACAACCATGCTAAGCTGTACAGTTGTCCTGTACCTCAACCTTGCATGTCCCCATAAATTTAAGATGCCTGACTTGATGTGCATTGAAAGTATTGCAAGACTTCCATTCACTTGATTAGTTATTGAATTATGCTCCACTCAGGTTAAAATTGCAAGATTAAATTTTCAGATGTAGTTCTGAAGTGCATTTAAAGAACAACTAGCAAAGCAAAGCCATCCATACTAGACTATAGGAGGTTCACAGATAAATGCAAATAAATTAAATACATACATTTCTTCATGCTGCAGACCAGTTTTGACCCACGTTTGCTGTCAAATCTGCCTGGTCTTCAATAAGCAGTTTGGGCAAACTCACCTGAAGTCCAAGCCCAGTTCTGTGTGCTCAGAGCACAGATTTGTTATCATGTGTGCATGGCTCTTTCTTCTATCAGAATCTTAAAATTACCATTTATTTCCAAGCTTACAGCATCTCTCTGACCTGTTGTTAATAGCCTGCAAGATTTTTGCTTATGTTTCAGACAGACAGTTTTTTTCTCCTCCTACTCATTTTCTCTCATAAATCCCCTGGCTGATGAGAAAGTGTGGTGTATCCTTTACATTTAACAACATTCAGCAGTTGCTTTGTTTTGCCTGCTGTGACAAACATCAAGCCTTTCCTTTTTCTGCCATTGTTTTAATGCCTCAGACAACTGGCTTTTTACATACAGTAAAAATGCAAACTTTTCCAGAGGCTGGTATATTTATGGGATTTTTACTGTGCCTTTCAGAAGACTCAATAATATTTTTACCCCTTCACCACACAATTCTTCAGAATTCCATAAACTACAACAAAGAAAATGAGGCCTTTGAAGACAGTATGCAAGCAGTCATTGTTCCCCCTAGATTCAAAGATAATTATCAAATACCTAGATTACCCAGAGAGTGGAGAGAATATTTCATCTCTTTGAATGTCATTGCATCCTGGGCACATGTCAGGTATCTTCAATGTTGCATTCATTAAATCCTGTATTCTGCCTTTCAAAGCAGAGTCCTGAACAACAGATGGTATAGAACTGCATTCTGGCTGGAGGAGTTTCCAGGCAGAGCAGCTACTATGCAAACCCTGTTCAACTATTACTCTGTGTTTATGGAAAATATTAAGTCCTCACTTCCCCCATTTTTAGGGATGCTGCCTAGAGTATATTTTCAGTCAAGAACAAATATTTTACATTGTGTGCCTTTTTTGCACTAGTTCAAGACTGACCTGAAGACTATTAATGGTATCTAGACGGAGAATTTTTATTTAATATCTTACTTTCCCAAAGGGGAAAAAGAAACCAATAAAGGAGAGAAAGACCCAAGTCAACCAGCCTAAATATCTGGAGCTTTCTGATGTGCTAGAGCCCTGGAGAGCAGAGCTAGTCTTTTGTTCTTAGAGGATCTGTGACTGTCTTCTGTAGAATATCACTACATCTCTTCTACTTTTCAGGAGCTCTGTGTCTTTCTCTGGCAAGTGCATTTCTCTCGAGTCACTCTCTCATTTGCTGTCACCAGTGTTAGACCCACCTGCTCTCTGGATGGTGAGACCAGGCAACTTTTGGGGCAATATGCTCATGCCTCCTTCCTAAAGAAGCCAAGATACTTGTGTGAATGATGAAAACCAAACTTCTCTCCCACCTTGCAGCCAGGGTTTAGACATCCATGTGCAAACCTGCCATGTATGACTCTCCACAGCTATCAGCTCTGTGTCAATGGTGGTGCCAGAGATCTGCTTGTGGAAGTTATAGTCCATGGGATAAAATTGTTACTTGCTGTCCTCTGTTTCATCCAGCAAGTTCTCCTGAAAGTTTCTAGGAAGACTGTGTTTGTTTCTCCCTCCCTGGTTCAGGGAGTCCTGAATCAAAATGCTGGTCCCAAGGGATATCTGCAGAACCATAGGGATTTCAGTCCCATGAGGCAAATTCATGGCTTTTCATCATCTGCTGATGGATTTAAGTGTCATTTGGCAGAAAAAGCTCTAAGCTGGCAATGTTGAGAGCATCACACAGAAAGGTTGCATTCATACTGAGCAGCTCTGGAGCTGTCATCATCAAATTGGTGCTCTTCATTTTCCAATACCTGACATAATTCTTAAATAATAAATAAGACCAGGTCCCTAATGATCTCCAGGTGCTATTTAACCTGGGTTAAGCCTTTCACACACTGTGTTTAGTTCTTGCAAGGTCATTTCACTTCTAGTAAGTACCAGTTTGCACATGCTCAGCTCTGTTCTTGTCCTTTAGTGCAGTAACTGACAGATGGTTGCAAAATATTCCTTTTATAATGAAACCTGCTGAAGAGACTGCTTAGGGCCTCAGAAAATATAATTTGCCAGATAAAGAATAGTTTCCAGGAAAGAAGGAAATACAGCAATAAATTAAATCATTTTCTTCAGGCATCTGGTGATCAGTAGCTTTTTCTCATGTCAGAGGGGTGACCTAACTGTTTTTTCCAATTATTTGTTGCCTTATTCACCTTTGTACTCTCAAAAGTCTTGTTTCTGTGGATTGGCATAAGCAGTGCCTCTAAAAAAGTGTAAATTAACTGCATGAGGATTTGTTGTAAAGGCTTCATAGGTACCAGATCTGTATCTGCAGTATCCTGTCAGATTCTTAAAGTTTTCACTTACGCTATAATTAGCCCAGTTTCTGGGTGAATTTCACACCCATTTTTTAGACCCAATTATGCCATTTCTCTTAAACCACTATTAATTCCTAGCAGCATTGCTGCTGAATTCTGATCTACTTTATGTGACTATGCACACCCTGTATTTTCTCATGGCCTGTGCAAACTCCTTTTGGCGGCTGAATACATCAGGGTGGTCTCGTTTATTATCTTCTGTGAGGCAGGTAGCATTGCATGGCAGAAACCTCTCCTTTTAAAGCCTCCAAGAATCTTCAACTTTCTTCTAAAGCCCATGGTTTTCTGATTATCTATCTTTGCCACTCATTTCCTCAGGTTTCCCCTTAAAAAATTTTTACTCTTTTATCCTCTGCTCCAACATATAGCTAAAGGAAGACTTGATGTGACTTCCTTTAGCATCCATTTGCACTGTCCTATAAATCATACAAAATGTTCTGCACAGGCTCAAACCTAGGCATTAAGTGAGGATCCATCTGTTTGTTGTTTCCAATGGGATTATAGTTTCTTTCTCTGGATCACTGCTTGACAAAACTTCTAATCCCACCTGAAACTGTGAGTGTGCTGTGTTTGGGACCTGTTATATCAAGTACACATCTCTCTACTCCCACCTTCCCCTCTCAGGAGTTGCTGTTTTTAGACTGCTTTTCTACCTCTGATGAAGTCAAAGTTACAGCTTAACCTATACTAGCTTTGGTGGCATATGCTGCTCTGCTTTTCTGCTGCAGAATCACAAAATCTGTCATCCAGCTCTGTTCAGATCCATAACCCCCCTTGTCATTACTGCCCTTCTGGAGAAAGCCATGTAAACATCTTTTATTTCAGTTTTTTGTCTGGGTTTCCTTTCACTGCTTTTCGATGTCATGGTCAGCAGTAGATCAGAATTTGCATTAGCCTTTGGCTCTGTCAGGAGGGGAATATAAACAGTGCTGGACAATTTAGAGCATGCTTCTGCTGCTATAATGTGCCTTGTGCATTACAACACTGCAGGAGTGTTAGTGGCAAGGTGATGTAGCTGCCAGAGCACCCAGGAACACCATTATTTTAAGAGAGGATCACTGCCAACTCTTGAACTGCAGACTCCGTAAACTAAAATACACAACGAAAAATTTTTTTGGTCTCTACTGACTCAAAAGCCAGCAAAGGCTGACATGTGCACAACTACACATAGATCTGTGGCCAGGTGAAATGCCTCAGTTGGCCATTACATCTGCAACAAAGCCCAGATTACCCAATGGACCTCATGCCTCGTTCAGTGTGGTTCAGGGTCTGTCAGAGCCCCTTGTTGCTGGGGGCTGAGGGTGCACATGTGCATGTGTGTCACTTATGGGCACGTTCCTCAGCTGACTCATGGCAGCTTGTTCTTATTTGGGACACGAGGGAACACCTGAAGCCACAATGCATTTGAGCCATCAGGTGCTGCCCATCCAGCAGCTGCCCCTTGGAACAGGCCTATGAAGAGCCCAGACTATATCACTGGGGGGGTTTGGGTTATGCTGTTTGCTGTTTCTTTTGCTTTTTCAATTAAAAATGAGGAAGCATGTGACTTTTTTTTACCAGTCTCACTGACTGTGAAGCCTTTAGTCATCCACAAAGAGGCACATTTGACATATTTTGGAGTTTATGCCTTTTTATAGCATGGATTATTCACACCTTCAGAAATGCCTGAGAGCAACCCGAGCCCAGTGTCCCCCTTTTATTGCCAAAAATGCTTGCCAGAAATTTTGAAGCAAGGCACCACACATGGATATGTCCTAAATGAGCCACATCATTATAACAAATATTACACATGTACTTGCATTTAAGACTAC
>VWYI01005849.1:0-111123 GCA_013399455.1 Anthoscopus minutus
GGCATTGGGTTTGGGTTTGGCATTTTGCTGAGAAGGATCCGGCAACAAACGCGCTTTGCGGTAGAAACGCACAGGCACGGCTGGGCCCTGCCCTGTGCCACAGGAAAAAAACAAAACCCGAAAACAAACCACACCAAGACCTACTGGAGCTTACACGGTACACTTACCCTAATAAAAGTCAGAAATCTGCTAGCAAAAGGATCATGAACCACTACAGGGATAAAAAACAGTTAGAAGGTGCTGGCTTTCATTCCACTGTGACAAATAGCTGAGAAATTTTCTGCCCCGTGAAATACCCTCGTTTTCCTCCTACTAAACATTCTCTCTCGCCAAAGGAGTAGCCAGAGCACGGACAGGACAGTCCCAGGGCGAGCAGAAGGGGCTGGTAACTCACACAGAAAGGCTTTAGCTCCCCCCAGGTGACCCTGACCGGGGCTAGAGCAGGCGAACCACCCCCCTGCGCCTCCACAGCCACGTGGCTGGTTTCCTGGGCAAAAGAAGGCAGAGCTGGCTGCTGCCAGGAGGCTCTTCTGGCTGCTGGCAGAAGCAGGAGACAGTGAGGGATGGGTGACAGCTTTCCCCTGAAGGTGGGGAAGAACTTTTCTAGAAAAGGGTCACTCCTTTCAGTTGTAAGTCAGAACATATTGTGTGAACACCACTGGTCTTGGAGCCACAAAGATTATTCCCAAGCCCCACAACAGACAAATTCTTCCACATGAGACTGGGCTGCAGCAGCTGTCCATCATGGCAGCACAAAAACAGCATTCCCACAAGTGAGAAAAACTCTCCTGCCCTTAACTGGGCTCTGACACCCACTGATTTCATCTTAAGCCAGTACAAGTCAGAAGCATGAGAACTAGGAAATAAACACAGGGCACTTCCACAGGAACTCTCAAAGTTTAATACGGAAAATTACAGAACATCAACACGTTTTGCTGGGGTTTTTTTTGCACAGCTGCACATCTTCCAGGAGCACAGAGACAGTGACAGGCTGCCAGGAAGCCATTTAATTCATGCTCAGCATGGAGGATGGACTGCAGGAAGCAGAACTGTGATCCAGGAACCACTGGCACTGGCTGTGGAAGCAGATGGATAACCATGCTCCCCTTCACTTCAGCTTACTGAAAAGCTTGTGAGCAACCTGGAAAGAAAGAGAGCATTCAGTAACTCATAGTTTAAGGATGGAAATCAGCAAGGTGTCACCACCTGCCTCTTGGTTTTCTGGGCCACCAAAACACACAGCTCCACAGCCCTGGCTTTCATTCTGCCACAAGTCATTCAAGAAAGCTATTGAGATGCCTTATGAGCATCTTAGGTTCAAAAGGTTTAACTCTAAAATAGCAAATACAAGACAGAAATAGCCAAGTGCCATTTTCAGGGTACAAACACTGGGTTTAAGTTATTTAACTGTCTAATAATGTACTGAATTCCAGCTAGATCTGTTCTAACAAGGAGGAACCAAACATTAAACAAGGAAACGGGACTGAACAGCTACCACATCTCACACTCAACCTGGCAGCACTGTCATCAGTGTGGCTGAAAGCAGCTCTGCTAGAAACCGCAGCAGGGACGCTGCACTTACACAGTGGTCCCTGGCGTGCAGGAAGTCGAAGAGCTCCTCTGTGCACTGCTCCTCTGTCTGGGAGTGGGAGGACACCCGCGCGTCACACAGCTCCAGCCGCTCCCGCGCCTTGGCGCATTTCTCCGTCTGCTCGCACTGCTCCCGCAGCGTGGTCAGGGGGTCCTGCGCACACGGGGCTGCGCTGAGCACAGGGCCCCCCCCGCATGCCGCTTCACCCCGAGCCCCAGCGCTTTAGGAGGGAGCCCCGCATCCACACCGCAGCCCGGCCTCCCCACGGAGCTCTGGATCGCCAGCACAGCGCGGCCCCGCCCGAGCCCCCCGAGCCTGTTCGTCGGCGCAGCGGCCCCGGGCAGCGGCCGCGGGCAGCTGCCCCTGTCAGCTGCGAGTCCCCGCCGCGGCTCCCCGTCTTACCACGAGCTCTTCCTCTTCTTCCTGCAGAAAGAAAAGAGAGCACAGCGTTAGGGCCCGCCTGCCCGTCCGAGGGTGCCGTGCGGGCCCGGCGCCGCGCCGCGCTCACCTCGGGCTCCCCGCGCTTCCCCATCGCGCTCCCGCCGCACAGAAGGACTCGCCAGGGTCACCCGCCGGAAGCGCCGCTGCCTGCGCCGGTAGCGGAAGCGCTCCCTCCGCGGGGCGGTGCTTCGGCCCTGGGCGCGGCCCTTCCAAACATGGCGGCCGGCAGGGGCCGCGCGTGTGGCCGCGCCAAGAAGGCCATTGCTGCGCTCCTGTCTTTCCTGTCCCTTATTCCTGTGTGTCTTGGCCTCGGAGCCGGCTCGGCCGTGCTGCTAACTCCCGTGTGTCCGCCTCGCTGCTCCACGTGACCTCCCCAACATGGCCGCCTGCTCGTGCCGCTACCCAAGATGGCGGCGCGGGGCGGAAGGTCCGTGCTCGAGGTGGTGATGGCGGCCGAGCGGCCGCGCAGCCTGTTCGCGCTGAGTGCGGCCACCGTGAGCCGTAGCATGGCCGCCCTGGAGCAGGACGTCTGGGGTAAGGCGCGGGCGGCGCGGGGTAGCAGGGTGCGAGGCCCGGGCCCGCCCGCATCCTGCCGCCCTCTCCCTCTGGCTCTCCGCAGCGCTGCCCGGGCACCTCTTGCGGGGGCTCCTGCCTCTCCTCACCGTCTTCCATCTCGAGCGGGCCGAGGACGCCGCGCGGAGAGCAGGTGACACCAGCGGGGATGGTGACGAACCCGTGGGGACATTCCCGGGCGGGAGGGACGGGCCTCTCAAGCTGACGGGGTTGAGAGGCTGGAAGGATGCCCCCAAACCTGGCGGGAGGAGCCCACACCGCAGGGACCCTCTGCTGGAGAGAGGAGCCCCTCCAGGCTGGAAATGGGAGCTCCGACCCACAGGGGTCCCAGGGACACCGCCCTGAAGCCCACACACGGACAGGATCAGTCTGTGCCCCCCGCATCCCATCAAGCTCCGGAGCAGGACACAGGGAGAGGGGTGAAAGCACCCGGTCGATGATTCTTTCCCCCAGGCCTCTCGACACAGCCCATCTGGCGCAAGCTGTGGGACGATGTGATGAAAACCAGGCCGCCCAACTCAGAGGTGAGGAAACGCTCTGGTGGGAGAAGGGGCTCGACAGATGTGCCCTGTTTCTTTGTTTTCCATGAGGTTTTCTTTCTGGCTGCCTCCAGTCAATTCCTGGCACCTGTTTATAAGCATTCATAGAGTTCCAGACCAAGGCATGACCCTGGTAATATGAACATTCTGGGAAATGGGATTTATAAAGGAAGCATACTGCACAGCCGCATCCTTCATCTCCCAACAGTGAGTTTTCCAAAAGAGCACATCTTTATGTTCAGAGATTCTCACTGAAACTGAGGATAAAACAGTATCTTGCATCATGTTTGCAGCTACACTGGCAAAAAAAAATATGCTGATGTCTTAGAAAGCATGAGAAAAACAGAGAAGACTGTGAGTTTGGAGAATGGTTTTATGTTGAAAAACTGAAGCAGCTTCATTGCTTCATCATTGTAAAAGAATCATTAACACACAACTTAATGACAGCTAGTAAGTAGATGTTCTGGAAGAAAATTGCTGGTGACGTGGTTTTTAACAGGCAAAAAAAATGGCCCGGCTTCAAACAACTGAGTGTTTAAATTAGCCCAGAAGGAGGATGAAGAGAGCAATGGGATTCACTCAGGTTTTCAAGGAATACTCTGAGGAAGGATGCTGAGAAGTAGAGAGGTGGTCTCAGTGGAGCAAGCAGGAGGAGTTTTTGGACACCAGGTTAGCAGACAGCAATAATTTAACTTAAAAAGAACAAGAAAAATGAACGCTGACTTTTTGTTCCTATGTCCTGTTGTAGAGTGTAACATGCTGGAGGAAGAAGTTCCTTGAAACATTCTTCTCCAACGTCCTTCACGGTGTCTTGGACGTTTCCTCTGACTGGCGCCTCAATGACCGTCACTTTTCACCTCTGCTCCATAGCTCCCCACACGTTTCACAGCTCACCCTCTGCAACATGCTCCAGGGGGCTGTGGAACTCACTGCTGAGCACAATCACAAAGTGCTTGAAAACCTGGCTGG
This sequence comes from Anthoscopus minutus, assembly GCA_013399455.1. NCBI lineage: Eukaryota > Metazoa > Chordata > Aves > Passeriformes > Paridae > Anthoscopus > Anthoscopus minutus. Next base: position 4,114 of record VWYI01005849.1, read on the forward strand.
CTCCCTGCGGATCCTGAAGTTCCAGCACCTCCTTTCCTGCGACCAGTCCGTCAGGCGCTCACTGGTTTTGCTCCTTCACCGGCTGATCCACCACGGCTCTGTCAGCCAGGTGTCTATGTATTCCTGGCCTATTCCTGACTCAGTTCTTCTTGTTCTCATCCTGACCATGAGCGCTGGGTTTTGGCGCTCAGGAAATGCCCTCACCTATCATGGCAGCCTGTGTGGCCTTTGCAGAGAGGAGGACAAAGCCCAAAGCCAGGAGTCAGTGCAGGAGGGAGCAGAGAGGAGCTGTAATGCTGAGCAGGAGGGGAGCAGTGGTGAGAACCAGAAGAGATCCCCAAAAGAGGCTGATGCCTACATGAACTCTGCCCTTTCTGGCCTCAGAAGTCCTCCTCTGCAAAACCCAGTGTGTGAGGAGACAAGCAGCAAAGTGCCCTGTGGCCTCACCAGCATTCAGGGGGGTTCTTCCCCTCATTCCAGCTCAGAGCAGCTGTCCTGTCAGCCCATTCCTCGAAAGACACGCAGACGGCTGAAACCTGCAGTGGGGAGGAAACGCCGCTGCCTCAGACGGAGCAGGGGACACTATGCTGACTCAGAAGATCTGTATGATTTTGTTTTTACTGTTGCTAGAGAGGACAATTCAGAGTTACTGGACAAAACCAGGATCCCAGAGGGAGAGAACATTGAGAATTGCACTAGTTCCTCCCTAGGATCTCCATGCACTGGCCATGCTGGCTGTAAGAAAAGAGCAGGACCTGCTGGAATCCTTCCTCTGAAAGCTGCTCACCGCTTCCGAAGTGTCTCCACGCTGGAATTGTTCTCCATTCCTTTGACTGGGGAGACATGTCGGACACTGAGTAACCTGCTGAGCTCCTGGGTGTCTCTGGAAAATCTGGTTCTGTCCTACAATGGTCAGTGCTGTGAACAGGGCTCTTCCTTCCAGCCCTGTTCTAATGGTCTGGCTTACTGCTCGGGTTTACCCTGGGTTAATTTTCACTGGAAAGGGCATTGTAGAAATATGCCCCATTTTGAGAAAGGTGTTGGGTGAGATGTTTAATGAATGTGAGGACTTGAGGGAGAGAATGGGATCCCTCTGTCCCAGAACAGCCCCTGGCTTTGTGCTTAAACACCCGTCAGAGAGGGCAGAGCAAGATCCCCATGTCCCATGCACAGAGCATAGCTTAAGGATGCGTGGATAAAGCAGTCTGTACGTTTAGCCTTTGACTCGGGCTGCCATTGCTGCAGCTTCAGCTCGGCATGTCAGTGCCTACACACAGAGCTGACACTTTTCTGTACAAATGCTGTTCCAGGCCTGAATGCCAACATCTCCTGCATCCTCTCCGGGCTGCGGGCCCTGTCCCGCCACCCAGAGTGCCGCTTCCGCGCGCTCCGCGTGAGCGACATGTTCTCCCACATGCCTTGCATGGAGCTCGTTCGCTGCATCCTGAGAGCCCTTCCCCAGCTCCACACGCTCTCAGTCAGCTTCGACCTCAAAAACCAGCTGGAGGGCAGCAGGCCAGAGGCAAATCCAAGCTGCAGCGAGGCAGAAATCCCAGGTAGGAATCATCATTCTGAGTGATGGCCAGGACTTGGCAGGCAGGTAGAGCTGTAAAGGCTTGGTACAGGCTTCAGACAACACTATTATGGTGGTTTGTTGTTAGGCAATTACAGCCTTACATTTCTGATTTATTTGTCGCAGTTTGTCCCTTCCAATCTGAGGTGTTCTGTGGAGCTGGAATCTTGGAGAAAATGTTTTATTGTTGTATCCCAGCCTGCTGCAACATCAGCTTTGTACAGGGGCAGTCATAACCTGCTACCTGTGACTGTCCATGGGACACCTATCCCATCAGTAAATTGAGTGGGAGCTTCCACTTTGTCTATCCCATTGACTATGAGGCTGTAAGCCTTAGACACCCTTGAGAAGAGGGAAAGCATCCTTTGATCATCACAGTACCACAGGAGACGGCAAAGCACTGCCCAAGCCTTTGGATTGCAGCCGGGGAGCTACAGCAGTGGGAGCTCAGCTCATAAATATCCCATCACTCCTATTAGCCCTTGAATTGCCAGAAAAGCACTGAGCAAAGCCTGAGCGAGTTTGGAGTGGGGTCAGGAGAGACACCGACTGGCTTGTGCATTAAAGGGTGACCTTTTCTCAAGCACTGGTGAGCACAGTAGAAATTGGTGGCCCTCTGGTCTGGCAGGAATCCTGAAGTGAGCTGTAAGTGATTGACATTACCCCAGGTCTCAGTTGCCAGAGCTCCTCAGGGCAGGGCATGGTGCACAGGCAGTTTCTACCCACCTAAGGATGGTGGTGTTGGGCATACAGGCTTCCTGCTTGCTGTAGCTACACTGAAGATAGGCACTCCAGAGCAAACTCTTTCATTGTTTTTTTTTCCTTTAGAAAGCTGCCTGGAGGTGCTGGAGATACGATTCCCCAGGGAACCTCTGCACACTGCATTCCTGCTGCCGGTGCTCAAGGCATCAAAGTCCCTCCAGCAGCTGTCCCTTGACAGTGCCACACTGCCCTGCCCCCAGGAGCTTGGGCTCCTTTTGGAAGTGCTCAAAGGTACTCTGCTAACCCACAGGCAGCATCATTGGGGCACACACAGTGTAGCTTCCATGCTGTGGTCTTCCATCGTCTAGCATGAAGCCCGCTCAAGGTGGGTCCATCTCTTCAGCATGGGCATCCTCGAAGTCTCCTGAGAAAAGGAAATGGGTGTCAGCCATCCCACATGCCATGCTATGTAGATGAACCTGCATGGCACAATCGTTCCTTTTAATTATCCACAATACAGCACAAATTACCCATGGTTTAAGTCAGTTTCTGAGTGTCAGCTGCATCAGGGTCTTTTTACCCTGAGGATGTGCAGTGCTTTACCTGAGAACATGTTTTGCTTTTAGAGTATACTCCAAATTTGAAGAAACTAAGCTTTCATGATGTGAACCTGGCTGAGCACCAGAAAGAAGTTCTGCTTCTGCTTCAGGATCCTGGCCTACACGGTAGGGTCAGCTCCTGGGTGCTGTTGCTTGGAAAGGTGCTGTAGGTGGCTGCTTTTGGATGACTGGCATTTAAGAGGGGATCTTTGGATGTATAAGGTTTAGCCAAATGTCACAGACATTTGGAGCAGATCTGCAGGTGTTGTCACAGTGGGAACATGCCTGGTTCTCTGTGCCAGTGAAGCAGAGAAGCTGCTGAAAAATCCTACAGGGAAGTGTCTGCAGTCTCAGCTATAAACCAAGGATTTTTAATCTTCAGAGCATATCAGGGTGAGCTGGCAGAGCCACTTGTCTGAGTGTGATCTCTGCTCTCTTCCTGACACAGCAGAAGTGCTGTTATACACAATCCACTGGTGGGGGAGCTTTGTTCTTGCATGTGGATTAGGGGCTGGAGCTGTCTGCAGAATGTAATCATCGAATAATGAAGAACAGGGAGCACTCATATATACGGTAAATCCATTCCTTCACAGAAATCACGTTTTCCTTCTGCCGGCTGTTTGAAAGCTCTACTGCTGAGTTCTTATCAGAAATAATCAATACAGTGAAAAGAAATTCATCACTGAAGAGCCTCAAACTGCCTGGGAACCGCCTTGGTACGTAGTGTGTGTGTGGCTCTGGGGCCTTCGAGCAGCTCTCTGGAGGGAGCTTTGGGGCTGGAGTCAGGCACATTGAGAGCTGCTAACCACAGTGCTGAACTTGCCATAGGCAGGAACAGAGTGAGATTTAGTCCACAAAATAAGGAGCACTGGATCCATTTTAAAGGCAGAATTTCAGTTCCATTCAGCAGTGTACCAAGGTACTGGGCAGGAATTACGGCTGCTTTTCTCTGCAGCAAATGCAAGTTCCAGCAGATCTCCAGATCTGACTGAACACTGATATGCTTCAGACTGTAACAGGAACAAATCCAGCATCAGATGCACAGCTTCTGATTCATAGGCACAGATTTTGCCCAAGTTTGGTCAGTTTGTCTTAACAGCTGTTGGCAGCCACTGGAGAGATGAGAATAAGTAAAGGACGAATTTGTGTCAAAGAAGTGGAACTGAATTTACAGAAGTGATAGGCTTTTGGAATCACAGGCCAAGTAAAAATGTCTGAGAAATTAATTGCAAATCTAGAGTATTGTTTTCTGGTCTTTTAACAAAGCAACACAGGAAAGCTTAGGATAACCTGAATACATGTAATTTCTAAAACAAGCTGCATTTGGATGAATTTTTTAGGGAAACAAACTATCCTATCAGCAAATATTTTCCTTGCCTCACTGTGCTCAGGGGGATGAACACACTTGATGTCACTGAGGGGGACGCACGGAGGGTGCAGAGGTGGGCTCTTTGTACTGCATTCACATGCTTATAGACTCCTTTTTTGCACTGTCATCCCAGCTCTATGACAATTTAAGTTTTAAGACTGTTTCAAATTTGCATCAAATAGTGCATTTCTCCCTTTCAGGGAATCAAAGGCTGATTGCCCTTGCAGACATTTTCTCTGAAGATTCCTCCTCTTCTCTCTGCCAGCTGGATGTCAGGTATTCTGCTGCTCTAAATGCTGAATTCCTTGTTTTGGGAGGGAGAGAGCTGAACCATGCTCTGATAGCAGGAGAACCTGAGTATGGCTTTATTCCTTGAGAGAATGTGTACCCAGGAAAAGCTCAGAGAATGCTGCAATGGGCACATACACCCTCAGGGACCTCCAGGATCTGAGACATTCCACCTTTAGAAAAAGTCAAGTTCCATCTTTTAAGCAGCTTTGGTTTGCTGCTTCCTTGGGAGCCTTCTGCAGGCCCTCCCTGAGCTGTAGGTTAGAACTAAAATCCCTACATACTTTTATTCACAGGCATCAGTGTGAACAGCTCTGTTCCCACTACCCCTTCATAGCAGGGGGAGTGCTGTCACTGATCCTAGCACATCCTGAGAATACTTCTGCACTCCTTTCCTCAGCATGGGTCTTCAGTCAGAACTGCTGCTCTCTTCTTGATCCTGGATGGCCTTACAGATAGGCAGTAACCTTCATGAAGCACAGGGGGGTGGCATTTCTCCAATACTAACACCTGCTTTGCTTGATTCTGCCCCCTCTTCTTTACATCCTTACAGTTCAGGTTGCCCAAGAGTACATGGGCTTGACAATTTATTTAACCATGGCCACACTCCTTCAGCAGGCTTGAAGCCTGACTGTTACTGTGCCTCTGACAAGATTTAAATGCAGCATGCAACTTGATATTTATTTACACATCTCTGCATGGGAATTGACCTTTAAATCTCCTAGAAATATCAGGATCTGACACATGCCCTTCAGATTTTCTCAGCAGGAAGAGATAAATGATCCTTTACTGCTGAGTCTTGCACAGGGACATGTAGGTTGGGCCAGGGCCCTTGGTCCAGAGAGTTGACAGCTGCAACATTTTAAGGCCACAGCTAAGTCTACTTGAGTCAGTAGTAAGAGGTCTGGATAATGAGTTCAACTTGGCAGTTGTTACTGCCACGGTTTAAAAAGGTTTCCAGCCCTTCATACTGTTTAGTTTTTCATGAGAAACATTTTGTACTGCTGAAAAAAGGTGCACCTGGCCTTGAAACATCCTCAGGTACCTGCACTGGCAGTTACTAGAAGGAACAGTAATTTAAACCGCTCGAATTACAGCCTAGACTCTTAATGGCTTTTTTCCTTTTCTTCTTTCCCTGGAAAGCTCAAATTGCATCAAACCTGATGGGCTTCTGGAGTTCACAAGGAAGCTGGAAGGCCACATCCAGCAGAGAGGGGGACAGCTTCCATTCACACACCTCCGCCTCTTCCAAAACTGGCTGGACCAGGATGCGGAAACAGCGCAAGAGGCGCTGCGGCGTCTCAAAGCCGTGTGCAGTGTAGTGAACGACGCGTGGGACTCCTCCCAGGCCTTCGCTGACTACATCAGCGTCATGTGAGGGACAGGAGCAGGAGGAAACCCATCAGAGCTTCTGATTCCACAGCAGAGGTGGGGGGTTCTTCCCCAGTTCAGGCAGTACAGAGTTGTTCTTTTCGCTCTGCTGTTCATTTGAAGAAGGGGTGTGATGCTGCCATGACACACCAGACCACAAGGGCCAACAGCTGTATGTCCAGGTGATCTAAGTCTGCAGTCCTTTTGAGTATTGTAAATGGCACATACATCAAATGAGCCTCTGACCAAACAGTTGTTTATGACACTGGGTGTTGTGACAAATTGCATGTTATTTCAGCTAATGTTTCACCAATAACCATCTCCAGCATGGGAGAGATTCAAAAACCATCAAGTTGTGGTCCTTGGCAATCAGGTCTAGGTGATGTTTTTGAGGAGGGATATTGGACAGTATCACCTGACATCCCTTCCAATTTCATCATTCTGTGGTCTGTGAAGTAAGAACTCCTCCGTCCACTAAAGAGAGTAGAAAACAAGCTAACGAAGCCCCCAGGCTTGACCTTTTCCCTTTTGAAAGTTGTACTTTATACCAAAAAATTATTTATGTACCAATTAGCTTGCTGTTTATTTGCAACCACACTGCCCTTTTCCAGGGTCTGCAGTCATTTTACAGAGGTTTTGAATAGTTTGTTATTTTGTAACATTTTTATAATAAAATTATAATTAAGACATAATGTAGCAAAGTGAATTTTATTACTGGTGTGTAATGTTATCTCCTTAAAACACTGCTAGATCAGGGGATCCTGCCCATAACAAAACAAGTGGTTTTAGAAATAGAGTTACTGGAATAGAGCCTGATTTCCTACTGCTTCCATGACCTTTCAGGCCAGATGTTCAGCATACAAGCTAAAATTTTTTCCCTCCCCGTGTACAAAATCCTCTTGTTCCCAAGTAATCAGCACTGTTCACATTTCACAGCAAAAATGGGTCCTGTAAGTTTTGATCAGCAGCTGTAAGCCAGAGCTGTCAAAGAAAAATCCTGACTGCACATCAAGTGCTATAAAACTGGCTCAAACCTGAAGAAAAAAACCTGGCTGAGTAGAAGGCACAGACACCAAAGGCAAGAGAACCACTGCTAAATCTGGATCAAGCGTGCAAGGTCCCATTATCCCCAGTTCCCAGTTTTTTTGGCACACAATAGAACAGCAGAGACAATGCCATGGACTCCTTGCTGCTGCAGCAGACTGAACACTGCCAAGTGCCTTCCAGCCACTCCAGAGCCACGCAGTTCCGCTATCCCACAGCCAAACAACAGTCCAGCATGCACAGCTACCCACTGCCCCTTTCCTTGAAAGGAATCAAAGTGGGGCAGGCTGTCACAGAGCCTGCCCTTGCCCCCACAGGGGACAGTAACCTGTTAGGGAATCCCTCGCTGCTCCTCGTGGGAGTGATGATGGAAAGTGAAGGTGACAGCAGCGTCCCATGCAGCCTTCAGCACAGAGTCCTGCAGGCCCCGCTTGTCCGCGCAGTGGTGCCACTGCGACAGGTCCGAGGTGCAGTCGGAGCCGTCGGGCGGGGGCCGCACCTGGTGCCCGTTCACACAGCGGCGACACTTGATCCTGCAACAAGGTCACTGCAGGATCAGTGCAAGGCTCCTCTGCTGTTTAAAACTGCAGCCCCCTAACATTTGATTTAACTCACCTGGAGCTGGATTTTCAGTTTCTGACTTACTACTGCATTTTATTTAAACACACAACTACCTTCTGGTGAGGTAAGGAGTGATACATATTTTGAAAACCTCAGGGGTTCTGTTTCCAATGGCAGTCCCTCTTCCTGTTTAACCATTTGGGAATGGTCCAGCAAGACCCAGAGGAAGTTCAGGAGTTTCTCTTGAAAAACGTGGGATGTTGCTTAAGGGAGATCTCAAGCAACTGCTGCTACATTACTAGTATTGTATCAGGACTCACTAAATTCAAAGAGCACTCCGTGCTCCAAAACACTCCATCCTGGCTCCCACCACAGCCACCAGGTTGTGCTCAGGCTGTATTTGAGATGCTGCACTGAGCTGTCACTTCAGGAGACAAAGAGCTGCAGCAGCCGGGCCACCAAGGGCTGTTGCCATGCAGAATGGATACCACCAAGCTAAGCTTTGATACAGCTTAAAACTAATCCTCTTCACTTCTTGCCTGAATTAAGAGTCTTAATTTTCACAGTGAAGGATTCTTTCTGCACTCCCTGTCCTCTTTCTGGTGGCTGTAATACCACAGGTCTTTGGGCTGGGGGAGAAGGGCAGACAATAGAGAAGAGTATTCTTTGAGTTGCCAGAACAGCACTTGGGCTGAATTCGTGAATCTTAGCCAATGGAGAAGCCTTAGTATGGAAGCAGTTCAGCATTTGTTCACCAGAAGGACAGCGGTAAGGAAGGACCAAGTTAGGCTCTACCAATATGAACAGCTCTGATCAGTTTTTCTCTTCACTAGCTGCAGTATTTCAGTCTCCAAAACAGGCAGCTACAAGACAGTTAGCTCACTTGTCCAGCCAGCATAGCTTTTCTAGACAACAAAAAGGGAGGACAGCAAGGAAGTGCTCATGTCTAGGTGGTTAACAGCTTCAAAAGCAGAAACACTTGAGGCTCACTCTCTGGACTTCCTCCTGCTGCCTGGAAGACCCCTGAATTACATGACCAAACTTTTGCTATCCCAGCCATGAGTCATTCAGAACACTCACTTGTCATGGGTGTCACTGGTGGTGGTCTCATTCAGTGTGAAGAGCTCCTTCAGCTCCCCAAGTGAGAAATGCCTTTCAACATCCTGCTCTTCATCCACCACACAGCTGCTCAGGGCTTTCTTGTGGGTCTGGCGCTGGAATATCTTCTCCTCTATGGTCCCCGTCTACAGACAAGTCAGAGATGAAGCACAGTTGGAACACTGGTGTTAAAGGAGCTCCACATGGGGAAAGTGTCACAGATCAAATGCCACTAAGCTGTCTGGACCACTCAGTGCCTTGCCAGTACAGGTGACAGGCAAGTTTTAATAACTGCACTCCAACCATGTGTGTTTTGTTGCAGATCTAACCCAACTCTGCTTGTCTTTCCCTGTGGCTGCAGGAGTGGATCCAGTGGATATACAGATGAGGAAGAGGTGAAACTGCCATTCATGGCTAAAGCTCACACACTGCACCAGGTTCTGCTGGCAGGAAGGAAAGGAAAGGAGCTGAGCTACTACAGCTGCTCCCTGACCAAAAATCTCAACCACAATCTCCCCAAGAAGCAGCAACAAGGTGTAGCCCTGGGTGACATGAGCATCAGCACTATTTTCTGGTTCACCCACACACAGATCAATCACATCCTGCCTGGAGGGAGATGTCTGCTTCCAGAACAGATGTGCAGAAAGCCTAGCATGCTGTATTTCTAAGGCAAAAATCTAAGCACAAAATGTCTGTTTTGCAAACAAATGTAATTCCAAGGAGGGGGGTGATTAGTCATGATTTGCAGACTGATTTCCTATTTCCAAAAGCAAAGGAGCTCCCTGCTTCCAAGTGCAGAGAAGAACTCCACGGAGAAAAGATGGGCAAAGAATGTCTTTTTTCTCAAAGTAAAAATAATAATTAACCAAGGAACCTAACCTTACACAAAAAACTCCCAAACATAATGAAAAACCACACACACACACACACACAAACCCACCCAACAACTCTTGCCCGAACCGAAACAAAAAACGCCACAGTCTGAACTAATGAGAAGTAAACAAGAGCAGAGGAGACACTTCTAAGCAGTAATTACTACTGGCACTGCTGGACAAAATATTAGAGCAGCCTGAAAAGAGCAGTCTCCTTCATGGTTTTTCTCTACAGAGCAGCTATCCCATCTGCTCACTGGCAGCTCCACCCCAAAGGCTGCTGGTAATTCCAGGAACATACTTGCTGTTTCTAAAGTACACGCACACCCAACTAAAACAGAGTGCAACTTCTGCATCAGACACCCCATGAAATTAAAGAAGTCAGATGCTTAAATGACTTCAAAGAAACATCTTATCTGCAAAGCCACAGTTGTTTCTGTTTCTCAGAAGCCAGCCACTGCTAGAAACCAAGGGCTGCAGTAATGACCCTCCAGCTAGATCCTTCATGGTTTTCCATGGCAACACATCTAAGGGTAGGAAGCAACTAAGTTCCAATCAATTCTGGTCATCAACACAGAAGTGTTCTTTCCCTTCTGGCCCCAATCACAGCAGCTGTAGCTGGGGCTGGCACCCAGAGCTCCATGCTGAGGAGGTGAGAGGAGTTTGCCTCACCGAGAGCAGTCGGTAGATGTAGCACAGCTTCTTCTGGCCGTCCCGCCACACGCGCGCCATGGCCTGCTCGTCGTTGGCTGGGTTCCAGTCAGGGTCAAACATCACCAGTCTGTTGGCCCCGATCAGGTTCAAACCACAGCCACCTGCTTTGCTGCTTAACATGAAGATGAACTCAGGGCTCTGGAAAAAGGCAGGCTTGGATTAGACTGCAGAGGCAGCCATGCTTTTACTCAAAGCACTCAGAGTTGGCAGGAGAGCTGCTCACGTCTGGCAGGTTCCACTCACCGAGGGGCTGTTGAATCGCTCCACAATCTTTGCTCTCTTTTTAATGGACATGGTGCCATCCAGCCGAACATACAAATACCTGGAACATACAGCACTTACTACAACCAGACTGCTGCCATCTTTAGAGCATCCTACTTAAAAGTAAAAATCTGTCACCATCAGCCTTGTAATGGGCTTTATAAATGTTAGCAGAGGGACGGAGATTTTCTGCTGAGTGACCCCGGCAGACAAAGCACAAGCTACATTAGTTCAAATTCAAGAACACCTGAGCTATAAGACAGATCACAAGTTCCGGCTGATAGAAAGTGTAGAAACAGCCTGTTCTTTTACAGCATAGGCAACAAGTACAGTCTAACAGGATTACACCAGTAAAACTCAAAGACAAACCTTCTGTTCCTGCAGAGCTTTTCAAATAGATCCAGTGTCTGAGTGTAGTTAGACACTAAAACCACCTTGTCATTACTGGTGCTTTTGGTAACAGCAAGGATATAATCCAAAACCAGCATCTTTCCTGGATAAAAAGGAAAGAAAATGTTAGAGAAGAATTCCCAAATTCCAGACCTTGGAGGGGGCACTTGGTAAGATGCTTAAATACAGTCTTGTGGTTGCCTGTGTTAGGCAGCACATTTGTACTGCTGTGTTCCACCATACCTGAAAGCTGGGGCTCCACAGATTTGGTGCTGTAGCCAGAAGGGAACAAGCCCAGGGCTCCCATAAATCCTTCTTCCTCTTCCACACACTTATCATAAATAAGAGCAGGATCTGGAGAATAAACAGAGCTCAGAGACTGTGGAGTGCACAAGGGAGACCCAAAAAAGCTCCACCAGCAGTGCAAAACCCAAACCCATGTAAGCAACTCACGATTACAGAGCTTCTTCAAGGACGTGATGGAAGAGAGAGATGACACACTGATTTTTCCCTCCTTCAGCTCCTCCACTGGCTTGGCTTGCTTCAGGAAGTTCTTGTACAGCTCACTCTGCAGAGGTGTCAGTCTGAAACACAACAAGAGCTCTGCAGTCCCAGCCTGCAGTTAAACTAAAGCTCTGCTCCATCTACACAGAGTGCTCCTTTCAGCTCAGTTTTTCTAGCTACAGCACAGACAGCCTAGAACTGCCCCCAGGGCTGCTGGTAGAGTATTGCTATCTTCCAGAGCTGGAAGAGAAGCTTGCAGAGACTGCATAGCCCAGGGCTCTGCTCTACACAGCTGCCCAGAGCTCACCAGCTGGCTGGCAAAACCACCAGTTGTGGGTTGTGGCTTCAGGAGGAAAAGCAACATATTGACAATGGCTACAACATCATTCCTAGAGGGAAGCAGTCAGCACAAGAATTGAAGGGCTTATTGCAATTTTTCAGTCCTTCCTGTTGCTTTCACTATTTCCCAGACACAGCAGATGCTTTTTGGTACCTGCAGCAGATCACCTGTTCAATCTTCACTGGCAGGTATTTGGACAGAATGTCTGAAGTTCTCCGAATTAAACACCTGCAGGGAGAGAAATTAAGATCAGATGCTTGGATGACTCTTGGATCACTTCTACTGATAAAAATCTGTTTTATCACTATTATTCCCCATGTGGTCAACAGACAGTTCCTTTGACTGTTCTTTTCTCTCCAAAGGTCTGTGTCAGTCTAACACATGGCAGACACCCACAGTCCACATGAAGCCATATTACAAAGCCTCATATAACCCATTGTCTGCAAGGCTTCCAGTGTGGTTCATGAGATTTGGAGGGATCAGACACGATTCCACCTACAGAGACAGCTCAGGCACAAGAGGCTGCTCATCCTTAGACTACCAACAGCATTTGCAATTTGAGCTACAACAGACTAGCAGCATGGATGGCAAAGTACAGGGATTAACCACCACCACCAACAGTGGGCATAACCCAAAGTACAGGCAGGCAACTCCCCATTTAATAATTCAGCAACCATCCTGACCCAAGATGGGCTCGTGGCCTGGCCCAAGATTCCAGCAAAGGACATATCCTTTGGCCTCTGGAAATGCCCCATGGAGCAGTTTTGCCACACTTCAGAAAAGGTAGAATGGACTAGAAAAAGTGCTAAGCTGAGCAACAAGAGTAAGAGGCGCAGAAACCCAGTTCTGCCAGGAAGCATCAAGAATATGTTACAAAACCTATAGAAGAAAGACAGCAGGGATATTATGACAACCCCAAAATCACTCAAAGGCTAGTAAATAAAGGAATAATCTGGTCTCCAAACCCATAAGCAGCAGGATGAAAAGTAATAGGCTTAAACTGCAGTAAGGAAGATTTATGTTACACATTGAGAGCATTTCCTAACTGCAAAGACAGCAGTGCCCTGGAAAAGGTGTCCTAGGAAAACTGCAAGGTTTCCAGTGCTGAGGGTTAAGGGATGGTTCTACCTTAGGACAGCAAGACTGATTAGATGCCTTCTCCAGGACTCTTCCAGCATTACCTCTATGATTCCATGTCTTTGCATCACTGTCCCATTTGCAATTCCTACCAAATTCAACAGATTGATCTGTGACTACTTTTATGTTTCATCTTCCCTATTTGTGTATTGTGACTGTTGCACAATAAAGGAAAGGACACCAACCTCAACAGGAATTCCTGAACACACCTTTACATCCATTTTTCATCAACTATAGAAAGAAATAAATGCACCTAAAAAGGAATAAGCTTTTTTCCTCCCAACCTTTCCTTTTTTCTTAGGAAAAAGAAAAGGTTGCTGCAAGCTGATCTGAGTCAAGGTCAGGACTGTCTCTATGGAGTGACTCTACTTAGTGTGAAATTTAATTTACCATGACTGTGAACTGCAGGATTGTTTGTGATGGCTGCAAAAGATCAGATTAAAAAACTGAAACAAACCAAGCAACCAAAAACCACCAAACAAAAAAAAATAAGAAAAAAGCCTGAACACACCAGCAATACTGAGAATTCAAGAGTCTTTTCTAGAAAGTTCTTAAGGAAAGCCAAGAAATTGCCAGCAGATATGGATAAATTGGTTATTTTCGTGAAGAAAAACTGATTTTAACAAGTACCACAAATCTATCAAAGATAAAAAAAGACAGAACTTCACATCACAGAGGTGCCTCTTTGGGGATCAGAAGTCCCATCTCTGACATTTGCAGTCTGTCCTATAAGCCCTACAGAGCCAACAAAACTGTAGGTGCAGACTGGACTCTCCTGTGACTTGGGCAATCAATCAACAGCAGAATTGAGTGATCCTTATACTCCTGGTCCTCAACATCTGGGCCAGATGGATCTCAAGTCTGATCCAGCCCACATTTGTAGATAGCATAAATAAAAGGATGCTGTCTGATTATTCAGATCCCAGGAGAAAACAGAAACATAGGAGTCAAATAATAATTCAGCACCTGAGAGTACCTGGGTGACGGCAGCTGACTGTGCCATATCAGTTCCATTTATCAGACTAAAGCTCTATGCTATGTGGCTTTATTAAGCAATAAATATTGGCACAATCACTTGCTGAATAGACGTAACAGGCAAGAGAATTCATTACAGCTACAACTGTAATTTGGAAAGATAGCAAGGGCTTATGCAAAGGGCTTATGCAAAAGCTCTGCAAAGAGAAGAGGGATGAAGTTCACCTGTTCACAATACTGATCAGCTCTTTAAGCCTCTCTTCTCCCTTGTGTCGCTCAGCTTCACTTGCATCTGCATCTCTTCCTTTCAAGATGGGAATTTCAAAATGTCTTTTAAATTCCTGTGAAGTTCCTGTATAAAACAGAAGTGAAAAGGTGACAACTACTACCAAAGAACCTTTGATCAACACCCCACAGCCCCAGTTACCACACCCCAAACACTGAGCCCAGCAGATAAACGCTCATCCAATCCATAAGACTGGCTTTTTTCTAGCCAAGAAAGACTCACACAAGACAGACAAATCAGTACAACAAATAATCATTTTGTACTCCAACAACTGTGCAAAGCCAAAGGTCACAGAATTTTACTTAAACAGTCACACACATACTGTTTCTCCTCACATTCCAGTTATACTTTTATTCCCAGATTTTGTCCTTGCAAACAACAGCACAGGCATTATCTGTGCCTACTCCAAAATTATCTGTAATCAGTTGCTTATTACTGGCCACAGGCTGAAAGTGGGAAAAATGCCTACTGAGTACATGCAGCTTTGCTGCAGTAGTTACAGCATTAACCTCATCTCAGAAAGAACGAACTGCAAGTACAGGGAGAGTAATCTTGCCCAAAGTACAGGTCAAGGGAGGCAGGTGAAATCCCATTAGCTCCCTGTAATAACCACCCAAAATTGAAGCACATGGAAAAAGCAGATGTAGAACAACTACCACCCCATTCCATCCTTTCTCTGAGAACTCCTGAGGGCAAAACAGTTGAACAGAAAAAGACACAGTCCAAATTCTGCTTGCAAGACTAAGAATCTGATTAACTGCGCTTAACTAGAGTTGTGCATGCACTAGAATTAATGAGAAGCCTCTCAGACTGGATGCCCAACAGCCTGAGACAATCATGGCTGATGAAAAAAGAAATCACTTACAGTGTCACTCAGTTTCACATATACATTTTACCTTAAATGATTCACCTTCCAAAATACCTCTATTAGACTGGTGTACTTTGCATTAGAATGTTGTTGAAACAGAGCTCAGATGATACATAGCCTCTAGAACAGGGCACCCTGACCTATACAAATTAAAAGAGACTAAGTCTTATAGAAACACAGAATGGTCTGAGTTGCAAAAGACCTTAAGATATCATCTAGTTACAAGCCCCTGACATGATTTTTCACCAACGTCTCAGTTGTTCCTTTTGCTGGCATTGAGGGAAGCCTGGCCAGCACCTTCCCCTTCCTCCCATCTCCCACATATTTGTCTCTTACCCAAGATGCCCGAATTGACAAAGTGCACCAGGCTGAAATACTCCAGCAGGTCATTCTGAATAGGAGTGCCTGAGATAAGGACTCGTCGAGGTGTGTTTAGGCTGTTGAGAGCCTGGTAAGTTTGGTTTTCAGAGTTCTTCAGTCTATGGCCCTGTAAAAAAAAAACAGAGAAAAGGAATAAAGCTGATAAATCCAGTGGCCCTGTTAGGAAGCAGCTTGGAGAGCCACATCGGCACTGATAAAAGGCATCACTTTTTCCATTCCTGGTAGTGGAATAAGTGTTGCAACAGACTTGTTTCAAAGACAAGGATCTAGTGAAAAATCTAAAGCCATTACATAAGGAAACAAGACATTACAAGCTTCCCAAACCAGGAATACCTGAGTCCCACCCAAGCAAGAAAGTCTATCATGAAAATAACAATCATCACACAATATAACTAAGAACTGTTTACTGTTCTAAGATGGGAATGTTTTCATCTTCAGCTGTCAACACAAGCACTGAACTCTGGACCAGTAAAACTACTTCTCTCAAGGTTGAGACCACAAGCCAGTCAGACCACCTATACAGAGGATTGCCAGACCTTTGCACACTAATAAAAAGAGGTTCTCCCCCTCTTATAGGGCTCATCTGAATGCAAGCCCTATTTCTCATGCCTGGGAAAAGCAACTTTATTAGCATCTCAGTGCTGAGTAGGACAAAGCACAAGTGATAAGATGTTTTTCACGAGTGCCAGATTGCAGCAGAAATGAGTATTTATTGGAAATATATGGAAGTCACAAGGCCAACGATGTGGGTTCCCAGACTCCCAAGGTGCTGGCCCCATTCCAGGGGCACGGAGCAGTCACAGATAAAAGGTTTATGGGAGCTACACTCCTGAGGACACTCACTGTTTTTAAGCCCCTCTCGGCACTGTTCTGGCAAATACAAAGCCAAACCACTGGGTGGCACCACTACTTAATAAATTCCTTCTACTCAGCAGCAGAGGACACCTCAACCCCCTGCCAAGCCCCAGCCTGATCATTTCAAGAAGGCAGAGGAGATTAGTTTGATTTTGTCCTTCCAAGTATCTCTGTCTCTCACTACCTATAGCCCCAAACAGAGAATGACAAATGAAAAAACAACTCAATTTCGGCCATGTGAAAGCAGAGCTTGACACACACTAATACATGAAAACCAGTAAGCCAGGGCACTACCAACAGAGACAGGCGTGGAGCTCCCTTCTGGTACATATTTCACATGGAGTAGGCCCTGGTAGTGACTCATCAGGGACCTACAAGAGCATGCAATTACCACCAACTGGATTTTCCTCTTATCTTGGCTCATGAACACACCTCTCCCATTCAGCCTCATGCAGTATGGCTCATCTTACTTAGAGCCTCTGAAACACCAGAATGGGTGTCAGATAAGTCTTGCATCGCATTGGTCATTCTCCTTTTAAGAAAGCAGGTCCAGTTTCACCCAGATGTTGAGAAAACATCAGGAATGGATTCCCCTTAGGGGTGCCCCCATACCTCATCACATATGACCAGCCCAACAGTGCCCTTCTGCAGCACCTCAGCGTGCAGTCGGAAGGTCTCATAGGAGATTATCAGGATGGGTGAAGGCACTCGCAGGCCACGCTGGTTCATAAAGCCAACTGCAGATGGGAAGGGGAAAAAGGGAAAAAAATGAAAAGAGAAAAAAAGGATGAATACAACTAATAGAAAACAAGACAAATGGTCAAAACATTTGCCTTAAAAATTTAGGAAAACCCTTCCACCCATATATACCTTACACACATTCTCCTTTCCCCATGACTGTTCCCATTTCCATGTGCTTTCTGCCTCCTTTCCTGCCTTCTGGCTGGAGCAAATTAAGAGCATTGGGACTACCCTAACACCAGACCAAGTTTGGATTCTGGCAAAAGATCAACTACTACCAAACATGCAAGGGTCGGATCTAAATATGTTAGTGGAGAGACAGCCATCAGTCTGGAGATCCAGTGACTGCTCAGAGATGCTCACATCAGCTGCTGCAGCCTTCTCCCAATACAAGATTTTGACTCCAAGCAGCCAAACACCAAGACTACAAATATTTTGTACCTAGTTTACGGTCAATCTCTTCTTTGGAGCCTCCATCAATGGCCAGCGGCTGGATTCTTCCCCCCAGCCATTTCTCTACTTCATTGAACCAGTTTCTCACCAGGCTGGAGGGAGACACCACCATGGCTTTCTCGATTTCGGGCTTGCAGTCTGGGCTTTGCCGGAGAAGCGTCCACATGAGCGTGATGCACTGGAGAGTTTTGCCCAGCCCCATTTCGTCTGCCATGATACAGCCATGGCTCCCGGGGATCCGCCGGCTCGTCACACAGTCCCAGAGGAATTTCACCCCCTGCCAAAAAACTTCACTCAGAGCAGGATAGGGACATCAGCAGAGTGACAACTTCATTATCACAATGCACGGCACTGATAGCACAACAAACCAGATCTGGGTAGCACACACATCCCTGGGGACATACAGTGTTCTAATGAGACAAAGGGAAATCACCAGAGGCACAGCAAAAATGCTGCCACATCTGGAATGAAGCAGCACTACTGGTGCCAACATGTACCTCACAACATGCACAAAATCTTGCTACATTTTACTTGTACAATTCTAATCAGCTTCCTAACATGAATTTCCAGAAATTTCTACCCTTGACTGCATTAGACAGGGCCCGGCCATAAACTAACATGCATCAATCATTTCAAAGAGGTTTATCATCTTAACACCACCAAATCAGGTAATTTTAAAGAATCAAAGTGAGTAGAGTTGTTTCTGCTGCCTGAATTATTCCCAGAATACCATCATCAGCCCTCATCATTTCTGCCAAGAAGCAGTGACTCACCTGGGGGCTCAAGGTCCAAAGCAGATTTAGCTTTAGAGAAGACACAGGGCTGAGGTTATAACCCACGTCACATGGTGGGAGAAAAGCTCAGCCCTGCATTAGGCTCTGACACATCACTGAGACAGACAAAAGGTGGGGGAAAGAGACAAACTTCAAAATGTTCCTGTACCATGTGATGAAAAGAGTCAAAGAAAACCAGGGCATTGTGCTGGGAATGTATAAGCTAAACACATCTGCAAGGATTCATCCTCTCTACTCTACTACTTAGGACTTGAAGATGGAGCACCCTGACCTGCTCCTTCAAGTTTTTTTCTTTCTTTCTTAGGTTTTTAGTAACAGGCTAATGGAATTTATTTAAGCCAGTTGAACAATTATGAAGTACATTACTGACTATAACACTGCATTTTGCTGCAGAACCAGCACCTGAGCAAAAGTCACAACAAAGCTGGAGCACAGCGGTACAACTATGTAGGAGCATCAGCTGAATAAATCAGCATAGGAATCTTAGTAGGCAGACTTATTAGTCAGCCTAGAGCAGTAACTGCTTTACCATCGACATTTACCTACCAAAACCAGTGTGCCCAGGACACCAACAGAACTTTGATTACTTGACAGAAGCACCAGCAGGCAGCAGCTCACCCAAAACCAGAGTGCCTCCAGCTATGTAGTCAGAAATGAGCATTACACTGGGTCACAGGTTCATTACCAGATCTGAGATAAAACCACAAGCCATAAGCAGCCTACAGTGCTCTCAGAGCATCTGAAGATCTCCCATGCAGGGACACATCTAGTTTGACCTGCTTAGCCTGCAAGATCAGCAATCACAGGTTCCATCTGTGCTCCCCCCAGGGCTTAAATGACAATATACAGGACCTGGGATGAACTTTGAGCTGCCCAGAAGCCTGCATCAGATATTTGGAGAGTTGTACCCACTGTTGTCATATTATGATATTGCACATATTTACAACATAAAATGTTTTTGGCAGTGTCCACTGTCAGGCATACATCAGTCATAAGTATGCATAAGTCAGGCAGCCTCCAAACAAAGTACACTGAAGTAGGAACCAACTCTACACTTTGTTGGGAACTGTGGTACCAGAAATTGAGTTTGCTGGCTCAGGGACTGCAGATCCAATCAATTCTGCTGAGCAGTAAAACTGGTGGGCAGTCTGTCCTGCCTGACTCAAAACTGAGCTGCAATACAGTTTATTGCAACTACAGCCCATCACCTTCCACACTGAATTCCACCCAGCAGAGCTACATCTCCAGACTTCAAGGTAAATAAAAGCAGGACTTTCAGCCCCGACTCTTTGCTTGAAAAGGGGCAGGGAGTATCATCAGCATTCAGGCCTCTCCGAGGGTGCTTAAAACAAATGTTTCACTTGGTATTTGCAACAGAGTAGTCTGTTAAGACTGTCAGTCTGTGATGTCTATGCAGACCTGTAACAACTCCAGCAGAGGAAATGTAGCTTTTTGACATGGAGCAAATCCTCCAGCCACACCCTCAGGTCCCAACGGAAAACTTACTTCTCTCTGATGGGGTCGTAAAACACGGCTGAGGACAGGATCCACCACAACATGGACAGGTGCCTTGTCCCTGCAGGAGGCAGTCAAGGAGGAAGAAGAAAGTGTGATTAAGGAATTTGGCACATGTTTAGGTTTCATTAAATCTCACTGCTGTCTTGAGGACTGCCCTGTGGCACAGGGGAAGCACCTTTAAACAAGAAAGTGAAAAACTGATTAATTCAGCCTTGAGAATAAAGTTAGAGACCTACCCACAGTCTGAAACATCAGTGAAACCAGGTATGTGAGTTGAGGTTAAAACAAGGGCAGAGTGGTTCAGAGACACGTTAAAAATTCAGCATTGTCTTTCTTGTTTCTGTAACAATATCATAACTAAATTTCTGGAGAGAGAAACCCCTCCCTCTGCCCATGAAGATCCAGTTGACAGCCTTTTTAAGTTATAACAATAGCACAAAAGAAACTACTTCAGAATAAAAACCAGTAGGCAGCCTAACATTTGACAGTCATCTCCCTTTGCCTGTCCTTAGATGCTGATGTTCCCTGACTAACTACTAAGCCATGAGATTTTCTAAGCAACTTCTCCATGTGTGTATGCTCATTCCCTGCAACAGGTTTAAATTTTTGATGCATGAGAAATGGAAAAGTCAGTGAAAGAACACAGGACAATCCAGCATGGGTACATTCCTTCTTTGATTGTAACCATACCTGAACCAACCCAGGCAGAATACTTGGAATCAAGCTCCCCTAGATATTCAGACATCAGCTCAAACACATTTGGGAGAAAAGCACATAAATCCACACCCAGAGAGAGGTCAGAGCTGCAGCATTCATGCCAGCTCTGGCATGACTCACTTGTCCATTTTCAGCTGGTCATGGGCACTCAGCACCGGGGGCTCATACAGAACCAGAGCTCCTTCCTCAAATGGGTCATGGAGAGGACCCCTCACTCCTGCCCGTTTGACACCCAGTGAGCGCAAGCCCAGGGGCCCTGAAAGCAAACAAAGGCACAGCTCAAACAACAACATCTTCCTGGAAGCAAGCAGAGCCTCACAGCAGAGTCTGATTACACTGAGGAACAGTGAATTAATTGGGTTCTGGAGTGGAGGTGCACGCACAGCTGGTGCAGACAGCAACCCGAAGCGGGGCTGTTGTTTGGCAGCACTCTGGCAGCACACAGTGGGAAGCTCTGCAGCAGGAGAAAACAAAACAAAGGAACAGAGGCAAAGATGGAGCAATGGCACTGCTCACCCAAGGCAGCTGCTCTAGTCTTTTGAAAGCCAAGATGGGTTCCAGAATGTACATCTCAACAAATACACTCCTACATATAGAATATGCTGGGTTAAATCCTCTTCTGCAGTCACCTAACCCAGACATAGCCAGAGTCGTATCTTTGATGCAAGGTCAGGAATTTATCTTTAACACTGACGAAGTTCTACAGCACCACAGCCAGCATGACACTGTCACTACCTGCTCTGGAGTACTATTTCCTCTCTGCTGAGCAATAGTAGATGTTTGGCCTTAGAGCCAAATTCTGTGAAAAGCAGAAACCAAGCATGAGTCCCTTTTCCAAGTACTGTATTTTGACGTCACAGTTTTGAAATGGAGATGAACACAAGAACATACAAAAAATCCCTTTTCCCATCAAAACTCAGGAAACTGTGCTCCCAGGATTGATTTTGCTTGAAAAAGATTCAATCAGTCTATCTGACCACTGTTTACTAAAGCTCCTTGCAAAACAGGAGTGTATCATAAGCTGAGGCAGCAATGTACACACAAGAAAGAAAGAGCACAAGAAACAGCCACTTTTCCCAATTAAAAATGCAAGGTAACAGAAAGCAGCTTTTCCAGTTGCAGCTCTGTTTGAGCCTCCTGACAAATCCGCTTCTCCAGAACTGAGCTTTGCCAAACTCTTTTGGGGCTTGTCATTCCATATTCAGTGGCTGCTTACAGACATTTTAATATTTTGAGTGAAACTGGTTGATCTGCATTCGAGTTTTTCAGCTGGAGGGTAAAGGGGAAACAGGGGACATGAACAGGCCCATTTGTTTCTGAGATCTTATGTTTTACTGATTCAAACCAGCTGAGGTTTTGAACTTCAAAATCATCTTGTTTTGAAGATCACCTTGAGGCTCAACACACCAAGCCAAGTAGAAATAAAACTGGCACATACAATCTTTTTCACCTCAGCTTTCTGTCTGTTAGCATCATTATTTAAATGATAAACCTTCGTGGCTTGGAATTCATTTTGCTTTTGTATTTGTGATATGGTGTAAAATCTCCTGGCACTACATCAAATACATTGCAGTAAGACTATAAAATCCAATTCTGAAATGTAGGATTATCCAAACTAAACACTAGTAAGGAATATGAAGACTTTGCTAATATGCCAGTATTTCTCTTTCAAAATTAAGTCAGGATTTCTGGAACATATGCATCAGTGCAAAAAATAACAATAATCCCCACAGATATATTTGACAGGCCTAAGCATCATCTGTTTTACCCAAGTCAGCCAACACAGACAATCCTTAAACCTCCTCATCTTACCTTTATAATTTGGAATGGGGACTTTGAAGGGTTTGGACAAAATACTGCGGATAAAAGCCTCCTAGGAATTCAGAAAGAAAACACATTTCAGAAGTCTGAAATCAGAGATTGCCCAAAGAAGCAAGTCCAGGACATTTTTTGAGAACTCAGTTTTGTCAAGTACTCAGAGTCCCTCTACTTAATCTACTCAAGCTTCAACTCCAACTACTTTCAAGACTATCCAAAAGGAAGAAAGTAACAATTCAGCACAATTTCCTCCACCACTTCTGCTTTCCAAAACTATTTTCCTTTGGGTTCTCTAATACATGAAATTGATTTTTCATAGCTTCCATCTTCCTAAATCCACTAGCTTTAGTCAGTTCTTTAAAACTTATTGCTTCCCCCTGCCTTGGTAATTCAGTCAGGCAACTTATTTCCTGTAAAGGAGCTGGGTTACCAGTGCAAGAACATCCATGCTGGATCAGCAAGCACCCAGCTAGTCCAGCATCTGGTCTCCAGCAGTGGAAGCCCAGAGAGAACTGGGCAGGCAGACAGCATTTCACCCACCTGGGTGGAAAGCAACTCACATCTCTGTCCTTCACCTAAGCCTCACAGAACTCACTCAATCAGGATTTCCACTGCAGCAAGCTCCCCCACCACAGCTCCTTCAACATTAAAGTGCTGGAGTTGGCGAAAAGCCTCTCTAAAAGACTCTGTGTGTGCATGGCACTTCCATAACACCTCAGTTTAAAATGAGGCTGTGGAGGTACTTGGACTTCCTTGCTGAGTGAGCTGTGTACCGGCAGCAAGCCCACTCACATGCTGACTGCTGTCCAGGCAGTGGGGTCTGTTGGTCAGCTGAGCCAAGGGTTTGCGGAAAGGCGACCTGTAGCATTCTCCACTCTCCATCTCACTGGCTGCCTTCTGCCTCTTCCGGCTCTGGAAAACAGAACCAGAACCAAACAACTCAGGGGCAGCTGGCAAGAGCACAAGATGCTCTGCAGTCACACTCAGTAAGCACCAAAGCACACAGAGCATCACCCAGGCAGCCAAGCAGCTCTGAGAACACACAGCCAGCACTCACCCCCGCTGCCACAGGACTCACACAGCAAGGTCATTCACCCCAAAGTTTAATTTCCATGAAGCTTAAAACATTCTTCTAGTTAAGAAAATAACTACCACTTTCTAACCTGTAAAAGGGCAGGCTTGTCCACACTAAGATTTGCCCTGTCCTGCCACTCAAAAAAAAGAGCAGAATTAAGAAAAGGAAGGGCCAGTAGCATGGAACAAACTACATCAAAGTCCCCGGAGGCTCCATGGCACCTGGTGTTATGCAGGTGTAAGGCCTTGCACTGAACCCTACAATTCAAACACTTAGAAAAGCATGAAAATAAATAAGTCATTTATCTGTTTCCTGATTTAAGACAGTCCTCCTCAGCATAAGGCACGGTTTCAACCACCTGCTTACACAGAAGACTGAATTTGACACAGGAAACATTATGTGAGACTCCTTAACCCATATGACATAGAACATAACTATAAATTAAGATTAGAGCTGAGACTCGTGCCATTATGAATGGCTAAACAAGGTCTTTACTGTCTCTTACAGACAGTCGGTGAAACTGATCCGCCCCGTCGTGTTACAAAAATATGTAACATTCTATCTTAAACAGCTTATTCCGAGTCACTCAGTTAGCCTTCATTTCACACAGCACTCGAAGCTCTCACAGGGATAAGTTTTTCCATAACCACGAAGCACCATCTGTACACAATGAAGTTCTTCCACCAACCACAGGCCGAGACACAAAGTTTTACAGCGGTATAAACCGGGGCGCGATGCCCAGAGCATGGCGAGGCTCAGACGCCGGGAAGTGCCTTGGATACAGCGTCGCCCCGCCTCGCATCCCCCCGCCCACGGCTGCAGGGTCACACGGGGCCGAGAACACACACACACACACACAAACAAAGACACACAAACACAGACACACGGGGCCACGGCCCGCGGGTCCTCGCTTACCGTCGGGGGCTGCCAGTCCTCCTCCTCCTCATCTTCATCGCTCGCCTTCCTCTTGGCCAGCTGGCTGGGGGCCAGGCTCCTCCTCTGGAATAGAGGCACAACAAACACAGTGAGACACAGTGAGGGGCCGGGAGGTTCCTGACACTGACACAGACCCCCGGTCCGGCGCCCCCCCCACGCCCCGCACCCACCATCGCCTCACGGGAGCGCGCGGACGCGGTAACGGCCCGCACGCGCCGCTGGCGGGAAAATCGCGCGGCCGGCCCCGCCCCGCGCCCACAGGCGTGGCCAAGCGAGCGCCGAGCAGCACGGAGCCGCATCGACCCGCTCGGGGTTCCGTGGAGGGAGCATGCGGCAAAGACATTCAATCCACTGCTTCTATATATACAGTGATTAAAGGACTTGAGATTTAACGTGAACTTCTGTGTCAAGTGGAGGTGTTCAAAGGGGGACTGGGAGAAAAGAAAGAAGTTACTTTTTTCTGTCCAAAGAAAAGTCCTGCCGAGTCGGTTCCCCTCAAGCAAGAGAAGTGAGTGCTGGCCTACAGAAGCTGTGCCACGAAAGAGTTGGGATGTAAGACTGTAGTAGGGAAATCAGAACAAGGGAATAAGCAATTAAGCTGTTTCTTTTGTCTCTTCAGTAGCTCGGGTGCTGGCAGTGAGGTGAAGGGAGCCATCTCCACACAAAGGTTCAGTGAAGACGAGAGCAGGGGCATGGCTGCAGTGAATCCTGGCAGCAGGAATTACAGCCCTGTTTGTGGTGACCCTTGGCACCCAGGAAAGAGCAGTGCAGAGGGGGAGGCTGTCCCTTTACAATTTCGTCTCAATTTGGCACAATCTTAGGTTATTTTGTGAGTTTACCTGTTCTGACAGGTTTGACATTACCTATACTGTGTATGACATTATGGCTGACCCAAAATGTCTGATTATGGACCAGCATCGTTCTCTGCACACATGGAAAAAGGAGAAAATTCCTTTGGAGCACCCTAAAGGGTATTTATGAGGGTTCAGGGTGAAAAAGAGAACTCAGGGCAGCAGCAATTTCAGCATAGATTTGTTTTCCTTCAGAGAGAAAGGCGGGCTAGTCCTCAGGAAAGAGCGAGGCTATTGCTGTTCCATGGATCACAGCTGACATGATAAATGAGGGCTGTTGCTCACCAAGCAATTTAAAGGACAGACATTTTACAGGGTGCAAAACAGCAGCATTTTGAAGACACATAGCTAAATTATCCTTCTGGGTACACAGGAAAAACCCCAAACTCAGAAAAATAAGCCAAGTCCTCTGGCACATGCAGTTAACTCTTCCATTGTTGGATAGGAAAGGCATCCTCCTCAGGATGAGATTCTCACCCAGCTTATGGGGAAGAGATGCTGCTCACAGGCCTTGGAGTGCACTCCCCAGAGCCCGTGGGTTCCTGGAGGCTTCAGTAGCCAACAGCATTAAGAGATCTTGGAAAACCTGACAAATCTACAGACATTGTCCATGGATCACCCTGAGGACAAGTGAAACTTGGCCTTTAGAGCAGTCCAGCAGAGCAAATATATTTAACACCTTGTAGCTCTTGAAAGGACTTGGTCTATTCTTCCTCCTCCAAGGAGGAAAAGAAGAAAAGGGAAGATGGATTTCCCCTTTGTTTGTTGTTTCACTGGTAAACCTGGGAAATAAATGCAAGAACCTATTTGTGTCACAGTTGCCCAGCTTAAACATGAAGAAGGCACTTTTAGCAGTATCCCCACCTCTGTTACATCCTATTTCACTATTCAGTTTATTAAATATCTACATTAATACAGTTATGTACCTTTAAAACATAAAATAGAGCGGATATAAGAAAAAGCCCAATTCTTGCATCTTGAGGTGTAAGTGGGCATAGATTCTCTGCAGGCATTTTACAGCCCCTGAATATCTGGTGCCTTAACTTTACTTTTTTCCCTTGTCTGTTTCAGATCTATCCATTTGCCAGTATTTTATTCCCAAAGCATTTTCAGAGCTCCATGATGAATGTTAGATGTTGCAATTACTGGCTCACTGGGCAGAGAGTGGTTCTATAGGAAGGTAATTGGCTATTTTTCCTGGCATGAATTATATTCACAATAATAGCCTCCCTCTCTGTGGCTCTGAGAGCAGTTCTGCTGTATGCTTTTTTTCCCTGCAATGGGAACAGACACACTTTATGGCCCAGGCCAGACTGGGTCAAAAATAAAGGGAAAGGGAGGCAAAATTCCTGCTCCATGTAGAGCAGCAAGAAAAATCTTAGTCATCTTACACCCAACATAGAACTGCTGTGGGTTCCATCCTGCAATGGCTTTTCTCTTCTAAGCATTCATGACAAGTCCCAGAGGGAAATTTGGGGTGATGCCAATGTCTGAGTGCAGCCAGTCCAGGCTGTAAGGCAATCACACTGCAGGCCTGGGGCAAGGTGGACATGCAAGAGAGACTTTCTTCGCAAAGAAACTGGCCAAGAGTTCCAGCAGAAAGAAATATTTTGTTTTTTCTCCGGAAGGGAAGATCAAAAGGCTTGCACAAGGCAAGGAGCAGCCAGGGACCAGGTCAGCCCTTTTCAGGCCTGTGGGTTCCAGAACAGCCACTGCTCAGCACTCTCTTTTCCACTTTCCTCTCCAAACCAGTACCTTCAGGCAGAGGTTAAATCCTCCCCTCTTCCCCCTCTCTAATTACACAATTTACTCCTTTTCTACTGTAATCAGCTCCCATTTATACAGCCCTGAGAGATCACAGGATAATCACCATGGGGAATAATCCTGTCATTTCCCTTGCTGTCTCTGCAGGATACTGAGTCCCTCCACTACAAGCAAGGAGAGGGGAGGATGCCAAACATCTTCCTCAGGGAC
Source organism: Anthoscopus minutus (assembly GCA_013399455.1). Lineage (NCBI taxonomy): Eukaryota > Metazoa > Chordata > Aves > Passeriformes > Paridae > Anthoscopus > Anthoscopus minutus. Next base: position 31,179 of record VWYI01005849.1, read on the forward strand.
TCTAGAATTAGGCAAAAAAGCAGTCCAAAAATATTTATTGTTTATATTGTTTGTCCACACCAAACAAAGCCTGTCTTCTCATGCTATGAGCTCATGGCACTCCCTGGGTGTCAACCACCACCCCATGTCCCTGGGACCACTGCTGCACTCAGACCCTGTGGATGCTGTGGCTCTCCACTGACCTCCCTGATTTGTGGGATCTCCCTTCTTTTACATGTGATATATGTTGTAAAATAAATAATGCTAAACATTAGCATGTTGCAAAAAGGCAAGGAACAGTTTTAAATAAGACAAATCCATTTAGCTGCTGTCTCCAGGAGAAAAGATTAACTCGTCTAGCACGGAACCAAAAAATCCACATGTGATATGCAACCCATAACATGTGTCGCCAGAAAATACACATTTCAGAGATTTTTCACCTAAATTATTCCTACAATTCCAGGAAAACTCCTCATACCACCACCAGAAGAAAGAAAGACTTTCATCATAAAAAGGAAAAAAGCAAACAGACCTTGGTATCTGGCAGAGAAGAAAAAAATTAGATCTTGCAGAAAAAACGTATAAAAAGCAATGCTGGATGAGACAGCTTTGGGAAACCATTCCTCACGAGCACAGTCTGACAGAGGCTAGGCTCCATTTTCCCTGCCTCGATTGCCTGGCTCGAGGCCAACCTTGCTTGTGGCTTTTCAAAATTTATACTTTGACAAATTAATAAAGTCCTTTGATTATTAATTTGGCCCATTTCATTTATAACATACACCCTCCTCATTTTTTTCTTTTCGTTTTTAGGCTCCTTCCTTTTCTGTGAAATGCAGGCCTTCCCCAGTTCCTCACTGAAAGTTTTAAGAAATGTTTTAGAGGAACTGGAGCTTCTTACCCAGCTCTTCATAGGCAAGAAAACTTGTGACCTTTGTAGCAGGTAGAAAACAGCACGAGGGAGAGATAATGCAAGAAAATATCTCCTAATGGAAGGACACTTCAGACCTTGTCTAACAGCTCCAAGTGTTCTGCAATGGAAAGGAGAGGCAAAAATATGCACTTATGACCAGAAGAGCAGAGCTACAGCTATAACAAAATTCAGTAGTGCCACCTGGATCTTCTCAGGTGAAATTCTGAAGGGACCAGGACTGCAGGATGCACCAGCATAGGTTGACCATATTCACCTGGGAAAAGAATTAAATATCCTTCCAGTTAATTCCTTTGCGAACCACAAGAGGGAAACTGACTGTGGTCATACCAAGTTAGTGTCAGCTGGAGTTGTGATCCCATCTCATCACCACCAGAGACAGCTCATCTGCCCTTCCAACAGAGCCACTCACTGAGAGGGGAAACACTGAGTGCTCTGAAAATATTAACTTCAGGGAGAAAAATCCTTTTCCTTTCTGGAGACCAGGTGCCATTCTACATGCCGGGCTGGAAGGAGACAGGAGACCGGCAGCAGAGATCCCAGCACTGCTGCTGCTGCTGCTCTTGGCACGTTTGCATGATTACCACCCAAAAGAACACAGTCACGAGCCCAGAGCGATGTGAGTCAGGCGCCGATCCACATCCCACCCGCGGCCGTCTGGATGCTGAGCTGGCACAGCCTCCAGCTCTTACAGCTGTGCCTGGCAGGGAAGGGCTGAGGGGGCTGACCCTCATCCCACCCCTCGCCCGCTGCAGCCTCAGCACACCCAGGGCACAGCTCTGTGTCCCGCGGCGGGGTAGCACAGCTGAGCCACCATCTTCAAACATTGCATACCAGTTTTCAGTTTCTTTTGGTTCATTTGACTGCCGTCCCTTTGGCTCCAGTGGGAGAAGAGAAGAGAAGAGAAGAGAAGAGAAGAGAAGAGAAGAGAAGAGAAGAGAAGAGAAGAGAAGAGAGAGGAGTCCTATTTCCTTAAAGCAGCAAAGGCAAGAGGAGCAGGGAAAAATCCTCCTAGCTGCTGCACCAGTGAGCTCTGAGCCCCAGAAATGCTGCAAGCTCACTTTCTTCCTCATGGGTTTCCTGCATCCCTCTCCAAATACCTCCTTGTCCCTGTGCTGGGAATTGAGGACAGAGACCTGCACACCATGCCGAGCCACAGGCCATGGCTTGAGGGTCAGGAGATGGAGAAGGGACCAGTGGCACGGACACAGGAGGAGAATGTGGGATAGCAGGAAGAGGGATGGCCTCCAGGTAATGCAACAACTTCCTCCAAAGGCAAAGCCCTGGGCTTTCTCCTCCTACATTGTTCCTGCATCCACCATTAATCACAGTCTCTGGCACTAATTTCACATTAATCAGCTAATTCCTCTTCAGGCTCCTGGCACTGGCAGAAAAGTACCTGTAAACAGAGGCTTGCCCACCAAGTGATATTCCCCCACTCTGAGAAAAGCCATCAGCAGCTTGAGTGCTCCAGGCATTTTCCCACTAGTCAGAACTGCTTTCAGGAGCGAGTCCTTTATTCAGGAGAACGATAACCCCCACAGGGTGTTTTCCCCTGCACCACCTTTGTGTCTAATTTAATTTTTTTTCCAGAATGTTTTTAAACATGCATAAGTCTGACTCAGCAATCCAAAATATTTCATTTGATGCAAAGCAAAATGTTCTATTTTGTTTACAAGCTAATTAGCCAGTCTTATCTCGCTCACCTTTATAAGCACATGCAAGCCAACAGCACAACCAGTGAATATGAAAAAGCCTGGATTTAGGAAATATCAGAGTCAAGCTATATTGGCACTTCCAAAAACACATCTCTAATTTTTTATGGGGAGGATGGGAGGCTGAAATGACTTTCCAAATTCAGCTTGATTTTGCAAATTGGTTTATCCCTGCTGAAAGGTCCATTTTTGCAAGAAACTTACAATCAGGTACAATTTTCCTTGCCAAGCTCAGAGAGCTTAGAGAGCACTCAGAGAGCTGTAGAGCAAATCCAAGGGCAGATCTCAGCCTTATGGACCATGGACAACCCCTGATCCTGTGAGTCCTCACCAGGTAATAAGGGATGTGTCACCTCTAACCATGTGGGACTGCTCTCCATAACCTCTTTGTCTTTGGTTAGAGAGTCCTCTCTCAGGCACGAGGCATAATATTATTCTCTCTGTCCCTGATTAAATCTCAATATAAAAATAAAAAATTCGGGCTTCTATACATAATGGCTCAGGACAGAGGAAACATCATTTCACTGGGGCAATTAGAGCAGTCTAATTAAACCCAAGTCTTCCGATCAGGCTCTGCTGATTAAGTGGGTTACAGGCACTCTGGATTATATTAACGAAATGAATCAGTTAATTATATGACAATCAATAAGAAGCAAAAAGTAGGACAAGCAATTTGCCTTTAAATGACCATCTAAATTCATCAACATGATACATGTTTGTAAGTGTTAAGGGAAGGGGCAGACATGACAGATCTCTTAGGCAGTAAGACAATCATTTCTGATAGCTGCAGTTCCTGAAAAGCAAAGAACTGACAGCATCTCCCTGGGAAAAAAATTGCTTTTTTTATAATAGCTTGCAAAACAAACAGGGCATCAGTGAACAAAGCTACTGGGAAAAAAACCAAAACACCATCAAACTTAGGGCTTTAATAAACTGAAAGTCTTGGTTTAGAGTTGTGAGCTCAAATGGTCAGCACTGCTTTGAACCAGAGACATTGTGGTCTTGAATGATTATCTGACTTAGAGCTCCCATCCCAATTGAAAACCTTGGTGAAGTGGGAGCTGGAAAATGACATCGTTAAAGAGGTAATTTTTGCCGTGAAAAGCTCACAGCCTGAATGGAAAGACTTAAAAAAATACAAGGGAAGAACTATTTCATGAAAAATACAGAGCTATCTGTTGTTCTCATTTTGCTGGGCTCAAAACAGGCAGACTGTGAGGGGTTTTTCAGCATTTGTAATGAGGGCTTTTAATCATTTGGGGTTTTTAAAAAAACAACAGAAAATGTTATCAAGATGGCTATAAGAAGTTCTCTCTGAAAGCAGCATTTTCAGTCAAGCTAAAAAGCAATAACATTTTCAGGAAAAAAAAATCAGTGAAAATGTCATAAAAAATGAAATGTCTGACAAGCACAACAATCTTTCCAGCCTTGAAAAAAGGGATTGGGTATTTTATTTTTGACTTTCTGCTTTATGATTTCAGCTGTATGGGTAATGCAGAATCAGGAAGGTGACTTTCCCTCTGCTGGAGATGGAGACCTCAGGACCAGAAGGATGAGTTTTACCCTAAACCATGCCTGCAATCACAGACTCATTTAGGTAAGGAGGGACCTCTGGCAGTCTCTGATCCAACTTCATGTTCCAGTTTCCATGGACTAGCTTTAAGGATTAAATCAGTTTGTTCTGGGCATTTTCTGGTCAAGCTTTGAAGATCTCTGAGGATGGGCACCCCAATCCCTTGTCCTATTCACACTAACTCAAGCTTTCAGCTTTCTGGTTCAGTGCCCTGATGAAAAATGTCCTAATGCCTCTAAGTGCCCTGGGACTGTCATGGAAGGAGATCTGGGATGTGCAGTGGCATCTACAGTCATGGGGGAAGTAACGTCTGAAAGGAAGAGATGTGAGCCAGAGCTTTTTGAAACCTTCAGGCTCTGTCCACAGCAGGGACATGAATAATTGAGTGTGGGTGATTTTTCCAAGGCAGCTGTGCTGGACACAGTGAGCCCCACCACAACACAAACTTCAAGATGGACTCGAAAGCTCTGACACCTAGTTTGTCATCCTTGTTTTCTCCTCCTGTATGAGAATCTTTATTAGTCTCTGCAGCAAAAAAAAAACCTAAAAAGGAAGAACCTCAATGCCACAGCCTGGATTGCCAGGCACAGAATTAACTTGCCAGTTGTGGGCAATCACTTGCCATCTTGCACAGGAAGTAGACCAAGCTACTGAGAGACTTTTAGCTCCAAGAACGCTATAAAAAAGCTGAAACTGCCAGGAAGCAGAGGAAAGCGGATTGCAGTGAGATGGCTCCGCTGTCTCAGCAGCAGGTTTTACTGACAGTAAGAGCTCCGAGCTCCTGGAATTGCTTTCCCAAATTCTCTCCAGCTGGCTGCCAAGTTAGAGCCTACAGAGAGTGAAGGCAAATACCTTTCATCTTTTTTAAGCTTTATTTTTGAAGGAAGCAAAATTATTCTGTTGCTCTCTCTCTCTCTCTCTCTTTTTTTTTTCTTTCTCTTTTTCCTAATAACTTTTAAATCCTTTGGCTGCTTGCACCAAATTTTTCACAGGGGAACTAGACATGCTGTTCCGAGAGGTCTGGAGTAAACAGGCAGCTGGGGAGAGGAAACTCTGCTAGTGCAAAATGCCTCTTGACAGCCACACCAGAGCATGAAACATCTCATTTACAGGGCACCATGGACTCCAAGCAGAACTCAGCCTTCAGGAATAACTCCATGGGAAACGGGCTGTGCTCACAGCAGCCCACGTGTCTCCCAAGTAACTTGTCCTGCTTTACAGCAGGGTTTTGCAGTTTGTTCTAAGCAGTGCCTGTGTGCAAGCAGCAATAATATCTAGCACGGATGGAGATTGTGCTCAGGGCTCCTTTAGTCCTCAGCTGCTGGAGCCACCACATGTGCAGCTGTTAAAGAGCTCTGCTGCATCCTGGACTGTATCATCAGGCATAAACCATCAGATGCCACACAGCATCCTTTCCCTCAACACTGCAATTCTGTGCCCAGTTTTGGGTACCCAGTGTGTTAGGAGGTGAGAAGTGACTAGCATTATTCCTATTAAAAATAAGAAGTATAGAGGGAAACTGAAAAGGATACGATTGTTTTAATCTCAGGAAAGGGGAATATGAGATCAACCTGAAAATTGTAAGAAGTTCTTGCAAATTAGGGCATCTTCTCTGTGATGAGAAGTAAGAAAGGAAAGTGGTAGGCTCCAGTTGCAGCTCAGGAGGATATGTATGGGTCAGAAATTAGGGGAAACCTTGTCTGGGCTGGGATGGCCTTCCACCACTGCAGTTTTAAGAGCATGCAGTACATCCTTCAGCTGGGTTTATGCTTTGGATGAAAGTGACCCCTAGACCTCCCTCCTGACTTAATTTCTCATTTTCCGTAAGAAACCACCATCTCTGAGGAGACCACCAGCAGCTTAGAAGGGAGGATGTCGTTTTTTCAGCTTGCCTGGTGTGCTCAGTGCTGCACAAAGCCCAAGGACAACTCCTGCCCCATTGCTTCAAACAATAAGGATGCAGCAAATTCCAGATTATCATTCATGCCTAAATGTCTTATGTTTATTCAGGAAAACCTTAGGACTTTCCTCCGTGCCACAACTAAACTACAGTGAACTGGCATTTTAAAAGCTCCATTGAATCCACATTTGGTAAGAACAATGAGATTGTTCCCAATTAAAACTCAGTCAAACCACTATCCCACTATAGAGTGGTCAGGATCTGGACATTGGCACTTCTGTCCAGGACATTTAACTGTCTGCAGTAGATCAGCCCTTGCAACTTGAATTGCAAAACATCACTCACATAGGAGGCACCTGCCACACAGCCCCCAAATCTCTCTGCTCGCAGGTGCAAAGAAGCCACTGCACACATCCAGGATATATGTGCAGTGCATATCAATGTTCATGCTGGACACTGCTGATGCCCCTCTGAAGATTAGGAAGAAAGCTTTTCCCCTTCAAAGGCCACTTACTAACTTGTTCTTTTTGGAGGGTCTCTTTGAAGGCATGGGGGCTCTGATTGTGCCACACACAGTCTCATCAACAAACCTGGCACATCTCTGTGCAGGAAAGGAAATAAAAACCACCTTGATCACTACTTGCCTTTTACCTTAACCAAGCCTTCCTTGATCTCACAAAACCCAGGGTGCTTGGAGTACAGAGGCACAAGTTCAAAGAGACAGCAAGAAGTTAATCTGAAAGCAAAAGGTGCTCTTCAGGCAGGTGGGAAGAAGTAATTAGAAAGCACAGCTATTCCAAAGCTCCAATAAATGACATCAAGGCAGCCATTATACACTCACTAAAGCACGAGGGTCCTTCACTCTTGTCAATCAAGGAAAAAAAATGCACAAGACTTTAGACATACGGGCCAGACTGCAAAGGCAGGAGCTTTAGGGCTCCTCATCACCCTGCTCTGCTTGAGGCAGAGGCTCTGCAGGAAACAAGCAGCATCAGGAGGTCCACACCTGTCAAGACTTTTTTTTTGTTGTTTAGTTGTGCTTCTTGTAACCCCTCCACCATCAATATTTACTCTGCTCCATGTGTGCCGTGGATCTCCATGAGGTTCAGCTTTCCATGGGCAATGTCCCATTTGATGTTACTCATCAAGATGTACTGTTTTTTTACATCAGCATTTTAGTTCTTATTTCAGTCAGAAGCTGTAGCCTGTCCCACTCTGAAGGCAAATCAAAGGGCATTTATACTTCTGAGACTCTCAGCCCCAGGCAAGTGTAGCCCTGGATTCAGGATCCTGTTGCTTCAAATCTGCAGTTGCAGAGGGAGATTCCTTCCTTCATAGTTCTTCCGTCTTTAGCTCCTTGTCTGTAAAACACAGCTGATCACTGCCAGCTTTTGTCTGTGTGGGCTGTGAGCTCTGGGGGGTTGTCCAAGGACACTGCAGGCCAGCAGCCCCTCTGTCAGACAACAGAGGATGACCTGCATGAGCTGAACACAGGCAGGCTGGCAGAGAGAGATTGCATTTTTTATCAGAAAAATTGATTCACAAAAGCCAAAAGGAGCAGTTTTCTCTCTGTGAGCAACATCAATACACACATATAGATCCACAGGCAGTGTTTTTCCAAAGCATTTCACCGCCCCTTTCCAACATCCCTTTCTTTCCTTGACTGACATTCAGATAACTGCTACCCAACTCAAGCTTTTCACACCCCACAGCTAGGCCTGAATCCCACATGGCAGTGATGCAGACCCAAACCCTCTTTTCTACACCAGATGTGTGCCAGCTGCAGCGGTGCAGCACGAGCTGTGATCCTCTGCTCAGCTGCCTCTGGCTGAAGGAACGGGGAGAGGCTGTGGTACTCAGCTGCTGCCAAAGGGAAGTGGTGCCACTGGGCAGCACAGCACATCCCTCCTCCCCAGGCCAGCAGCTCCTCCCTCCTTCTCCCCCAAGCCCAGGAGGCACCAGCCACATTAGGCAGTGTGATGCTGCTTCTGATCCTCGAGGCCTCAGGGAATTGCCTGGACACTGAGTCCTGCTGTACTCACCTTCCCAAGGGAAGGTGCCCATGTGAGTCTGTGCTTCCACCCTCTGCTGTCAGCTCTGCTCACAGGCAGATCCCTCTAAGCCAACCGAGGCCCTGTGGAGCTGGGGCTGCCAGCAGCAGTAGGAGCCCTTTCCTGTGCTGTAAGCGCTGATCCCTCCTAAAACCTGAAGCAATCACATTAATCAGTTTGCTTCGAAGTAGGCCATGTGAAATGTGTTTGAGCCTGGCTGATAAAATGGGGAGAGGAAGAAGTGCAAGGAGATTAGAAAGGAATCGTGCTTAATTTGGGAACATCTCTAAAGATTTATTCCAAAGCATGAAAGCCATGGAGAATGCTCCCGCCCAGAGATTAAAGATGCTGTGACTCACGTCTCTGAGGCCTGACAATAGCTTATTCAGGAGAGCTGCCTGTAGCCACGAGACAGAGGATACAGTTTTCCCAAGGCATTTCAATTTTCAAGAGGAAAAAAAAGATTAGACTTCATTAATTTTGCCAAATAACATGAGACACCATCGGTCCCATCTCTCCAAAATGGGCTGGAGATCTCTTTCGTCAGCCTGAGAAAAACCAGAGCCACCAGTTGGAGACAGCTTCCATCTTCTGGTATTTCCTATTGCATTTGGCCTCCAAACAGAAGCAGAGGGGAGAAGCCAGTGCAAGGCCCTTGCCACTCATGGGGGGAATGCAGCAACCATTGCTTGCCTGTATCTCCCTCTTCTACAGAAATTAAATCCAGCCCACAATGTTCAGCTGTTCTATCACGTTCTCCTGGCTGCACATCCAACTGTGTGAGGATTACACAACTCCTGAGCAGGTGTCCCTATTCTGTGGGTTGGTCCACTAAACACTGCCTGAGTGGATGGTGACAGGACCTCAGCATCTCTTTGACCACAAGCTCATGGTGGTCCCACTGTCCGTGCCAACTCCAGGTGAGCCTTCAAAGGAAAGAAGTTGGCACCTGCAAGAGGATGTGTAAGAATTAGTCTTGTGGTTTCTGCTTTGCTTCTCTCATTAGGTGCAGGAGGGAAGGGGATGGTGATTTGGGAGAGGGGAGATGGCACACACAGGGAAGAGTGGCAGAGCAGCCATGCCACTGTGTTGCTGGTGCACAAGAAGTTCCCCTGCATCACTCTGCCACAGATCATCTTTGGTACAGCGTTACAGAGGGTCCTTGCTGAGTAGCTGCCACTGCTGCTCCTTGTTCTGTTTTCCAAGATAGCAGGAGCAGAGACAAGCCCAGCCCCATAAGAGGCTTTGCAGATTTTATTTTGATCTTCCTGCTGATGAGGAAGGACAGCCAGAGTCTGCTGAACCTAAAAGGCTGTGTACCAGCTTTAGGCATGCAGATAATTGTACTCATCTCCCATGCATCATCCTGGGAACAGCAGCCTCTTTTGCCAGATCTAATGCCCTTTATGCCATTTCTTTTGTGGAACCAGCTTAAAATTGATTTTGAAACAAAAGCAAGAGGCTGTATCAGTTTTCCCCTTGGAGGTGTGACAGCCTTCCTGCTTTTTGCCACATTAGGTTATTTCTGTTCTCTGCTGTATGTGTGTGTGTTCCCCTGGCTCTGTTCACTGAGACAGGTAAAAAGGATCCCATCTTCCCCAAGACAGGCTGGTGGGGAGAGGAGATGACTGATGACATGATGTGGCAGAATGACAGCCACCCCCTCACTTCACGCTGTGTCCATCTCCTGCATTTTGTTTGACAGGAGAAGGGTCCAAGGCAGAGGTCTGAGGAACATCCATTCTCTGCAGCTTATTCAGGTCTTTCCAAGTCATGAAATCCATCTGCCAAAGTGTGGAGGAAGACTGAGCTTAAGGGCTAATGCACAAGGTTGCCTTACTTGTGGCAAGAAGATGCCATCAAAAGGCGTCCCCATATTTCTAAGTAGCCCAAGGTAACAGGATTGCTTCTTTATGTCTATTTTTTATTTGGATTCCTGCTTGAGAGTTTGTCTCTCTAACTCAAACCTGTAGCACCAAGAACATGCAAAGAGGTGACAGCCATGCCACAGGTGCCCCTCTTCTTCTGTAGCTGTGCAACAACATCACGATCTTCTGACTGGAGATGGAGTTGCAGAAGAAAACCCAAAATCAGAAAGAGTGTGGAATTGCTTTTTATTTTCCGCACAGCTTTCAGTTTAAATATTAACAAAGCAGTCAAGATTTCTCCCATTCTTAAGCAAAAATCTTCTAGCACCATCTGTTCTTGAAGATCCCTATTAAAAGCACAGTGTCACTGAGCAAACACAGCTGCTAGGTCTGGTCCAGAGGCAGTCGGAGATACTCAGCTGGTGCAGACCTGGTGTGAAGATCCTTCAACCCCAGCCAGAACCCAGGCAGGACCAGGGGAGCTTAGTCCTTCATCCTAAGAGAGTCTGAACATATATTTGTTCAACCTTCCCTTTAAAACCTCCTCAGAATGACAGAGTTACAGAATGGTTGAAGCTGACAGGGACTGAAGGTCAACTGGTGTGCATGGCTCAGGCAGGGCCACCTAAAGCTGTTTGCCCAACTTTATAATATCTCCAGGGATAGAGACTGTACTCTGGGCAACCTGTACCAGTGCTGAACCACTAGAGTGTACTGGTGGTGCCTGGGGCAGTTCCTCAGTTGCAGGACTTTTCACTTGTGCAGAACATCACGAGATTCCTGTCAGCCCATTTCTTCAGCATGTCAAAGTCCCTCTGGATGGGAGCTTGACCTTCAGGTGTATCAGCCTCTCTTCCTGGTCTTGTATGATCTTCCTGGGGAGGCACTCTTACCACATCATCCACACCATTAATAAAGATGTTGAACAAGATTGGGTCCAGTACTGAGCCCTGGGACACAGTTACCTGCTGGACTCCAACTAGACCTTGTGCTGATGATGACCACCCCCTGGCATGATCCTCCAGACAGTTTTCAACACATTCCACTCTCTTTTCAACACAGAGGTCTTGCTTTTGTCTGCAAACCTGTTGTTATGCTTCACAATTCTTCCTCCTGGGACTTTTTTCCTTCCTCAATGCCTTTTGAAGCTGATTTTCAAACAGTGCCTCCTGGCACCTGGCTGGTGCCACATCCAGGGGCAGCTGGGAGAGATGCTGCACTTCACAGTGTGCTCTGTCACTGGAGTGGCCCTGGTTTGTAGCACAAGCTCATCCAGCAATGTTTTATGTCTGTGCATCTGAGCCTCTTGTTTTCAGATTACTCCAGGGCTGGTTTTATTAGTGGTTGATTGAGTGGTCTCAGCATGGTTCTTGTGGAATACCCAAATTTTCTGCTCACCATGGAGCAGATGGAAATGTTCTCAGTGAGACACTCATGCATGTGCATTATCTACAGAGGAAATATCCACATCTCAGGTCTTATTGCTGCTGCCAACAATGCCCCCTGTCAACTTCTGGGGAAAATTGACTGATATTTATTTGGGCACTATCAGAATGGAGCACTGGCAGAAAATTCCCCAAGTCATGTAAAAATGCCATTGATTCTCCTGGTAGAAAATCTTCAAATGCTGTAAATACCCTATTGAAATTGCTCTTTTTGTTGATATGTGTTGAAATCTTGACAAAAAGCCTGGTGAAAAAAAAAAGTTCTTTATGAAGGTTTTGACCACCATTTCAAAAAGAATGTGATTAATAAACACAATGGGATTATTTTTTTTTTTCACTTGAACAGGTCTTTATACCTGCTGGAGTCTTCTGCGTGAACAAGATTAAGGTATGAAAGACTTCAGGAAGCAAAACCACCAACAGATCTAGAAAAGACACAGCATTAAAAAGAAGCACCAGATGCCCCCATTTAGGGGTATTCTGGAACTGACATTAAGCCATTTTTGTCCTGCCCAGGGGTTATATGGCTAAAAAAGGACATACAAAGCAGTCTCATGATTGGAGTTGTAATTTTGGCATCTTCATGTGAGGAGGAACAAGGGAGCAAGGAAACAGGTGGAACTGTGCTCTCAGCAGCTGTGGATGATGCACGTGCACAGCACAAACACATTCAGATTTTTATATGTATGGCTGAGTGAATGATGACCCTGCATATTCCTCTTTGTCTGCAATACAACAGACCATCTTTCCTCTCTCACCTACCATTCTTAATTATTGTTGGTTTGGCATTTTTAATGTTAAAAAGAGTCATGTTTTCCATTAGTCATGTCCATTCTCTAACCATTGTCCTGGATCCAGACTGTCCCTCCCCTGACCACAAATATCCTACAGTCAAAACTCCAATTTTCTCAACAAAACACAAAAGGTATAAATGTTTCATACTAGTAGAAACTGAGCATTTCTTGATCCCTCAGATATAACACAGGTTTCTGTAAATTCTGTTCCAATGCTGTGAAATGCTGAGTGGCAGAAACAGTGAGGCACCAGGCTCCAGGCCATGCTTGCATTGATTAGCTGAGCCCCAACTGATCTGTGCATGTTTTATGCTTTGTTCACTAATGTACCATCAGCAGCACTAATAAAATTTCCTTTGAACAAGTGGAAACAGGTGATCACACAATTATGTTGTCTTAGTCTGTCTGGATGATTCAGCCTCATGTTGCTGTCACAGCAGCATGTCCCCATCGTGGGCTTGCACATCGAGGTAGGTCTGGTTTGCAATTTCCAGGTAATAAACAGAGCCTGGTGCCCTGATTTCATAGAAGAGAATTTGTTGTGTTGGGACTGTGTCTGTGGGAGGAAAAGTGGAGCTGATTGTCAACACCCTTAGAACACCCCTGTAAGGAGTTCCAAGGATGCAACCTCAGCCCCAACTGGGACACGGTACCAGGCTGTGATAGTGCATGGGAAGGACTTAGAGTGTCACACACACATCCTGAGAGCCAGCAGGTCCTTGGGATCACAGGGAGAGATCTCTGTTAGGCAAGTCTCTTGTTACTGCTTTTGAAGGAGCAGCTCTCCTCCAGCTGATCCCTGCAAGTTCAAAGTGACAAACACGGCGGCAGATTCTCAGTCACCATCTGACTAATTCAGCTTATTTCATACAGGAGGGCCTGAGTGACCACAAGTCCATTTGAGATTCATTTCAACCAGTTGTGATTTGGGGCATGTGTTCAAACAGCAGAAAAAGACAACACACTTGCACACAGACAGGTAAGGAAGAGGAGAGTGGAGATCCTGAAAGAACCCTGCCTAGGACCAGTCCAAGCGCCACTAATTTTCCTTCTGTTTTCTTTCCTCTGGCAGACACTCTGAGTGCAACATGATTCAAGTGCCTAAGGAAATTTTCAATCATACTGAGAGAGAGAGCAACTGCAAAATGGGATGGGATTGCTCTGCAATGCTGTGACCTGTGTGCACCCAGAGCTCTGCCTCAAATTGGAAGAAAAATGCCAATTAATCTGACACTGAGAAAGGCATAGGCAACAAAACCATTTCATGTCTGCTCATTTCCCCCCATGACATGTAGTCCTCTCCACCTTGCTAATTGGAGAAAGCTTGCTAACAGCAATCTGATGTGGGTTTAATTAAATATCTTTTGAATGCCTCTGAGCGGTGGGAAAAGCTGGTGGAGTCATTCCAAGTCTGACACACTTAGGAAGGGCTTCAAATCTTGAGCTTGTTGCTTCATCATTTAAAAAATACAGAGGCTGTGGGAGCACTGGAGGATCTCTAATAACTACAGGCTGACAACATCTGGCTGGAAAAAGCAGGATCTTCCATATCCTGAAGTTCTTATAATAGTGCAGAGAAGATGCTTGGTCATCCTGCGGCAAAGGAAGGGCTCTGAGGGAGGGAGACACGTCTGCAAGGGATGTGTGCAGGGTGAGGATGCTCCTTTTGTCTCCTGAGGAGAAGGGCTGCGGGTCCATAAAGGGGGTGAAGCAGTGAAGAGTGCAGGAGAAGAGAGGAAGATGTGCTCTGGGAAGGGGACAGCTGGAGAGAGGAGCAGCAAGCAGCAGATGTGTTGGGACACAGCTCTGTCCCAAGTGCACAAGAAACACTTTGGCAGGTCTGTTCAATGGGTGCTGAGTGCTCCAGGTGAAGAGAAGCATTCCTGCCTGGGAATTGAGGCTGACATGTGATGAGACCATTGGTACCCTAAATAGGAGAAGTAATTTTATGAGGGAGGAATTTGGGTGTGTGTGGATAAAGGAGGAGCATGCCATGGGTATCAAGTAGGCTGTGGGCAGGTAGATGCCCTTGTAGAAAAGTCAGGCCCCAAGCCAAAGCCTCAGCTACACCTCAATTTTCCCTATTTCTTTAAAAAAACCATATTCCACGTCCCCATCCTAAGAGGAGGCTGGGAGTGCTCGTACAGGCTGAGAGCTGCAGGGGAGAGCTTGAAAATAATCTGAGAGCAACAGAAAAAATTTCAACAAGACCTTGAAAGAGTCTATTTAGCTTATCAGAAAGGAGGTCAAGAGGTGATTTGATTACAGGGCCTAAGTGCCGTCAGCAAAAGAAAACACCAGTTTCTAAAGAGCTTTTTAATCTATCAGAGAAAGCTGGAACAAGAGCCAGTGGCTGAGAGATGAAGGCAGACAAATGCAAATAAGACACAGGGAGCATATCTTTAGCAGAGGGGAGATAAATGGGAGAGCAAACTCAAGGAGAATGGCGTTAGTATCTCTGGGTGCCTTCAAGTGGGAGCTGGGTAAGATGCTCAAGTCAGAGAGGAGCCAGGTTGGTTCCAAGGTGGCATTTAGAAGCCTGTGGTACATGGGTATGTGAAAAAGTGCTCTGGCACTTCTTTGTCTCCTAATTGCAAGGAAATCCAAGTTCCTTGGTCTTGTCAGGACAGAAAAATGTTTGAGCACAGGCTTTGGGCAAAACCTGGTTAGGTCACCCATGGTGCTTCTCCCATGAAAACTTCAGGCTGTTTTTGGATCTACTACATTTTTGCCTGGAGCAATAACATTCATCACTAAATAACTCAATGTGGAGAAAAGTATATATTTTTTGCTTGTCTCAAAGCCTGTGATTCTCACTGGCACCCTTTATTTTTTGATGTGAGGAGCATAATATATTTACTAATTGCCATTTCTTCGTGCTATTCATGATTGTTGAGGCTTCTCTCCCACCATTTTGTATATACAAATACTATGCAAGAAAATGTTATTATTTGGGTTTTGCCTTATCTTGGATTGGCCAGGAAAATTCTTATTTGTTAATTTTAATTTGACCTATTTCTAACTCAAACATCTTTGTGCATCTCTGGAGAACAGACACTAAGCTCAAGCAAAAGAACTTCTAAGCACTAATTTCTGTGTTTCTCATCTGAATCCCTCCTGTTTGGTGATAAGAGAAGGTTTCTAAGTCTGGATTCTCCTGGGATGTCTGGGCAGCTCCCTCTTTAGTACTGCTGTGTTTTCTACTTTTTTTCTCTGAACAGTTGTGTTCAATAAAAGAAAACTGCTAACACAAAAATAAACCAAGCAAGTCCTTTCTGGCCCAGGGGCTGTTTGCTGGTGAAACCAGTATTTAAATATTTGACACTTGAATGTGAAGGAATTTCCTGGCTTGTGTTGTCTGTTAAATTAGGTAGATTATTCAACATACAGTTAAAGTTCTGGTG
Organism: Anthoscopus minutus; assembly: GCA_013399455.1. NCBI lineage: Eukaryota > Metazoa > Chordata > Aves > Passeriformes > Paridae > Anthoscopus > Anthoscopus minutus. Next base: position 46,836 of record VWYI01005849.1, read on the forward strand.
AAGTGTGGGAAATCATTTCCTGTCAGTAAGGGATGTTGACCAGCAGGTAAGTGAATCCTACTGTGACTGGACTCATTTTCTTACTCCTCAACTCCATGAGCTGTTGTAGTGAGGGTCCATCTACAGGTGGGAAAAATGGGCCAAAGATGGGTCACGCTGCCAAATATTTGGCAAACCCTGCTGAAGGCACCTGTTTTGTCTGAAACAAGAAAACAAAAAAAACCAAACAAAAACACAAACACCAAAAACAAAAACACAAAGAACCAAAAACCAACCAAACAAAAAAAAACCACCAAAAAAGCACTCTGATTCATTCCACATTCTATCTTTAGAAATAAAAAAATTCCAGTTTCAGACATCAGCTTTTAAAAAAATCATCTTTTCAATCTAGTTCATTTAATTTATAAAATACAAGTTCAAATAAAGTTTAACTATCAATAAAATAAAATATATCAGAGTATCTAAAAGAAATACATTATTTGACCCATGCTGAGGGTTAAGTTGTTTGGCAGTATAACAAAAGTCAGTGTTCAGCTTTCCAATCCAGCCCACACTTGGAAAGTTTTTTTTGGGTCTTGAATGGTATTTTAGTTGTGACAGCTGTTTCCTCTGCTTGTTTGGGTGGGAAACCTGAGTGAATAATCCTGTCTATTCGAGTCATTAGGGACATATGGGAATTCTCTTCACTGTTTGCTACAGAACAGCATGTGCCCAGTTTCCATCAGAAAATTAGACCAACAATTCCCAGCTGGACAAGCTAGGAGGTAATCTTGATGTGGAAGTGTTTGCAGTGTAAATAGGCAAACCACAGATTGTTAGTCCTGCTTTACCAAGTCCATAATAAAGGCCAGAGCCTTAAAATCTGGGATATGATAATTCCAGTAAGGGCTAGAGTGTCTGCACAGAACTTAACTTTCATTTTCTGAATCTGTTCCTTGTTTTGGGTAGATCACAAGGGAAAAAACTTGCCCAAAACATCCCTTAAGAGCATGAACTTTTTTCTCAAGTACCTACTGAGGGATGAGGGAAACAAACTGTTAAATGTGGCTTTTCCAGTGGTGTTTAATCACTCTTACTGCTTGGAAGCCATGTGAGGATAGAAACATGTGACAGCAGCCATCTGGAGAAGATTCTGGTCCAGGCAGAGCGTCCCTGTTGTCCCTCACAGCTGTGCCATCCTTCCCAAGAGTGTGGCAGGGATGGCATGAGGTCCTGAGCACATGCTGGAGTAATTTCTCTTGGGATGCACAGCGGGCTGTTTGCTCAGCACCATCAGCGCTGCTTTTCCAAGAAGCAGGAGTGACAAATCCTGGCCTCGTACACATTCTTGGCATCCCAGTCCCACAGCATTCCTGCCAGGGACACCATCCCTGTGGGCAGAGGTAGGGTGATTAAATAAACAATATTTTGTATTAAAGTCCCCAAGGTACAGGCTTGTCCTGCTCTGAGTAAAGGAATGACCAATCTTGAGTTCACCCCCTTTCCTCACCCCAGGCAGTGAATTTCAAAGGTTCAAAAAGCACATTCATGGCTTCAAAATGTAATAATCCACTTTGTTAATTTTTTTTTAACTCTGAGCTTTTTGGGGCCATCTGACCACCTTTCTCTATTTGGGATTTCATCTCATCACTGCTGAACTCTAAAAAACCAATTAGAAAGGTAGGGTGGGATCCTCAACTCACCCTGTGGCTCCCCAAGGCTTTACCCCAAGCACTGGTTTTTAGCTCTCAATGAAGACAATGCCAGCAGCCACAACATGACAGCATCCAAATGCCATTCATCAAGCCAGCATGGTTTGCTTTCAGCTGCTTTTAATCTTTCCCAGACTCTCTGAGGGAACAGCTTGGATCCTCCTGTGAACTGGAGAGCTCAGTCTCCCTCAGCAGACCCCAGACATGGGCAGTTAACAGTGACAGGCTTTTCAGCAGCCACAAAATAAAGGGCTGGATTTTTTTTTTTAAATTGATGCTATTAGTGTTCTGGGAAGAGCCTGGACCCATGCTCATTAAGTCAGTAGTTTCCAAAGTATTTCTAGAGAGGAAAAGAGCATAACTGGTTGAAATTCCTATTGTTGTAGCAAATGATCAATGCACTTACTCACAGGGCCTCAGTGGCTGTGATTGATTCATAGCCAGAAATAACAGTGGAGGACCTGCTGTGATGCCATTACTTTATCTCTGCCTCACTGGTTGATTCTCAGGTACAACTGAAAACAACCCTTAATTACTTGGTTAAAAACCCCTCAGCCACTGGAGAACAAATGAATGGATACAGCCACCTCTGCCACTACCCTTCAGAGCTCCCAGAGATAACTGAATGGAAGGAAATGCACTTCAAAGTCCTCCAAGAGCCAGCACTGAGAGGAAATACCTGAGTGTGCCCAGTGGAGCAGCCAGTGACCAGGGAACAGCCAGCTGCAGGGATGACCTACCCTGAGAGCACACTTCCCACTGCTGCAGGGCTGGCTTATTCCTGTGGTGCTTTCAGGGGCACCTTCACCATCCCATTCGGATGCCTCTCACCAGTTTTGCAGTTCTCAGTGCTGGTCTCTTTTTTTAGAGAGAAGTTGATGCCTTCAGATCTATAACCCGAAGAGCAAAGCTCAAAGGTGGCCAGTCAGCACCCCTCTGGTACTGGCTAGGGACAGCTTTGTCCAGCCAGGGCTTGAATATCTCTAAGGACTGAGACTCACCACCTTCCTGGACCCCTGTTCCAAGTGTCTGACCATCCTGAGTGAATTTCTCTCGTAATGTTTAATTGGAATTTCACTGGCCACAGATTGCATCCATTGCTCTATTCCTTTCACTTGAGATCTCCAAGAACAGTCTTGCTCCACCTTCTCACCCCAATCAGTGGCCCTGTTCTCAAAACTAATTTTCGTCCTCTTTCCCTTGCTGTCTTGCTGGCTATGCCAGCAGCAGAAGAGCCATCTCATATGGAGATGTGCCTGCACCGTGGTTCTTCACGTGGATTAGGGCATCCTCTTAGATTCCAGGGCCATGTAAATATGGAGCAGACATTCAGATGTCCTTTTCGGGGGCAAGCAGGCAGGCTTGTTCCTGCTGCAGTAGGATAGATGTCATTGCTTCTGAGCCACTCTCTTTAAGGACACAGGCAAATAAAAATGCAGGAGAAAATCCATCACTTTACATGGTGATGCTTTTAATTGCCTTGGCTAAATGGGAAATTAAATGCTGGAAACTTCAAGTCCTGTTTGATGTTTAGGATCCCTGCTCCAAGAGCTCGGGTTCTCCAGGCACAGCTTTGGTACACCCAGGGAGCGTGAAATCACTCCCAAATTGCTTGAGGTGTAAGGTAATTGGCCTCCATTGCCTGCAACATTCCAGCTGCAGGCTCAGGGAGCAGGCAGCACCTCCCAAGTGGAACAGAGATCCCTCCGAGGCTGTGGACGTGGCATTGAGAGCTCCGTGTCCGGCTGCTGCAGGCGCCATCTCCTGCCTCTCTGGAGGAGCTCGGGGCGAGGCAAGGCTGGGGAAATCAGTCCCCAGAGACAGAGCAAGTGACACTGTCCTATCATCAGACCTGTGCTATGCATTTTCCATTTTCTCCTCATTTTGCTCAATCAAGGCACATTTGCTTTCATATTAGGAGCATCAGGAAAGAAAAGATGACAGGTTAAACCGTGTTTCTGCTCCAAGACTAAATAGCCCTGCCCCATTTGTTCTTTGCACAGATACCTTGCACACTGGTGGCCATCCTTGCTGCCTCTCCAGTCCTGACATGCCTTTGGAGTTGAGGACTTTGGGTGAGAGGAGGAAACCCTATCTTCAAGATTCTCATTAATGGATTTGTACAGAGGCTCAGAGACATTCCCTGCTCCCTTTTGTCCTTTCCTAATAACTGCTTGCAGCAACAGGAGAGGTCACAAGAGTGCTTTGCAAACCTGTGCAACTCTCCAGGACCATGGAGCAGGACTGAGATCCAATTCCAAGCTCATGACCAAGCTTCAGAAGAAATCCCATCCTTTCAGGACCTTCTCCCCACAGCTTCTCTAATCTCCAGAAGCCCAGACACTCCTCCAGGGAATGTGCAGTAACTCCCAACTTTCCACACTTCTGAAAGCTGTTTCATTAGCAATATTCCTGAGCATGATCCGCTGCCAGACTGCAGGAAATCTTGGCAGGCTCGTGGGATGTCAGTGCTTGGGAACCAGCAAAGCAGCTCCTTTCCATACACATCATCCCTATGGTCTGATGCTGCTGGCCTCTCCTGTTCACTGTCCATATACTTACTTAGATGTTAGGACCAGAGGATCAGAAGGCAACCTGCAAGATTCATGTACAGCTGTGAGTGTTTTGGCAGAGAACAGGGCTGGTGGCCTTGAGAGGAGTTATTCTCCTCCAGCTGAAGGAAAGAGAGAAAGTGGTATTTGCAGTCTTGGTTCTTTTCTTCCTTTTATTTTTCTTTTTTTGTTTTGGTTTTTGGGTTTGAGGGTTTTTTTTGTTTGTTTGGGTTTTTTGTGTTCCTGTTTTTTTGTTGTTTTCTTAATCTTTTCCCCCCCACTCCAGACACAAAAGGCCAGACTGTTATAAACAGTTGAAGCTATGTTAAAACCTTTTTATAGCTGCTGAAAAATTTCATATCTTCAGATTATTGCTTTTAATTGTTGATTATTGGTCATTTGGGGAACAGGGGAAGGATCTTTGTGTGAATACACTGAAGAAAGCAAGAGGGGAAAACATCCTGAGAGATCACCTGTTTAAAACCAAGTTCCAAAACTTTTAGACAAGAAATTTCTACCCCTTCTCTCAGGAGATAAGAGGCACCAGTATCACAGTGCTGCTGGGAAAATACAGGGTAACAGGGAAAAATGAAACCCTGCTGCCAAGGGAGGGGGACAGCCATTGGCAGCAGGAGGGAGGTATCAGGAGCAGAGATGCTTCTCCAGACACCACACACTCAATGTGTAAATTGCTTTTGCTGGCCAGCAGGAGAGACAGAAGAGTTTGCTCAGTTTTTCTCCTCCACAAGAGATAGACCTAGCTGATTTCAGCACTGATAAAGATCACCTAATTGCAGAGTGCCTGTGATGGGAGTGAAGATAAACACCAGCACCTCGCCTCCTCCATTCACTCAGTAGTTTGTTTGGGAGGTTTCTCAATGTGCTAAGGGGCGGTGGAACCACTGCTAATCCAGCCCCCAGAAGGATCTTGGCCAGGAAAGAGGAGCTGTCATCATCACCACATCCTTTCAGCCAGACACTAGAGATCAAAGCTGTGATATTGCACAGAAACTCCCAACAGCAGCTCCTGGCATCAGCGTCTCCTCCGTGCAGTCCTGGTCCTTGCCTGACCCCCTGTAACCAAACCATCTTGGGCCCTTCCTGTCAGCTGAGTGCCACAAGCGACCTCAAGGACTGGCAGGTCCTGGAAGGGCTCTGGTGATACCAGTGCTTGGTGCTCTCCTCTCCACCCACTCTGCTCTCTCTTCCCAACCTGAGTCCTTTCAAGAACACGTGGGTGGATCTTCTCAAAGCCCCCAGGATTTACACAGCTGATCCAGCACACAGCTGGCAGGGGGCACATCCATCACACATTTCCAAAGGCCGGCAGAGCTTTTCTTCTGCCTGCTTTCTTCCTCCTCTTCCTTTTATCTTTTATATTCTCAGGTGAACACAGAAAATTTCAAAGAGATCTCTGCCAGTATTGAAGCTTTGAAGCCAGCTGGTGGAGCAACCTCTGGTGACATGGAAAAGGAGCAGGGCCCAGCTGGGTGTCTTCCCAGGAGAACTGAATCAAAGCCAGAAGAAATGACAGCACAAGCTGATCCGACTCAGTCAGTCTGTCTGGGCTTTCTCCCTCCCTCCATTACTGAGCCCAGCCCAATAGCCCTTCCAGGTTTAAAATTAGCAAAACCTTTGCTAAGCTTCAGATTAAGATCCTGGGTCACCAGCAGAGATAGCCTGTAGCAAAGCCCTGGATTTTATCTTTAATTATCAGCAGGAATATTATATTCTTGCAGAAACTGAGCTGAGAAGAAGCCAACATCTGTGATCTCTGCTGCAGAGCTGAGCATCTGCTCAAGGGAGGGCTGGTAATCAGGAGAGGGGTCAACAGAAGATGATCTTCTAAGTCTTCCTCTATAGACTGAATCTCTAATATGTTTACTTAGCTAGATGCAAATCCTTTTCGCAAACTCATGGCACTGCTGAGTACAAGCATGCACAGAAAATTAAAGCTGGAGCATCAATTCCTCATCTATCACCAGTATAAGACTCCTGGTGACTGCGTGGGAGGAAGGGAAATGTGCTCTTTCCAGTGCCCAGGGAAACAAAGCTGAGTTTCAAGTAGCATTCTCCATTTCATAGCCAAGAAACCTGCCCAGCACCTCACTGCTTCCCTCTCTCTCCTGCCTGCTCTCCTTCCCTGATCTGCTCCTGGGCTGCTCCTTCTCTGGGTCCCTAGGGCTTGAGTCTCCCCCTTGTCCACACCCTGCAGCAGAGTTTGCCCACGGCCAGTGAACTAAGGCAGGAGAGCCTCAAAACACAGGAATGTCATGAAGTGCAAAACTGTTGCAGGGCCAGAATTTGGACTTCAACGATCCTTGTAAGTCTCGTTCACCTCGGGATATTCTGTGGTTATATGGTCTCCAGGTGTGCTCACAAGCAGATGAAAGAGTGCTACAGCAGCCTGGGGTACAGACCCCTCACCTGGGCATCCTCTTCCTGCTGGAGACAATCCTGCTTCCTCCTGCCTGCTGCTTGGAGGTTGTTTTCCTTGATGAGAACTAGAGAAGCATGCTAGTGACCATTCTGCTGGAGTAGAAACCTATCATGGCCACCTTATTTCTTGCTGTGGCAAAGACAAAGTGTCACTTGGATAGTGGGGACACTGGCTGCATTTGTCTGTTCACATGTATCTGATTTATGCTGGAGGAACAGGAGGAACTGGAGACCAAGCTATGAATTATTAATATGGAGCCACCAGAAATTCCCTGTACAGCATCCTGGACTGGATGGGAAAGGGTGCACTGGCTGGAGAGGAGGCATGGGCAGGAAAGGCCAGGAAGGCAGCACAGCGTGGGCTGAGCTACTCACAGCATGGATGGCCCTGGCTTGGGACAGGTCAGTGTATCTGCAGCTCATCTTTTCACAATTCCTTCTTTTCTCTGCTCTTAACAAAACATGCTCAGGTGTATTTGTGGTGTGCCTAAGGTTCAAGGTCACCTTGTATTCAGCCCAGCACAATGAAATCTTAAAGGAACGGGGTATAACAAAAGAGCTGTGTGGCTTTGAGCCTCTCAAGGAGTGAGGGGACTTGAAATAGATCACAGCTACCTGGAGCTTAGAAAGCCCTCTGTCCACTGCCTGCTCTGTGAGACAGCCTGCTCCTGTAGTGCAGAGGTCTGGGGATCCCCTCTGAGCTGATGGTGACAGCTGAGGAGGAATGAGGCTGGCTGAAGCAGAGCCTGTGTAATGCCATTCCAACCCAGCCAGCCAGGTCAATTAAAAAATAAAGACAAAGGCTCTTGGTGCAGGTCTGCCGTCCCTATCAAATTCATTATCTCCCCTCACCAACAGAAAGAGGGCAACTGTTCACGTAAGGCACAGCTAATAATATCTGAGTACAGGACATTGCTGCTAAATTATAGGGAGGGCTTGGGAAGGGAAATTGGTGTCATTTGCAAGCCCAATAATAGGGGCTGTGCAGCATGAATGCCGATGCAGGAGCAGGCTGGAGGACAGAGAGTGGCTTATGCAACCGTCCCTGTCACAGCCGGGCTGGCAGCAGGCACAGTGTGGGGCTCAGGAGCAGAAGGGCACAGGAGAAGTGGGCTTAAAAGCCAAAGGCAGGTAAAAACAGAGGGCAAAGCAAGATACTTGTGAGTGAGGGTGAAGACCTCGGAAGCTTCTCTTAGGGAAGAGGGCTCAGCCCTTCCCTTCCAGCTGAGCTTTGGCACAAAAGACCCAGAGCAGAGCTTAGGGGCCTCACAGTTTAGGGTTCCCTCCCAGGGCACCAGCTACAAGGATTAGAAGGTCTGGTGGTTTCAGCTGAAGGGACACTCTCTGGGCAACTTCTAGAAGCAATCAAATCCAGTGGGGAAACTGAGGCACAGAGAGACTGCACAGTCTGTGCCATGGCTTAAACACAATTCTTGAGCACTTTTCAGTGATGCAAAACATGGTGCTGCTCCCTGGGAGCATTAGCATTAAGCATAGGATAAAGCAAAGCACTACCCATTTCTGACTACAGGCACATCTTGAGCAAAAATCATAGAATAATTAATGGTTTGGGTTGGATGGGACCTTAAAAACCATCCATTTCAAACTCCCATGCATGGACAGAAACACCTGCCACTTGACCAGGTTGTTCAGAGCCCCGTCCAGTGCAGCCTTGAACACTTACAGGGATGGGGAATCCACAGCTTCCCTGGGCAACCTATTCCCTCATAGTAAAGAATTTCTTAATATCTAATCTAAACCAGCTCCCTGCCAGTCTGAAGCCTTTCCCCCTTGTCCTGTCACTCCAGGCCCTTGTAAATAGTCCCTCCCCATCTTCCTTGTACACTTCCTTCAGGTACTGGAAGGCTGCAATTAGGTCACCCTGAAGCCTTCCCTTCTCCAGCCTGAGCAATCCCTATTCTCTCAGCCTTTCCTCATAGCAGAGGTTCTCATGCATCAACACCCCCAAGCCCTTCCCAGCAGGGCTACTGTCAATCTCTTCATCCCCTCCAGCCTGGATTTATACCAAGGGTTGCCCCAACCCACATGCAGCACCCTGCACCTGGTCTTGTTAAACCTGATGAGATTCCCATGGTCCCCATGGATGGCATCCCATCCTTCAGGTGTGTCACCCACACCACTCAGCTTGGTGTCACCTGCAAACTTGCTGAGGGTGCACTCAATTCCTTCGTCAGTGTCAATAAAGAAGATATTAAATAACACCAGCCCCTGAGGGACACCACTTGTCACTGATGTCTGCCATGACTCTAACCATTGACCAATACCCTCTGGATGTGACCTCCAACCAAAAAAAAAAGAGCTGTGTCCAATTCCTGCAAAGACCAGTGTCCCCTTTCTGCCTGCTGAGTTATTTTTCAAATTCCTTGACCTTGGACCCCTCTCAGGGCTCCTCCTGTAGCTGATTAGGAAATTCTCCATTCCTGATGAACAGGTGAAGCTGTGATTATACTAATCAGCTGCTCATTAGGGTTGCTTGGCTTCAGCTGATAAAACACCAGCCCCATGGTGTATGAGCAACTCTGTCATCCAGGAATGTCAAAGATGCTCAGCTTTGTTGTTGTCCCCAATTGGTTTTGCTCACAGATGGGGAAGAGCTCTCCAGGACACAGCTGGGATCTGGCAAGCAAATCTCATCCCAGCAGGTGTGAGCCTCTTTCAGGCTGTGGATTGATCACCACAGAGCTGTGACACTGACTCTCACACAGGGAATTTTGGACACTGAGACCTGGCCCCTCAGGTGGAGGTAGCAGGGACCCTCACTCCTGGAGCTAGCAGAGCCAGGTTCAAACTCTTTTCCATGTTCCTATGGATGTGGCAGCTCCAAGAGTCAGGACCTGGGCAGAAGAGTCACTACTGATCTCATCCCACCTCCTTCACAGCTGTGACATGGGACAGAAATCCCCCTGGGCTACCTGCAGTCTTTGGAGACTCCTTGAAGAAGCTACTGCTCTTCTTTTTGGGTCTGTCATTCTGACAACTGTCCCCAAAGAGATCTCAAAACCAAGACCCCAGCACAGCAGAGTGCCAGAGAAAGGCACACCACTGTGCTCTGGCAAATCTCAGCCTCCTCCAGCCCTCCTCACCAAATGCCAGGGGCACAGCCATGCTCTTCCCCTTTTCTTTCTTCCTTTGTTCCATCCTCTCAATCAGGCTCTGGTTCAAAAAGGTTTCGTTGCACAACAGCTACAGTGGCTTTAGAAGGATGCAATTAAGATGAAACCCACTTATTTAAAGCAGCTCCTCTCCCAGCATTGCTCTAATGTCACCTTTGATCAGTGAAACCAACCCAGCTCACAGCCTGCCAGGGACATGTCCTTTCATTTCTCCCTTTCCTCCTCGCTCCATTCAGACAAAACTGGTTTCTTTCTTCCTGCTGGTGCTCCGAGCATTTTGCAGAGCAAAGGACGGTCATTTTTGCATTGGCCAGCGGGGAAAAAAAAGAGTGAAATGCCCTGGCTGTGAGCCATGAAGGCTGGAAAGGTCACATAGATCAGGCTGCATTTTGTGCTCAGATAGCTTGGCCCAGACACAGCGCTGTCCTGAGGCTGTGCTGCAGATAAGGGTGGGCTTGGGATGGGCAGGGACCCCTCTGGTAATGAATCTGAAAGGAGGTATCCTGAATTTATTAGGGAAGGCTGGACCCATTTATGACAGTCCAGCTCAAACCATGACTGAGGCAAGGCTTAGCTTTAAGCTCCCTGGCAGATCCTGCTTTCACCTGCACACAGGGGCTGCTGGATCAAGACTCTGCTCAGCAACCTCCATCCATACACACTCACACATTTGATTGTCAGGCATTGATACCCCAGATTTCCTTGTCATTAATGAATCCATCAGGTAGCATTTTCTATTAGACTGGAGGTTTCCTGGTTGTCAGCGCTTCCACCCACACAGGCAGGTCTCTTCTGAACTCCTATCTCTCTGCCTCCAAACCTCACTGCATCACATTTTCTTTGGAAATTGAGAGCAAATACATGTCTATCCCTCTGTTCTCTCAGGGAGGTGGCAGAGCAATTTGCAGGGTTCCCTGGGTGGACAGGTTCCTTCATCTGAACTGTTACTTCAATTTCTTTTGTTTTGAACTGCGGGAGAGATAGATAGCTCTTCCTGAGGGTGGAGAGAGGAGCAAGAAGTTGCCCTGTTACAAAACACCAGCAATTTGCAATTCATCACCAGCCCAGGGCCAGGTGCACTCCCCACTGCCATCTCAGGGGGACATTTTTCTCTAATTCTTAGAAGTGGACGTTGGCATGCCAAAAGTCTCAGCACTGGCATTACAGATTCCTTCTGATCTCTCCAAGTATTTCTGATGTAGCAGCTTCTGAGGATTTCTGAGCACAGAGCAGATTTCCACCCTACCAAGGTGACAGCCCATGGGCCACATTCTGTGTATCAGTGAGTGTTGGGGTAATATTACAGTGAGGGACCCCAGGCCCTGGCTCAGCTAAATCATTTGGTCACCCCTGGCAGGGGGAAATTTGTCAAGATAAAGTTTTGGAGGCATCCTCCTCCACCAGACTGCTGGGAGAGCTGCATGCTCCATTCCTGCTTTGATTAGGAGCTGGGGGCAGCAGGGCTTCGATGCACCCTCTCCCACTCCTGATCTACAATGCCAGCTGAGCTGAAGCTGGCTCCTAAGAGCTTGGTGCTTCAAGAGACAGATGTCACTGATGGCTCTGGGGAGGACAGCAAAGAAACCAGCCCAAGTGTTCCTTCTGCCTGGGAATCAGTCCAGATGGGCCATTGCTGACCTGCTGAGAGCTGAGCACTCCTCCAGGCAGCTTGGACACAGATGGGGTATCAAGCATGGCAGGGCTCCCTCAGCACACCCTGCTCAGAGCAGCCAGGGAGGGGGAAGCACAAAGCAAGTGGTTTCTTGGGAACACTGAGTTCTCCACAGCACGTTCTGCTCTGCCCACAGTCACAGAGTTTAAACAGCCACTGCCTGAGAGGCTGTGCCTGTACCTGCTTCCTCCAGGTCTCTCCTCCTGCCTTCCACCTCCACGGAAACCGGCTTTTGGCACTTAAAGGTGTGATCAGGAAATGGAGGGCTTTTAAAAACACTGCTATTAGGAGCAATAAAAATAATAGAGCAAGAACATATGTCTCTCCACAGGGCCATCACCTTCTGCTCACTTGGATTGAAGTGTTTTACCATCAGAGCATGACAGCATGCTGAAACCTCACCAGAGCAACAAAGCTGAAAGCTTTATTACTGTTATTAACCTGGTTTTCTGAAGAAAGGCAACAGCACACCACGTGTACCCATCAGCATGTCAGCCCACCTTCATAACTCCTTAATCGGTCAGCTAATTTCAACCCACAGGGCTTGGAAGGTGGAGGCTGCCAGAAGCCTCAGTCTGTGCACATGCAACTGGGACAGGCAGAGGGACAGGCAGAGCCACAGTGAACACCCACTAGGACAGCCTGTGGGGACAGCTCAGCCCCTTACCAGATACCAGAGAGCACCCTGAGAAAGCATGCAATCCCCACCTCTTACCTTTAAACACAGCAAGACAGGATGTGGGCTTTTTAAAGCCCTTGTTGGTGCCCTGGTCCAGGATGGAGCCAACACCGAGGTACAGGACCCAGAGGGGCTGGGCCTGAGCTCTTTGTCCTCATTTGTCCTGTCACAGCACTGCCAGCAGGCAGTTCCCAAAGCCTTGGTTTGATACAGGCACTGACACATCCCATGTCCCAGAGAGACTGCCAAGGGGTTTTCAGGCCCTCCAGGCTGGGCTGGCTGAACAGGGATAACTGGACACCCCAACCCAAGCTCAGCAGCTGCACAGGGCTCCTCTCAAGTGACCCAGACCTGGTTTGAGCAATTATCCATCCCTCTTCATGGGCATTCCTGCAGCACACACACAGCCCCGCTGCTAACACCACACTTCCCCATCACCTGTTTGGGCACTGGCTCTCAAAGGCTTCCAATTTCATCCCTCCATACTCTTCCATACTCCTCCAGAGAGCTCAGAGCTGCCCATGTCCTTCAGGAGCCATGGGGAAGAGCAGGGAATTTGAGTCTCCACACACAACCACAGGCAATGCCACATGTCCAGGAGCAAAACACCAAGGTTTTGTTGCCTGAGTGACATCCAAGCCACCATCCATCACCCAGGCACAGATCCAGGCAAGCAGCCAGACTGGCAAGGACAGGCAGGGTTTCCCATGGAAAGCTGAAGTCAGTCCAAGCCACAGGCACTATTCAGCCAAGAGTCCTCACTCCTCACACTCCCTAAGGAGAAGGGAGAGCCCTCCATCCATTACCTGGAGCTCACATGTTTTGGTCTGTCACTTGAGCTCACTCCCACACAGCTGTGATCAGGCTGCTCACCCTGTTTAGTAACTCATGCACAGGCTAAACAGCAGGTGTGGAGCAGTTTGGTTTTGCTCATATTTTCTTCCTTCATTACTGAGGCAAATAATAATCTGTTTTAGTAGGCAGAGGGGCATTGCTCTTCCTACTTTACATGCTGCTCGTTGAAAGCAAAGTTGCCCTGATGTCTGAGTGAGGCAGATTAAGGCCTCCATGACTGCCCTCTCTCTAGTAAAATTTCAGTTGTTGCTGCTATGAGTGAAGTTCTTCTCTCCCCTCAGTGGTGGCAGGAACAATTTACCCCTGCCCAGGAGTTTAATCCCTGATCCACACCGAATTGCTGAGTGTTTTGCACAAACAACACTGTTCAAGGGGTGACCAACTTCCTCATAGTGAGAAACCCTAAGGGCCTAAATCACCTCTGAGGTGAAGCAAGTCTCAGCACCAGGCTGTTTGGACTGGCAAAAAGTAGCTGTAAAGAAGAAGAAGAAGGAGTGGGAACTAAAGGTCAGTCTACACCAAGGACTTAAAATGGAGCTGAACTTCTGGCCGGGGTTTAAGCTGCACAGCAGCACACCCTTGGAGTAAAGCAGCAAAATAAATGAAGTCACCAAAATAAACACACTCCCTGCATCTTTAAGGTCAGGGTTTTCACACCACCCTCTCTCCTGTGTTTTGGCTTTCAGAGTCTGTTCTTCATAGGTACAGAGAGTGCAAGTCTGTGAGGGGAGAAAAAAACCACAACAAAACCAACAAAGCAGAGAAGTGACTTTTATCGTTGTCATTTTCCCTGTCTCCCAGCAACAACCCTGTCTTCTCCACCTTGCTCCCCGTCCAGCACCTCACAGCTGGCAGAGATCTTATGAACAAACAAGGCTCCCTGCAGTGAGGACTGCCTGGCAAGGGCTGATGCTTCAGTCTAGCATGAGGACGATCTTTTCACCTGCAGAGGTGACAGCTCTCGGTTTGTGTCTAACCATCAGCTCTCATCCTCCATCTGCAAAGATTCCCAACCCCATTCCAGGGCTGAACAGATGGTGACAGAGTCTGGGCTGATGCCCAAGTGTCAACAAGACAGCTTCTTGTTTCCACACAGACTTACCCTGGGAAGGGAAGTGGAAAAAAAGCATGTGATAAGATACTTCCACCTCACCCTGTCCAAACAGTCACACTAACCCCAGGACAAGTTCTCTGGGTTTGTATTATTAATGTTCCTCCTCTTAGGCTGAGGGAGGGCTTCCCAGGGGGTGGATTTTGCTCCGAGAGACCTTTCTGTGCCTGTCTCAGGAGGGGAATTAGCAATAGGGAGCCTCCTCCAGAGCTTGTCTTTTTTTCCAATTAATACATGAATAATCAGCATAATCTCATGCCAATTGTTTTGTGTTTTGACACTACAGTTATTCTGTGTTCCTCTGCTACCCAACTCCTCTTCTCCTTTTAACGGAATTAAGTGCTAAACCACGACTTCCACATCCTCAGAATCGTTCACACAACTGGTGTTGTGACAGAGCTGGGCACAGGCAAAAGCACATCTCAGAAGGATGTACCATGGGCACATAACAGTCAAGCACAGTCAGTGTTTGAGAACTTTGAGAGCAAAGTTGTTGAGAAGAGATTGTGGCTGGGTACCTCTTCTGAGGTGGTTCTGAAAGGATCCCACCAGCTTACTCACATGTGTGGTCAGCCATGCCTGCCTGGAGACAGCAGAATTTGACTCCTCTATAGATGTGTTTTCTTGACATTTTCATCATCAAACACTGATCTCAGCTTCCAGATGGCTTGGAATGCCTGCATGCTGGGGAAAATCCATTGCTCTGTTCTGCCTCATGAAGCCCATTCTGGAAACACATTGTGGGTGTCTATACATTGCTTACTGGTCTTAGTGGCGATGGGGGACCAGAAAACATTCTTTCAGAGCCCCTGTGAGGAATTATACCACCCCTTTATCTATCCCAGGCAGGCGATAGGGTGACATGCTCTCTATGCCATGAGATTTCCTCCGGAAAATTTCAGGACAAAAATCCACAGGCGAGGGTAGAAAAATAGCATTTCAGATCCATAAGGCCATTTAGGAACTCAAGGATCCCACTATGGCCAAAGGCAAAGTGAAGCTCTGTATCCCTGAGGGCAGACCTGTTTGATCTGCTGTTCATACTGCCACCAGCCTTGGTGCCTTTGTGTGCCATCACAGACACATTAAACTTTGAGCAAGTGCATTCAGTACACACTGCACAGGCAGAGTCTCAGCCAGATTCAAGATCGCTGGATAGCTTGGGAGCACCAGTAAAGCTGTATTCAAAGGAATTGTGATCCATGCCGGATTTATTCAAGGGAGCAACAAGGATTTGTGTTCCATCACAAATACAGGACCATATTTGAGTTTGCTAACCCTGTTTCCATTCCAGTGGCACATTGTGCTTGGATTCTCAATACCTCAGGCAAAGCAGCTGGGCCCTGCTGGTATAACATGTGGGCTATCCCTATTGAATTCAAGGGAATCTCTTATTTGCTGTCCAGGGATGCTGGATCCAGGTTTCCTTAGATGCAGGGCTGCCAGGAGGAGACCAAGGACTGTGAGCCATGAAGGTCCTCTGGTAGCCCAGAGCCACAGCCACTTACAGGCACCACAGGTCTCTTCCTGACCCTTTTCCTCTGAGTGCAGAACAGCAGCAGAGTTATTAAAGCACCACCTGGGCTGGCAAAAATAAATCTTTCCAATCTGCCTGCAAAACCAGAGTGGCACAAGATGACTCTTGACTTCCTCTTGGGTGCCCCTCTGGGCTCTGGGGCACCTGCCATCCTCCCTCCCGCAGGTTTGTGGGCATATCCTCAAGCTGTGTTTACAAAGGGATTTCAGGCTCCTTTAGGATAAGATGTTGCTATAGAAACAGAAGAAAGGAGACTGAGCTCACAGGGAGAAGGCCTGGACTCTATTGGCTTAAACAACAGGAAAGCCCATGAGGGGAATGCAATTGTCTGGAGATTGAGCAGGAAGCACAGTCTGTTTTAATGAACACATGCTCCTTTTGGGAAAAGTAGGAAACTGAGTTTCCACAGGACTCTACAAGACCAAAAAGTTTCCAGTGCAAGAAGAATGTGCCTGACACAGGGAACACCAAGGGACATTTTCCAGCCTTGGGGTGGGATCTTGAGCTCAACCACCCTACCAGAAAACTTCTACCCAGCTGGAGCTTGAGCTCATACCTCACCACTGCTGTCTCAGTGCGCGGTGCCTCTGCGTGGCAGATGGAGTGTGACTGGTACAGGAAATGCAGAGGACCAGAGATGCAGCTGGATAAATGAAACCTCTTACAACATATGAGCTCTGAATAAACCTGCAACAGAATCATTAAAAAGGTGACCAACTCTGATCCGGGTGAGAGGCATTTCAAAATGCAAGCTACTATCCAAGAAAACAGTTAGTCAGCCCCAGGGCTGCAGCTTCCAAAAGGAAGAACCTGACTATGGAAGTCGAGCTATTTGACTGCAGGTCGGTGCTTGCCCCTTTTCTTTTTTCCTCCTGCAGCCTCAGACAGAAGAGGGAATAGAAAAATACACACTACACGCACACACACACAAAAAAAAAACCTCCAACCAACCAAACCAACAAACAAACAAAACAAAACAAAACCAAAAAAAAAAAACCACCAACCCAACCCACACCACCTGGAATAAAAACCTTCCAAAGAAAAACCTCAGCTCAGCCAGGGCTCATCAGCAAAGGGCCATCATTAGCTGCTGAAGTAGCAGGGTGTTTCCTTTTCCAAAGGCAGAGCTACCACACAGCCCTGAGAACACCTCCTCACAATCAGCCTGTGTTGAAACAAACCCAATCAGTGAGGCACTGAGAATGAGTGTCCCTCCACGGATCCCTGCAGGGAGCTGATCTGATTACAGAGTGAGCTGGGGAGGGACCAGAAAGCGCCCAGTGGGGGGTTGTGGAGAGGAAAATCAGAGCAGTCTCAGAGCTGAGAGCCTGGTAGCAATAAACTCCACTGGGTGCAAATAAGAGACACTGGGAGAGAGTCTGCCTTGAAAAAGCTGCAGCTCCACAGCTGCACCAGCCTCTAGTGAAGTGGTCAGCTGGGAACAGGAGAGCACAGATTGTGATTTCCACACTGGCCTGAGTGACCTGAACAGCTGAAAACCCAAGGGAGGAAAGCTCCAGTCCTGTTAAAGCCTGGTGACCAGGAAGAGAATCTTTCTGCACCTACAAGCCACACCACAAAGGCTGCAGAAACACGAAGCACACCCTGGATGGCTGGAGCCTTGGCATGGGCACAGGGTGGAGGTGACATTTCCTCACCCTCATGAGTAGGCAGGGCAGGGCTGATAGCTGCTCCCAGTCAGGCTGTGACGTTGTCCCTCCTCCTAGAGGGTGGCAGGGCTCAGATGTGGTGTCAGCAGTCCATGCCTCATGAGCATCTCTGATGTCAGCTCCAAGGAGATGCTTCTAGAATGAATTTGACCCCACGATACACAGAAACTGGCATGCCACTAGCTGCCCCTAAGATGAACACCCTGGCACTTCTTGTATGCTGTCATTTGTCATTTGCCTCTCCCCAGGACTGTATCCCAGAATTTGCCTTCCCCAATAAGGAACCTCTTCCACCTAAACCCTGCCAAAAGTCCTATTCCCCCTCCCCCAAATCAAAAACCTGCTGGCAGTGGGGTCTGAACTCAAACACAACTCCCAGGAGATGCCTAGGTCTCCTCAAAAGCTTTTGGATCCACTGCCTAGAGCTAAGCTTCTGTGTGGGACTGGTGCTTAGGATCAAGCCCTCTCAACCACAAACAGCAGAGAGAGCCTGGAGGTGGTGACCCTGAGCCCCCTGACTGCCCCACTGTGGCACCCCACAGTGCATGGTCCCTCCTGTCATGCTGCAAGCTGGGGGCTGTGAAGAACCTTATGAGACAGGCACCAGAGGGAAGATATGAAATATCATCTGTAAACCAGATGCAAATCTAATAATATTGCCAGCTCCCCAAAGGGAATGAGGAAGTGAAGCAACCTGGAACAACTGTCAAAATAATAAACTCCCCAGTGTGGATGGGAATGGGTTTCTCACTAGGTGCCAGAGTCACTGATTTAACCTTTCTGCTCACCCGTCTTCTCACTTTAAAGTAAAATGCTTATTTAACACACAAAATAACCCCAAAACCGAAGAGCAGAAAACAGAGTCAGAGCATCCCCTGGAAGTGGGGATGAAAGGACACTGGAGGACAGAAACAGACCTGAGAGAAAGGCAGGTGCTTTGGGGAAGAATGTGTGCTCTGCTCGGGTCAGAGCAGCCTCCCCTTGGCCAGATCCTGTTACAGGCAGCAGGATTTGGATATACACAGAGAAATACAGAGATACAGTGATGGTAACTGAGCAAATCCTGCTGGAGTCAGGCAGGAGATTTTCCCTCTGTTAATTCTGGACTCTTAGACAAGAATTCTCTGCCAAGAGACCCTTAAGTGGAGCAAGAGACCCTGTAACACACTGGAAGACTTTGGTATGTCTATAGCACACTCATCTTTCTACTGATGCATCCACCCTTTCATTCATCTTTCAACTCCTTTGTTACTACCCACATCTCTCTGCATCTACCCACACCCATGCATTCAGAGCAGCACTGGAGCTGTTTGGCACAGTAGCATCAACACTCGGGAAAATTTCCTCTCTGAGCCAGGAGGACCCATCCAGGTCCCAAACATTCAGGGAACAAGGCATTTGGGAAAAACAACTTTCCCAGAGAAGAAATCAATGTCAAGGCCCTTGACAGGGCCCTTGGAGAAAGTGAGGTGTCTATAGCCTTCCCTAGGATCATCCATCTGCAGGCTATGGGAGCATGATCCTGTTGAAATTAAGAATATTCTTCAATGCTAATGGCACCAACAGGACACAGATGGAAGGAGCTCTGATATACTGACACCAGTCTACCAGGAGAAATCGCTTGGCTGTGACCAGCTCGGTTTGCTTTTCACACAGGGAATAGTTGGGGAAATTTTATCTGAGGAACAAGACAATTCAGGTTTGTATCAGGAGGAAGAGAAAAACACACTTGCTCTTTCAGCTCCCAGGGAAGAGTAACCAGCTTTGGAGGTCAAGGTCCAGGTCATGCTTTCAGGTGAGGGGCAGGACAGCACCCATTTAACTGGTGAGAGGGGCTTAACCAGAGCTATATCAGGTAATGGGATAGAAGTAACCAAAAAAAGAGGTGGAGGGACACTTAATTCCTTCAGTAAATAGTCACGCTAACATCTATATTTGTGCATTTGCTGATCACAATTCAGCTGGAAACAAAATCAGACTGGTGGCAGAAAGCACCAGGAGCTCAGATGCTCCTGAGGGAAAGTGAGCTGGGAGCAGAGATGGAGGGAGCCCCAGCACCTGAACAGGAGGAGTAGAGCAGGTGCTGATGTCAGAGCCATTGACAACCCAGTTAAGGCAAAGTGATAACTCAGGCCCAGAGAGACAAGTAAAAATAAATCTAAAGTAGCAAGGGGTGTTTCCAGAATTTTTTTTTCATATCTTATTGCCTGCCAGGAATAAGAGCGAGGGAAGAATTCACTTCTTATCATACCTTCTCAGAGGTGCTGAGTAGGGTAATGAAATAGAAAATCTGTTTCCAAGGCACATTCAGCCCTGAAATGTGAACATATTTCCCTGGATGGTTGGAAAGGGAAAAAGAAATAAATTATAACGGCGGTCTCCCAAAGTCATGGCAAAAATTGAGGTAGTCACTAAAAAAAAAAATAGAACTGGTCATTCTGGTATTTGTCAGGCATATTCAGCCCAGGGCATGCCATGGCAATGAGTAGCTAGAGATTCACTGTGGCTTAGCCACTGTTTGAAACAAAACACTGGACTTGGGGATTCGTGGCAACCCTTTCTCTCAGCTGCATTAAAAGCTGATGTTCAGATGCTCCCAGTGGGCCTATCTTGGACAGCCTGTATAGACAAAACATGCTGCTTATCTGCTGAGCACGGTGCAAGCAGCAAACACAGCATCTGACTGGGAGTATCCAGGGAACTTTGCCTTTACCCTCTTGCCCTTCACCTCACAGCTGAGGCTGTCGATTAGGGAGGCAGGTGCAGACCCTGGGAACAGCAGCTTTCACTGCGCTGCAAGGACAGCTCAGAACTGGAGCTTGGGGTACAAGATCCTCAAAGCCACCCAGACCTGCGGGCTGGAGCAAAGCTCCCAAAGGAGCACCTGAAGCTAAGGAAGGTCTTACTGAGCCCATGTGGGAGCGAATTAATCCCAGTCCTTTTGCTGGCTATGTAAAAAAGGTTCCAGTAGTAAGAAACCAAGATATTCATGAGCAGATCTTTGCATTCTGAAAATCCCCTCCTGCTACCCTCAAAGAGGGCAGGGAGGCTCTGTATCCCAGCCCAGAAGCAGTCCCCAAACATCCTCACCCTCCTTACACAAACCCAGCTAAAATTTATCATTATTTGGGCCCCGTCCAGCCCAGTTCCTGCCAATCTCTTCATAAGAAGAGATCAAACAGCCTCTTTGAGCCCCCATTGGCTGCAGGGGCACCGTAGCACCCTGTGCCCCTTGGATAGGTCTTCACCCTTTCATGCCATATTGCAGGTTACTCTCCCGATGAAACATGCCGAAAAGCCCATCTGTCTGCCTGCAGGACAGGCAGCTCCTGACAGATGTGTTGCCAGTGTCCACATTTCTCCATCACTTTCCTGTCTACCACCACCTCTTGGATATTAAAAATCACCTGGAGCAGTGATTCGTCATTGCTCTGTGCTGCCTCCTCCAGTCTGTCACCGCGTAAGCCACTTGACAGGTGATTATTCGGTCACTGAAGCCAGGGAAGCCGGGCTGAAAGAAATTAGTGCCTCCTTAAATGAACCTGCCGGCCGTTTGGAGGTTTTCTCACCGGACGAGCAGGCTATTTTGGGATCGCACCACTAATCTGCATTAGGGCTTTGTGGACAGACTGGCTCGGAGCAGCTGCCCTGCTGGCCTTTTGCACCCCTTGTTCCTCCCTGAGCCATGGGAGCCTGAGCCATGGCCCATGTCCATGGTTTTGCCTTGCCTCTTGGTCAGACTGGGCTCTTCTCCCTGCATGGTCACTGAGTCGCTGTCCCTCTTCCAGGAAACAGCACTGTCCCCCTCTGTTATATAAGATGAATAATAAACAGCTTAATTTCCTTGGACATGCACTGTGTTGTTCTGATTAAGGCAATGCACTTTTTGGCTTTAGGAACTGATTTGTGTGTTAGTCTGGTGGTCTGCCATCCCAGCTGGAGACATCTCTGCTCCCTGGCTTAGGCTGAGTTTACCTCTGAGCAGAAGATCCCTAGATCAAAAGCAGTGTGGAGCCATCCCTGTGGCTGGTGAGTGCATCATCATCTTCAAAACACCCTTGAGGAGCCATGCAATAGCCCTGTCTCTGTCTTTGCTTAATGACCCCTCCAAACAAGGTTTCAGTGGGAGACTAATACTGATTATACTTCATACAAGCCCCTCTACATTCCCTCTGTCCTTGCTTTGGGGTAGGGCACCATCTTCACCACCATCCCTCAGAAAACAAGTGGGATAGAAGTGAAAAGTTTACTTATAACACAGTCCACAGGCTGATTGGATTCAAATTATCATCCCCTTTTGCATGAGTTTTCCATTCATACTTTTATTTGGTAATTAGAGAACCAGCATACACTTTCCACTAGCTGAAATTCCCACTTCCTTGTGCTTCCATTTTCTGGGAGTACCTGGCACAACTTGAAGCATTTCCTCTCATTCTATCATTACTTGGAAAGAGAGATCAACAGCCACCTCACCCTCTTTCAGGAAAAAAAATGAGGATATTTTGCATGGCATGAATGTTAGAGCCAGAGGTTGATTTTCTTGCTTGCCAACACTAACCCATTAGTTTTCCTGAGACCAAACCTCCCAGGAACTGCTAAGAGATAACCTCTGTTCTTCAGCATGAGCATAAATCAAAGCCTGGGTGTGGTCAGAGCCCTGCAAGCCCCCTTTAAGCACTGTCAACTGTTTAATCCCTGCCCACCGTGGCTCCTCTTCCAGGTGAGCACCCTCCACATCAAAGATTAGTCAGTCATGGCCCAGCTCCTGGAGTCACTCGTGTGTCAGCTTTCCCACTAAACATGTACAGAACACCTTCACCTGGGCCTTGAGTAGTTTTGTACTTTCCCTCATATCTGCATCTGGAGTATTTGTTCTCCCTGCAGATACAGTCTTGTGAGCAGTTCAAAGGGAATTTGCTCTGCCTATAGGACCTGCTCTGTGGATGGAGCCAGGATGGATTTCTGCTCTGCCCAGAGCTGCCACTTTTGCAAAAATATATTAAAAATTACATAGAGTGAGTTTCTGATTGGAAAACCCTTTCCACAGGGACACTGTGGTGTGCCACCAGAGTTCAGATCAAATGTGATCTATTTTCAAGTGGAAAGATGGCTCTTTTGCTCACATTGTTGATCACACCGGGCTCCTCTTGGGTCAGGTGTCACTGAATTCTGCTCATTCCCATGACCCAAATGGCTGAAAAGTTTGCATTGTCTGTAAATGAAGGGAGACATTAGCACTGCAGCTGAAGCTTCTTGAACAACTGAGCTGAACATTTCCACAGCAGTCACAGTCAACAACCAGTTGCTTTTCACTCACCATCTGCCTGCTGTCAGCCAAGGCAAAATGGAAACAAGCCCACCCCCATTCATCACCTTAATAAAACCCATCACTTAACATCATCCCTGACACAAAGATCTCCTCATCCCCAGAGCTGATGCACTGGTCTCCAGGCAAGCTGCAGGAGCAATGCTATCAGCAGCAGCAGTGGGATTTTTTCAAACTGGGTGTGAGCTGGGCATCCAGGCACGAAGCACAGCAGCAAGTCCCCTGAACTTGCTCTGTGTCACATCACTCCCCAATACTCTCAGCCTGCTTGAACCTGACAAGTTGGTTCCACTGTTTTCTGTGCTGTTGGTTGTTTTCTCTTCTCATGAGCATTTCCCTGTTTGACGAAAATATTTTGCTCCTTTCCGAATGACTGGAGTTTCTGGAAATAATCATCTGTACCCCAGACAGAAGAACTAATAGCCAGGATTAAGGAACGGGGCAGGGAAAGAAACCAAGGTCATTCACAGTTTGATACTCTGACCTGCTTCTCCTGCTTCTCCTCAGCTGTCTGTCCTGGCCTCCTGAGTTAGATAAACTTTACCCTGATGCTGCTATGCAGTCAAAAATAGTCTTTATTTCCTCTGTCAATTTTGCCTTCTTGAAAACTGGTAGAAATTAGACAGGAAATCAGAGGGAAGGGGAATAACCAGAACTGTTTTTCAGGCTGGGGAGATCAAGGCTCAGAAAACAGAAAGTGAGTTTCCAGAGGTCACAGGGACTGCCGGTGGCAGAGAGGAAAAGGACCATGGGACTGTGTCCTTCTAACACCTTGGCTGTATCTCACAGCCTCTAGAGACAGACTTGGAGCATAACAATCTCTGGCCCTTTTACAAAGCATTTGCCTGCCAGCAGCTCACTTCTCAGTGAGAGAGACCCAGAGATGGACTCACAGCAGCACTGGGAAGCTGTGTGACAGCAGGACTGGTTCGCTGTCCCAAGGTGTAGCCGGTCCTTGGGGACAGGTTCCCCTCAGACAGCACACAGCCCTCTCTCTCCCCCTTCATTCCTGCTCTGATCTTCCCATTCATCTTCCCTCTCCCTCTTCATCCCCAGATAATCCCATTGCTTAAGCTGATGTCAAGCTTCTGCTAAGCACTGTCACCTCTGCCCCTGGCTGGGCTACAAAGCTGTCCCAAGCACGGGACACTCAAGAGGATGCTCATACTGGTATGGGCACTGCTGGAGTCAGTCATTTGGCTTGGAAGCTTCCCTCTGGGGCTATGAGGGTTGGAACACATGACCTTGAGTTGTGACCTCACAGAGAGATCTCCAAAATTTCGAAGAAATTGTCTGAAAGCAGCCAATGAAATACAAAGTTCTGCTTCGAGGAGAAAGCCCTCTGGGCTCAGGGCAGTTTGGTCTCAGGCGAAGAGCAGATTCATTAGGACCACTAGCTTTTAATGGGACAGGAGTCCTGTGCCAGGTTTGTGGCTCTGAGCTCCTGGCCCACAATGCTCACATGCTGCCCACAGCCCCTCCCTAGCTGGCTGCACCTCCCCAGGCCAGTGCCAGCTCCCTGAGCAGAGCTGGAAAAGAAGAGGCACCACATAAAAGGCAAAAAGGGCTATAGGGGGAGAACATTAAAATGAAACATTTAGAGCTGCCTCTTTCTGTTGTGTCTTCCCCCACACTGTCAGCCTGGCCTTTCCTTGCTCAGTGCTGTGGGGGTGACTGGCTCTGAACAATTGCGCTTTATTTCCATATTAAGTGAAGCAGTTGGGGGATGAATATCTCCCTCTGCCATGCAGCCCCGTGCATAATTTTTGTTAAAAGGTTGTTAACTTGCCCTTTTTGTTATTATTATTATTATTTCCTCCTTCCAAAGTCTTTGTTTCTACATGCCATTTAGAGAATCATAGGAAAGAATTTTAAGAGTTATGAAATGCCAAATTATGCTAAATAGATTCTGGATGACCTTAGCAGAAGGCTGGCACACTGACAGACCTCCTATACCACCTATTGTGTCCAATATCAAGTCAAAGTCCTATTTGAATCTCCTCCAGGAGTGCCACATGGAATCTTGCCAGCTCAAGGAATGGTCCTACCTGATTTTCCCCAGTGGATATCCCAGTGCTGTAAGATCAAGTGCTCAAGGAACCAGAAACCTCCCTGCTGCAGTTAGCCAGCTCTCCTGACACTCCAGCACAGGACATCTGCACCAAACGCCGCTCTACTGACCTGACTTTCATCAGTCAGGCGTCTGTCCACATCCTGGGGCTGCTGGGCTCTCCCTCCAGAGTATGAGGCTGCTTCCCTCTCTGGAAAGAGCCACATCTTGTACCACCCCATGGCAGAGGAGTGCAGGACAGCACAGAGCTCCTGCGACTGCTCCTAGGGAAGATCCCTTCACCTGCTGTCTCCCTGGCTAATTGCAAAGCTCAGAGTGGGCTGTGGAACACAAATATCTGCCCCTTAGCATGCCTGAGCACTCCCCCTACACCAGGGAAGGCTCAGCATCCAGATGAGCTGCATGTTTACATCTGCCACACTCGCCCCGAGAGCTGCGCTGCTCACACTTGGATGGCTACGACAAAAGGTCACCTGGTCCTGCTGCACGGGGACTCTGCACTCCCTCATGCGTGAGCCTGGCAGGGAGCTGGGCAGGCACCTTC
The DNA here is from genome assembly GCA_013399455.1 of Anthoscopus minutus. Classification (NCBI taxonomy): domain Eukaryota; kingdom Metazoa; phylum Chordata; class Aves; order Passeriformes; family Paridae; genus Anthoscopus; species Anthoscopus minutus. The sequence goes on from VWYI01005849.1 coordinate 72,117, forward strand.
AGGGGGAAGGGCAAGACAGGTTTTCATCTTTTTCCCACAGAGGAAACAGCAACAGCAACCTTAGAAATCCAGGTTAGGGACCTTTCAGGGGATAACACAGCTTCTTCCGCATACCTGCCTGCTACACTGGGAGATGTCACTTGCCAGCATCTGAAAGAGATATGTGCACGGGCTTCATTCAGGTCACCTCTGAGTGTCCTTGCTTGCAAGACAACAGCCAGCTGAGAGCTGCTGTTCTTAGCTGGAAGAGAGGGAGCTTTACTGAGCCCAGCAACAGGCAAAGACGCAAATGCACAAAGCTTTCTTCCACGTACTAGTGCTAAGAGCAGGCTGGCAAAAGGGTTTACTTCACAAAGCTCCTAGAGATTTCTTTTTTCCTCTCCTGTGCCAGCTGAAGATCAAAATTCCAAGCTCCTGTGAAACTAAACAGAAATAAAGCCGCCTGGTTTGGTGATCAATTAAAATGTTTTGTTTCAGTAGCTTCTGAGCATGCTGTTAATAATCAGCTTAAATTGCAGAACAAGGGCATTTCAAATTAGAAAACTAAAAATCTTGGTTGTCAAAGGGGGGCTTTTCAAGAATTTGAGAGCTCTTTTTTAAATCAAGGCATTTGTCAAAGCTGTTCTTTTTTTTACTCAAAAAAAAAAGTAAAAAGCTTTCCTCTTCAACAGATCTGCTACCTTTTAGACACAAACAGAGGCAAGGAGAGAGAAAGGTAAGGCCCAAAGCTAGTTGGAAACCAAGGTCACTCACTAAATCACCACACATCAAAAGTTAAAACTATAGGATGAGTTCTGTATTCCTCACTGGCATCTGCTATTGTCTTTTATAACACCGGGATTTCACTAATGACTTAAAGTCTCCAACCCATCTTTCACCCTCAGGCATTACATGGAAGCTACATTACCTCCTTGGGAGATTAATGGGACCATATTGCCCAGGAACTGGTGGTTCCCTCATCATCCACGCTGCTGATCCAGAATGTTTTATAACCACTCCACTTGGGCAACTTGGACATGACTGAAGTGATAAATAACCACTTCTGCTTTGAGTACAAGAAGAGAGACCCCCCTCAGGCCTGGTTCAATTGCTAAGGCAGAGCAGAAGACCACGTTGGAGCTCCAAGAAGCATGTTTACAAATGTTGCTTTGTCACCTGAGTTATTGCCAGTGGCTTCAGGCATGGTCAGATTCCTGAGCAGGCAGCAGATCTGTGTTCACTTAGGAACAGGAGAGAGGCTGGAAGGCAGCAGTAGCCAAAAGAAATGTGCAACTCTGAGGGCTCCACAAAGGCAGTGATGACAAGAACACAGCCAGGAAATAGTTGCCAATGTGCTTACACAAGCACACTTCCACACAAGAGTCAGCAGAGGAAGCCACATCCATGGAGCCACCCTGGCCACTTCCCCATGCCAATATTGGGAAAACAGCCTCAAAAAGATGTATGAAGGAGGAAGGGATTTTTAGAATTCCTAGAAAGCATCCAGGCAAAATTCTGCAAAGAGACAAATTTCCTAGAAAGAAAAGAATTTCCAAGAAAACAGATTATATATTTTTTTATTCAAAGAATCCTAGAAGAAACTGGGAAAGTGTTTGCAAAGTTCCTGATAAGCACTCAAGGACATTTCTAGAAAGCAAAACAAAAAATGGCTTGAAAACAATGCTGACATGGAAAAGCAAAGGGGAGGTTTCTAACAAGTAATATGGAACTTTCTGGGAAGAAACATAAGAAGTCCTGGAAAATAATATGAGAATTTCTAGAAATCATATGGAGATATTCCTTGGAAGGAGCCAAAAAAATTCTTTGGAAGCATCCTGATAAAATTCAAAAGAAATCAAAGGAGAAATTTCAGGAAAAGGAAAATTATTGGAAAATGTCCTGGGACATTTCTAGGAAGCAGAGAAGAAATTTCTGGAGAGTAACTCCTGTGGTAAAATGTCTAGAAAACATCAGGGAAGTTTCTAAAGTCAAATGTGAAATTCCTGGAAAGCAGTGGGGGACAATCCTAGAAGGCTAGGAGAAAAATCCTGGAAAACAACCTGAGAACTATCCAGAAAGCAACATGGAGCTTCCTAGAAAGAAAATTCAGAGAGAACTTATGGAAAATTCAGAGAAAACTTATGATCTGGTCCCAAAAAGCACTGCAAAACAGTCAGAAAAAAAAACAACGCCAGAATTCCTAGAAAGAAAAAAAAAAATGGTTTTGAAATTGCTTCAAAATTTCTAGAAATCAATGGAGCATTCCTGGAAAATGTGCTGGGACATTCCTAGAAAGAAATGTGGAAATTCCTGAAAAGAAATGAGGAAAATTCCTGGAAAGAACCCAGAATAATGTCAAGAAGGAAATGGAGATTCCTACAAAATACTGGGAATGTTGCTAGAAAGCACTGACAATGCTTATTTGGAAGGGGAACAACAAGTGAGGGTGGCAGCACACCTGGAGAGAAGATCAGGGGAGTTTGAGGCGTGATATCCCCAGGATCCCAAGAGTGCAGAAGGTGAAAGGCAGAGGAGCACCACTCAATATCAGGAAGGTCCAGCTCAGTGCTGGGATGGCAGGAGACCAGGAATGTCACCGCAGAGACCAAGGCTCACACATGAAGGCACACAAGGTCACATTAAGCCCTCTCACATGGGTCTGATCCACATTCATCTAGTCTGTTCCTAGAAATCTCCAGTGATGAATAAAAGCCCTTTTCCATGTCAAAGTACCTCTGTATTTATCTTCTCATATTTCTGGAAGGGCTTTCTTTGGTGTACAGCCTCAATCTCTGAACCTCCTCTTTCCCTGTGCCCTCAGGCACTGAGAAGGATGTGTTCCTAAGGCCACAGCATAATTCAAGTGGAAAGGCAGCTTAGGAGGTCTTTAGGTCCAACTTGCTGCCCAAAGCAAGGTCAGCTCTGAGGTGAGACCAGGTTGTTGAGGGCTTTGTCTGCTTGGGGCTTAAAATCCTCCAAAGACTGAGGATTTTAGCTGCACAGCCCTTCTGGGCACTTGTCCCACTGCTTGACTGCCCTCACATGAAAAGTTTGTGTTGTGTAAGGAGGATGTATATATAACCTAAGGAGGACATGTACGTAACCTGTACCTCTCTTGTTCTTTCAAATTATCAGCTTTTCCACAAATTATCAGCTAAATTGCTGGTAATTTTATTTTTATTTTATTTTTATTTATATTATATTTATTTTTATTTATTTATATTTTATTTATTTTTTTTTTCTATTATATATTTTTATTTATTTTTATTTATGGAGCATAACTGCATTATGGCTTAGCCCAATGGCCCACTCAGCTTGTTCAGTGGCTGCAGCAGATGTAAAGAAATCAAGGGGAACAGGGCACATAGAGGATGTCCATTGCTGCTCATTCTCCTGCTGTGTTCCACTGAAAAGTGCCCAGATTTGACTTCCCCGTTAATTCCTTTCAAAAGCCTCCTGAGCACATCCTTGGCCACTCACACTGCCCAGACAGCCCTCCTTTCCTCTCTGGCAGATGATGGGTCCATCTGCCCAACTCCCTTAAGACCAACTTTGTTTTTCCCCATGGCTTCTTCAGAAGCTGTTTTTCAGAGCATTTCTGCTCAGGAGGAAGAAGAGATCGCAGAGGAATTGGTGACATCACTTCTGTGATGTTCCTTTCCCCAGCTGACTCAGCTGTCTGGGAGAGAGCCTAGCAATTATCTCCAGTAGGCCTCTGCTCATCTGATCGACTTGCCTTTGCTTTCATGCCTGGCACTTCAAACATCAGGGACAGCAAGACAGGGGGAGAATTTTCCTAATGGAATGAAACAAGGGCTCCAAAAATTACAGCTGCACCATCTGGAAAGCAGAGCATGTCAGTCTCCCCACTGCGCTCAGCCTCCAGGTTATCACCCAAAAGCCCAGGCTCAACAGCACTGACAGCAATCATTAGTAAACAATTAATTGTGGAGGTGAAAGAGACAGCACCCACATCACTTGCTGAAAGGCAGCATGGAATATGACCTCAGAAGGTGAAATCTACTCTTGGAGGTTCCTGTTAGTTGTGGAGAGGGATGTGACACATCCTCAAAAGCCTGAGTATCTACTTCTGCCACTGACTCCAGGCAAGTCCTTTAACTGATTTGTGCCTCAGTTTCTCCACTGTTTCACCTGGCAATGGCTCCCACTGTGCAGGATTTGAGTATCCAGCACAACAGCTCCTTGATCTGTAGCTACCCAAATAAAACAGGCCAGGTTCTGGTCACTGTGGCCATGCTACAGCCCACATCCGAGGGCCAATCCAAAGCTCTCCTCAGAGCCAGGTGACTTCATCCATATTGCCACAGGGGAAGGGGTCCTGGCCTGCCTGCCCCATAGCTGGCCCGGGTCACTGGCCAGGGGATGTTAACTGGGAGCGTGCTAATGATGGGAGAGGGCAGACCACTGTGGGCTAGTGCCCTGGCTCTCCCAGGCCTAGTGTAGATATGGCCACCATGGCCCCTCTGGGGCAATCTCTACACCCTGTGGGTAAAAGGAGACTCCTGTCTGTCCCCACTGCTCAGCTGCAGCTCAGGTTGCAGGTGTCCAACCTGGGCTCAGGAAGAGTTGGGTTGGAAGCAGCTCTGAGGGAGATGGTTTCAGCACCGCTGTGTTCAGCCTCTCCCACACCACCTGGGCACCTCTGTGGGGTGGTGGCTGCTCTCCAAGGGAATTCCTGCTCCAGCAGAGTGCGGATACTGCCTATGAGATGGCAGCTGCTGCTGGGGCCGAGCCACACACCCACATGCTGTCTGAATAATGAAAACAAAAATGCCTCGCTCCCACTGGATGCTGTTTTATTGCCTGACTGGTGGTTGCTGCCATGTGAGTCACTTCCAGGGGAGGCCACAAGGCAGTTCTGTTGCAAAAAGCAGAAATGATGCGGAGCCCAAGTTGCTATGCACTTGGGAAAGCAGATCAATACATGATCAGCAGATCAATCACTGTCTTGGGCAAGGCAATTCTAGCTGGAAAGGCTCTCCTGCATTTTCTGGGTCCTTAGTAAAGCCCCCTATTCTAAGCAGGGCCTCCATCTAACAACAGCGCTCTACTTGATTAATGCTGATTAGCCCTGCTTTGCTTGGTACGTTGATTAAAAAGCAAGGTTCATTTCCCAGGTTTCCTTCCCAATCACATTCCCTAATTTCTTTTGGCACTGCCACAACCTCTTAATTCTTCAGTCCTTCAAGAAGCTCATCAGACAAGGACAATGCTGAGGCAGTAGCAGACAAAGGTCAGATGTGGATTATATCCAAAGGGAAGCTCTCTCCTGGGCTGTGTTACTCTGTGTAGTGGGCTGGCTAGTGGCATTGTCACCTTAAGGTGTTGCTCATCACAACTGTGAAGGCAGATAAAAATCCATCACCACTCAGGATGTTCCTACATACTGTTCTCCTCAGATGTCTCTGCTTGATTCCCAGAAACTGTAGAAGCAAAAGGCCCCATGTTGCCTTTTCAAATTATCAGCTAAATTGCTGTTGGCTTTTTTATTTTTATTTTTGCAGCATAATTGCATTATGGCTTAGCCCAATGGCCCACCCAGCTTGTTCAGTGGCTGCAGCAGATGTAAAGAAATCAAGGGGAGCAGGGCACATCATTTTCTTGGCCCACTCTTTGGTGGTCTGTGGTTCAAGGGTCTTCATCAGTTCAAAGCCATACTCAGCTTATGGGGTTAAACATTGCATTAAACCCCATAAGCTGTGTTGTCTGTCACACTCCATGGAAATGCAAAAGGGGTTTGCTTCTGTCTGCATCAAATCTACTACTTGCCTGCTTTCAGAAACACCTAGTTATGAGGAAAGAGCAGCAATCCTTCCCTCACAGCTCCCTACTCCCCATGATATGAGAAGTTTCTGTCCATTGTCCCTTTAGGCATCTCTTATTCTAGCCAGGGGGTCCCCCCTTCACACAGAAACAATTTTGCAGCTTATTGGAAGTTGTTTCAATAAAACAACCAGGGTTCAAGAAAACAAACATCCCATTACTGCCTCTTTCACAATAAGGAAGTGGAAATCCGGAGTATCTTTAAAACACAACCAAGTAAATAACAATTTGAAACCGAGAGCAATGAGTTAATCTGACATCTGAATATTCACTGCTATTAAGATGAAGACTTGCCTCCTTCAGCTCTTATGTAAATAGAACTCATCTGCGATGCAGATTTTATTAATTAACTGGCAAATTGAGAAAACCCCAATAGGCTGTAATTGAACTTCTTGTTGATGATAGATGAGGAGACACTTACAGGCCATCCACTGTGTCTGCTCAGTCACTCCTAGATCTGCTGCCATCCCTACCCCTCCTCACAGCAGAGGGACTGCCCCATCCTGAGCAGCAAATCAAGAATATCTGAGGGGCAAATGCCTGGAGCTAATGGGATGACTGGAGCTGATGAGATACCTGGCACATACTCTTCCTGAAGCACCCTCTGGCTCATCACATTGCTTTTGTTCATATTTTCTGCAGCTCTCAGATGCTCTCAGGAGGCAAGCACTAGGTGCTGAAGCTCCAACAGGAATGAGGATGCTCATAGCTTTATGGGGACATAATCACCCCAAACATGAAGAGGAGACACTTGTTAATGCTGTGGAGAGCTGGGCTGCTCAGACGTGCCTGGGCATCCCAGGTAACCTGGGAAATGTAAGATTTCCCTGTACTGGGGTATACCCCAGTGATGCATAGGGCATACCCCACATGCCCTATAGAAACATACCCCAAACCAGGACCTTAGGTGAGGCACAGACCAGTCAGATTTATGTGTGTTCCTGTGGCAACTCCCTGCTGGGTAACGTGGATAGTGGCAAAGCAGCCTGTGTGTGGAAAAGGAAGCCCTAAAGACCTGCAGGAGCACCATGCTGCTCTTCCCCATCAAGACAGCACGCAGCAGAGCCCAGCAGGAAGGAGATTAAGGCATTATTGATGTAGGAGGAGAAGGGATGAATGAAACAACCCCCTGCATGGGTGCTTTGCAGTTCTTGGAGGGGAACTAATTTTGCTTTTATTTTGCTAGAGAAACAGCGAGGAAGAAGCAAGGAGCCCACCCTCGGAGTTGCTGAAGTCTGGGTTCTTCTCAGCACTGGAAGAAGAAGTGGCATTTGAAGCACTGAGATGTGAGTAGAGTTTCATTATTGCTCTGGATGCCCCTTCATTAGAGGAAAACACAGTATTTAATGAAGGGGAAAGAAAACTGGAGCTCCCTGCTGCATCCAGAAAGCTGTCTCTTTTCAGCTTTGTTTCTTTCCCTTTATTTACAGGAATGAGAGAGGCTGGACCTATCCATCCCTGTAGCAGCCCATCCCTGGGTCTCATGAGAGATGCTCCAAGGCCACCCCAAGTGAAGATCTCCCTGCAGACAGGGACCCACAAGCACAGTCCCTGCTGGACTCCCCAACTTTGGAGTAACTCCCTGTGCCCACACAGGCAGAGGCTGCTGGTCCAGGGTGCAGATATGGGATACCAAGATCTAACCCCCCTCCAACCACACCCGCAACCCCCCAGGAGCTCTACACCAGAAATTCAGTGCCATAAAGGAGAAACTGAGGCACAGGGGATGTGTTACAAACACCTATGAAGACCATGCTTGATTAAAAGGCACAGGGAATGCTCTCTCCATGGCCTGCTTGCAAAGTACGTTCAGATTACGAGGGAAGGACTTGGTTTCTCATGACTGGCTTAACAAACCCAACATGGGATTCACATGTCAAGCTAATTCTTCCCAGCTGGCACCAATTATTTGCCAAGGCAGTTTTGATCTCTCAATTACACCCCATGAAGTTTTCAGCATGGAAAAGCAGAATATCTTTTCTTTTTCTTTCTCCTCTCCTAATAATTGGGGCTTTTTATAGCAACATGTCAACAGACATCAGGAGTAGAACCGGCTCACATTCCCTTTGCTGGGACAACTCTAGCTCTGCTAGGAATTGAGATAAAAGGAAGCTTGCTTTCATCCCAGCATAAGCAGGCAAGAAGTGGAGCATGAACAGAGAGAAGACAAGCAGAGAAGCGAGCACTGTGATTTTATTCTGAGTCTCTGCACCTAAAGCTGTCCTTAATCACCACTCATGACTCATAGCCGTTTCTTTCACTGGGAGCTCCAGACAGGGTAATTTGGTTTCAGAGGCTCAGAGGCACATTGGCTACAAGGGACCTCTGGATGTCTCCCATTCAACCACTCATAATTTGCTATCAGAATTTTCTTGGGTTCCCTCATGACCTGTCCTTTTCCCAAAGTGATGAGCTTTGAATGTGTCCTAAGGTGAGAAAGCTTCCTGCAGCAGAGAACATGTTGGAGGAAGAAGAGTAGTTTCAACAGTTGGCTGCTCTCTTGGCTGCCCTGGAAAATTTCCCAGTCCCCTTCACCAAGTCAGCTGTGCCAAGAGATGGACTCTGGGACCTGTGTGGGTCAGGGTTCTTGGAAGACAGTGGGAGGAGGGGATCTATAGGATCTCAGGAGACAGAGAAAAACAAAAGGATGGGGGACACAGCTTGCAGGAAGTAGTGAGGTTCAGGATAAGGTCAGGAGCTAGAGATGGGCTGTGTGTGTGAAGGTTGGATAACCACAGACTCGGACCATCAAACCCAGCCATCATCTGACATTAATCATTTTTTCCTGCTTGATACTCAGCTGCAGCTGGAAGCTGGACTGAGGTTTGACTGGAACCAGGATCAGAATCTGCCTGCTCTGCCTGCTACAAACTCCTTCATTCTGGGCCTTCCTGCACTATTTACAGAGACTGTGGCCCCTTGTCAGTACCATCCTCAGGACATTCCAGTGATTTCCAAGCAAAGGAGCAAGTTTCCTGTAAATTACATTTCCGGCAAGTATCTCTGCTAATTAAAGATTATGAAATGAATTTACCATTACATCAATTAAAATCCATTCACAGCTAATACCTTCCTCTTTTTCAGTGTCATTTATTTATTGAGGGTGGGGAAGGAAGGAACCGCGCTCGGAGTCTCCAAAAGTTCTCTGGATTTGGAACAGACTTGGCTCTGCCTCGTTACATGGAATAGGTCCCTGGAGAATGCAGACTGATTGCAATCTAATTTATGGCATTCATCAACATATGAATTAATGCTGGGGTCTCAGATATGAGATCTCTCTATTTGCCTCTCCCTCCTCATACAGCTCGGTTCCACTGCCATGCTTCCTTCCCTCCCAGTACTGCTACTTCCCTGCATTGAAGAAACCGCCTTGGTTTTGGTTAGGAAAGATTGTTTAGCATGAACAAACTGGGCATCTCACCTAAATTTCTGGGAACTGAAGTCAACTGAAACCATGGAGAATCTAATCCCTATTTGGAATGAGTTTGGGCTCTGGTGCTCAGCTGCCATGCACCTCAGCTTTCCCATCTGTGACACAGGGACACTGTTCCCAGCCTCCCTCTGAAAGCCACAGGGAGAATAAAAATACACTCGTGCTTTGGAGCCCTGCAGAGAAGTTTGCAGAGGGCTTTTGTGTGTTTTACTATTGCGTCTCTTTATTGTTCTTGGCTTTGACCTTGGACTGAGCTGAACCAAAGAATAATCAAACAAAGCACTTACATTTCAGATGCGTGTTGGACACTTGTTAAAGAAGGCCTAAAACTGCAAAGTCTTCTGGTAGCAGCCATTAACCCCTGTGGTGACTGGAAGCCCTGGAGGTGCTGGCAAGGTTATAAATCACACACATGGTGGATGAAGGGCTGCTTGTCTGCTCTCTGCCAAGAGGCTGAGACAAAACATGGCAGCAAAACAAACCTGAGGAGAGAAAGTCGGTGTGCAGGGACAGGGGAGGCAGGTCAGGGAATTGGAGGAGATGTGCAGAGGAGCAGAGTGCATTCAGCTATTGGAAGGGGAGGGTTCTGCTTTGTTGGCATAAGCAAGCAGTATTTGCACAGGGTAACTGAAAGCAGGCATAGCTTAGGATGGGAACTATGGGATGTCTGTCTGCTGGGGTCAGACTTCCTTTCCTTGGGGCACAACTCCACAGACAGAACTGGTTTTGAGATAGAAACCTTAGCATTTGGTCTCTCTCACTGCTCAGATACCCAGGTCACCTTCAACAGAGTTGAGTTCTGGAAAAAAGGTCTGGTGCAATGTCATTGAAGCTCAGCATCACCATGAACTGTTCCATCAGTCACCTGTTCTTCCTGAATTGTCTCAATGTGCACAGACTTAGTGGACATGGCTTAGTTTTTTGCTCTTCTCTCTGATGAAAGAAATAAAGCATGTAAAGTAATTTTTAGATTTATCTGTAGATTGCTCTGTCCATCAAAAGCATCAAAGAGTACTCCAGGGAAGAAGGAAATATGAAGTTCCCTGTGCATGATGGGACAGAGAAGATGTGGATTCCCATTGCAGTGAAGAAGACTCAAGCTGGATTCACCAGGAAAACCCATAACTCAGCACTGAATGACAGGAACCAACTGCAAAGCTCCTCACTGATGGGAGACCTCCTTTATCTGGGGAACAGCAGGTTCAGCCAGAAGAACACACCATGCAACCAACATTTTAAAAACCAAGAGCTTTAGTGACCTGTGGACAATTTCATGTAGCATTAGTAGATATTTAATACCTTCATAGCAGTAAAGTGCAGGAGTCAAGGGATTCTGTCTCCATGTGGTTAGCAGCCTATGCCAAAAAAATCCTGCCCTGCTCATTAGGAATGTCACCTTCACTCTCAATTGCAGACATTTACTGGGGATTCAACTAAAACTTCAAGTGAACCTTTCCCTGGCTAAATTACTCTTTGGTAGCAGTGGGCAGGCAGATTGGTAAAAAAACAACAGGCAGCCCTTCCATCACAAAATAAAAAGATGGAAGAGATGCAATCCCACCTCTGGTTGCACTTGGGTTAAAAGTGGTTTCCATACTTGTTGAAAACATTTTTTTTCTTTTCCTGGTCCTGCTCCTGAATTTATCCTATCCCAAAGTAATCAAGCATTTTGCTGCCACTGCCAATCACAGCTGCCTGCTCCTGACAAGAGAAGCGTTGCTGCTAGAGCTGGAGCACCACGGGATGCTCGAGGCAATGCCCCTGCTGGGATGCAGCAGAGCTCAGAGCAGACTGGAGTTGTTTCATGCTTCTGTCACTCAGTCCAGGGCTCCTACAGTTCACCAGGAGTTGGCTGACCTTGCCAGACCTGAACAGGGAAAAGGGATGCTCTCACCCACTGTCAAGCCTTCCATCCAGGAGGGCTGTGCCCACTTCTTTTCTCTATTCCAGCACTCACAGTAGCTGGATGTTCCCATCCTGCATCCACCATCTGCACACAATGCTCTGGAGCACAGGAAAAGGAGTAATGTCCACTCCCATTCAGGACACAGGGCAAGTGTTCCAGTCCCCCTCTGCCATCAGTTCCTTTAATATAAGTGTCCTGTTGTGGCAGGGATGGCCAGGACATGGCCTCAGGGCTGTTTTCCTACCTGTGAGGTTGGGATCAGTCTGCAGACACAGTTACAACCTGGGCAGGCAGCAACATAGGCATGCAATGAATGCACTGTGAGACACTGAAAGAGTGCCTGGGAAACAGCAGGTGAGGGTTCTGAAAGGTGGTGGGGAAAGGGCACGGCAGGAGCACAATCTGCAATGCAGAAGAGAGCACTGCATCACCTCTTGTGTGAGGTGGCAGATTAATCAGGAGTCACAGAGTGCATTTGTAACCTGCCTGGCAACCCAGCAGCGCTTCTCAACCCTACCCAGCTCTCTCTCCACACCTGAAAAACCAGCATAACTTTACATGACACTCGTTAGGAACAGGTCCTGTTTTGGGAGGAGAAAATACTGGAGCAAGGGCTTGGTGAGGTACAGGCAGCAGAGCCCCTCCTGGTGTGTCTGTAAGGGAGTGGGGACTGGCATCTGGGGAGGTCTTTCCTCCTGTACCTCTGCCTGCAATGAGGGGGATGTTTCAGGGAAGGAGGTAAGTTTTCCTGTTTGCCTTGCTCAATTCATTTCTTCCTTTCCTCTACCATTGTTGACACTTAAAGTTTCCTCCCGAAGCCCAGATATCAGCAGGTTGACAGGCACCTCAGTCCTGCCCTTTCAAGCTCTCTGAAAACTCCAACAGGTTTTGCATCCATACAGTTTTTTCTCCATTTTGCTTGAATGAAACAGCAGGTGAGGGGTTTCTTTTGGATCTACATATCCAGCTTAGATAGCAGAGAAGATAGAAAATGTAGAGACTGCCAGCTTCTCCCTCCAGATCCCTTTGAGAGGCTTTGGGAGGTGTTGGATGCACATAGCCTGGCTCACCTTCTCACTGGATTTCAGGATAGCAAAGCTGTGAGTGGAAAGGGATGTGGAAAAACAGTACTTTCCCACCTGTTGGGATGAGGCCTTCCTGTTCTGTTTTGTGTCAGACTTACTCATAGATAACCCCTACAAATGCTTTTCAGATATTTTTACCTATTTTCTGGCCAAGCAGCACTTTCTAGAGATGCAAAAAAAACATGTAATTCATTCTTCCCACTTCACCTCCACTGCAACTACTCCTGTTACCCTGGGTTTGTTTATTTGGGAAATGTTCCTCTTTCTTTCATGAAGCAAGCTTTTCATGCTGGATAATTTTGTGCTTGCCTTCAGCCTCTCAAGTCCTTTGAATAAGCCAAGCTGTCCATGAGATGGTGCCACACGCAGAGTTAAAACCCTACTTTGCTTACCAGAGACAGCAGATAGGGAGCAATCTTCCTAGGCACTGCTTTTAGTATGGCATATTTATTATGTCTATTATTATTATAATCTGGACTTCTTCAGCTTTGGGTACATGAATAATACAGCACCAAAAAAATAAAAAGTTTTTAAAAAGGTGTTTTTATATATAGATAGATAAAGATAGCTCACTCTGATTCATCTGCTAAAAATTGCCGCTGTTCCTTGTTTGTTTGTTTTGTTTAAGGAGAAATCGCTGGGCAAGATGAATGCCAGGAATGGGAATACAGGATAAGCCTAAATTTCACAACTTCTTGTCATGCTGGAAGGTTGCTGTCAAAACTTTGGTACAGCTCTGGAATTTGCTTAGAAATGAAGCTGCTGCTCCAGGGTGTAGTGCAGAAGCCGAGCACAGCCAGGCAGGGAGGCAGGGAAGAGCATCTGGCCCATGCAGGGATGAATGAAGGTCAGCATGCCTCATCTGGGGGAAGGCTGCAGGGACTGGAACAGGAGCTGTGCAGCCCCCATGAGCCAGCATCTGGACAGGAATGTCACCCTGCATAGCTAAACTGTGAGTGGTTTGGAGGAGTCCTGTTTTACCTTGTCCCATATGAGGGTGTAAATCCTTGTGCCTGTGCTTCTGACCAGGTGCAGTGGTTTCTCTGGTGTGGGTCGGGGTTTGGAGTCGGCAGAAAAGAGACACAAAAGAACCCCTACAGACTGTAAAAATGGCCCTTGGGCAGACAAATGTCTCACTCAAAAGTACAGATGGAGGTATTGCTGCTGGAGCTGCACCTCCTGACTTCATTTTCAGCCAACTTCTGCATAGCTCTGAGCCAGGGAGAGACACAAAGCCTTCCCAAGCTGCAGCATAGTGCACAGAAATAAATTCCAGCTCTGCTCTCCATCCCTACAGCTTTGTTTGCACCTGACAGATGTTGCCACATCCACAGCCCATGGCCTCCATGTCCCTCACATGTCCCTGACATGCAGCCAGCAGGGGAGCTGGGAGCAGCATCAGATCTCCAGATGTGGTGCAGAACCTGGGCTTCCATTCTGTAGAGATCCTGGGATCTGGTCCCAGTCACAGAAACGCAGACTGTCTTCTCTGGGCATTGCTAGTGATGTGTCAGAGTGGTTTTTCAGCTCTGCATGGACACAACTATTATCAAAGTTGTGTCCCAGTAGTCAGCTGGATCCTGCCTCGGTGGAAGTAAAATACCAGTGCTTTGGATGTAGCTTCACAGAGGGTAAGCCATCAAATAAAAATACTAAGGAAATAAGTGTAACAAACACTTGACATCCATCATGAGGGACAAGATCTGTCTTGACCCACTAAAAGATGATTTGTTCTTTTTCCCAGGGGCCAAAACATCACTCTTCTGCATGAGATATATGTGTCATTGGATATGTGTGTATCCCTAAATTTAATTTGTCCAATTGCATTAGGACAAGCAGCTAATTCCAAAATTCATTTTGTTCCCATAATCAACCCCTCTGCCAAATGGCATTTGGGTGGAATTGTGGAGATTGTGATTTTTATTTAAAGTGATTTATTGAAATCATTAGCAATGTTCCCTAACTGGAATCCATGGCAATCCTTTTAATCTTCCCTCCATCACAGTAAATGCAAACATTTTTTTAATAACAGAGAGATTAAAATATAAGGTTATTAAAATCTACACTTGTATATTTCTCCATGCCCTCTCCCTCTGTAATGGGTTGGAAACCATAATTGTGGAAATAAAGCCTCCCTTTCAGACCAGAGATGCAGAGAGTGTATAATGAACAGTTAAGCATCTATTTAGTCACTTTGAATTGATAAGGGTGTTAATGAAAATGAAAGGAGCCAACTTTATTTCTGCTGCAGGGAAATACAAATGGTGGGGGAGTATTTTTTTGGTATTGCCCTAAGCCCCTTTAATGGAGTCAGTGTCTGCAGCAGAACTCAGAGCTCCCCCAGGTGCTTTTCCAGCCTTTTCCCACGAGTACTCAAGGGAGGTTTAGGAAACCGAGGAGGTTTGTCCTGTGTCCCACTGGAGCGAGGTCTGGACTGTTGTCACCAGCTGTCCCCAGGCACACAGAGAGCTGCCCCTGTTGCCCTCAGCTCTGATTCATCTCCCCAGGTACATACACTTTTGCAAACCCTTTGCCTCAAATCACTCAGCTGCATCCCCTCTTGGGAATAAAGGGGTACAACACGATGGGAGCCTGCCTGGGACAGGCACAGGGATGGGTCAGTCTGGACCAGATGCTCTCCTGTTCCCTCTGGTTGATGCACTGGTGCCATGACAACTACTAACCCCAAACAGCTGTGGTTAAAGTGCAGCTTCAGAGAAGCTTCAGCCCCCAATGACCAGTGGCCATGTTCTGGGGGTTGTAGTTTCCTCCTAAGAACCCCAGGCAAAGGATGTGCCTCTGAGCAGAGCAAAGCCAGACTGTACTGTGCACCCCTGCACAGAGCCCAAAATGCACTTCACATTGAAAAGCTTTTATAAAATATAATCTTGCCATATTTCCCATCCTGGAAGGGTAAAATCTGGTGTGGGAGGACTGAGAATCTGACAGAGGAGCCATCTGCCCTCAGCTCCTGACTCATGTCCTGGCCCTCAAAGCACCTCTTCAGCTTCATGCTGTGGAGGCAGTATCAGCTCCAGCTCTGGACATCAGGGTGCTGGGGCAGGGGGACATCAGGTCCTATCCCATTGCAGGATATGCATCCATGCAGCTGCCCAGATATCCTTCTGTAACCAGTCACAGCTCTGTCACTTGTGAGAAGAAATTTTAGGATGCTGTTCAACAGTCCTGGGCACCAGAAGTGACAGTGACATGGTCCATGCACATTGCAGGGAGGGCAGAAAAGCTTTTTCCTCCACATTTTCTTTGCTCCTAGGCTGGTACAATCTGTCTATCACCAACCCAAACCCTGGGATATTATTGTACAGGAAATGTTGCCATTTTATTCTATACTCTTCCAACCCCCAGGCAGCTGGCAGGATTGCTGCTGGCTAGTAACACACACACACTCACACACACACACACACACTCACACACACAATGTTAATATTTTTCTATTATTTCTCAGAAGCTCCATTTGGCTGCTTTCAGGCCTAATGCAGTGATTTCCTTGCCCCCGTGACAGCTGTTTTTTACATGGGGAAGCAGTAAAAAAAAAGTGAAAACTGGGGCTGTGCTTTATTTTCACCTCCAAATATAGAAAGACAATTTCCCCCTCTCTAAGATTTCCTCTTCCTCCTCTTTAAATACGTCCCAGTGCCTTCAAACCAAGCCAGCGACTCGGAGATCCCAGAAATCCCACCACCAAGGCAGATAGATGAGATGTATTTGTAGGGAACATGAACCAGTTTAAGACCATTATCGAGGTGACCAAGGACAGGCTGGCTCTTACCAGTCGGCACAGACAGCTTAGCAGGGAAGGGAGATGGTGAGGCAGCTCAGCCTCAAACCCTCCGTGCTTTCTGCAAACCAGCCATCCCTCCAATGCCAAAACTTTGCTGGGTGGAGGCTGCCGGGGAGGGAGCGGGGCTGTGGGGAGCATCACTCCTGCGGGATGCTGGCGGTGGGATCGATGATGTCCTCCCCGCTCCCGGCAGCGCCCGCGATGTGATTCCTCCCTGCCGGCGGCACCGCTCCCAGACAAAGGCTGAGCTCAGCGCCCGCGGGCGGCTGGACCTGGGCTACCCACGCGAGTGCTCCGGCTGCTCCCCACCTTCCCCTGCACCTCCCCGGGAACATCCAGCAGACGGATCAAAGCTCATCTTTTGTCATCGAAAGGATTAACTCCCCGGGGAGCAGCGGCAGAGGCTGAGCCTACGCTCCCGCCACCCATCGCCTGCTTCCCAGCACGCTCAGGAGTTTTGGAGCCAACCTCCCGGCAGCTAATCCCCCTCGCTGCTGGAGCCGGGGAGGCTGGGAAGAGCCGGCAGGGCGGCAGGGTGAAGGGACAGGAGGGAAGAGAACGGGGAGGAGTGTCCACACACACACGCACACACGCGTGCACCCCGCACACGGCGGCGGGCAGCGGCTCCGGATCGGCGGCTGCGGGCGGGGAGCTCCGCAGGGAGCCCTGCCCTGAATAAAACAAGCTGGAGCATCAGGCGAGAGGATCTATTCTCTTGGAAAAGTCTTTAAGGTAAAACCCGAAACCGGCCGCTTCTGGGTTGGGCTGGGGACTCGGTCCTGGGCTTTCGTTGTCTCTGACTTGGTTCTATTTTTAAAGGAATCGATCGGGAGATGCCGGTAAAAGAAGTTGCTGAAAGCCAAGCTGGAATGGCCTGGAGCTGCGCTCCGCCGGCCCCGTCACACACCGGGAGCGGCTGAACTTTGTGGGGTCTGAACATTTTTCTCCTCTGCGAACGCTCTGGGCAGCGTCAGAGTCAGGACGGCACCGCACACCTTGCGCCTGACCGAGCCCGGGGTAGAGCCAAGGGGGGATTTCTGTCTCTGCAAGGACCATCGCCTCTGAAAAATAAAAGCTGGAGAAGGGAAGTTTATCTTTCCTTTCCAGATGACTGAAAATACCTACAGGATCCTATCTCTCCGGTTTTCATCAGTGAGTAGCATAAGGGAGAGGTGGCTGAGGAACAAAAATGGTCAAAATCATTCCAGCACCTGCTTTTCCCTAAGGAACTTCGTGCCCATAGGGGTTTTCTGCGGGCATTTCCAGGAGTGAGACCGAGGTACCACAGATGCATCCCTACAGGATCATGTAAGAATTTGCAAATGAGAAACGTACCCCATCCAGACTTTCCCTGCCCGATTTGCAGTACATGGTTTGGTGTAAGCACAGCAATTCTCACCTCTTTCTCTCCCTTTTAAGTCTCTTGAGCTTGGAGACCTCTTTCCTCATTGCAATTATGATTATTTGCAACATCAGTGCCATCAAAGATTGGAGCACTTTCCTTTCCCAAATCCTCCCCAGTGTTAACAAGACTCTGAACTTGGTACAGCAAGTGGAAGCCACCACCAGCTCGGTGGTAAGTGTCCTGCAGGACCCCGAACAGGACAACTACCTGTCCAATAGCCAGTCCATGAACTCCAGCAACTTCACAGCTGGCCTGGACCACTTGTTCCAGTACTCATACTCGGACAATGACCAGCTCTACAAGGAGTACAAACCCCCTCCTCGAGATGCCATTCCTCTGCCCAAGGCTGTCCTCTACCTTCTCATGGCAGCCCTGGTAGTGGTGGCAGTGGCGTACGCCATCGTTGGGCACCTCATCAAGGACCTCATTTACGACTTTGTAGGTGAGTGTGGGCTTCACACATTGTGTGCTTGCGGCCAAAAAGAGCCTGGTGCCAAGCCTGGACCTGCTGCCTTGCATCTCTCCTTTGATTTGGGTGGGGTTTAGACCAAGCCTCGACCCTTTAACATTTGGAAGAGTGTTAGTTTATTTAATGTGCTGGGTTCTCCAAGTGGAGTTCTGGTGTTGACCATCTTCCCAGAGAAAGCCCTTGGGTTTAGCCCCCTTCCTAAAGGAGCAGATCTGGCGCCTGTGTGCGTGTGTATAAATGTGTGTGCGTGAGTCTGTGTTGCCAAATGACTGTAAAATCCCTCGGCCAGCTTCAACTGAGCTTGGATTAGAGGTCTTCAACATGAAAAGTTTCATGGCAACAGACACCTGAGCACAGGAAAACAACCCACTCGTGCGTAGTGAGAGAAAATCTGCCATATGAGCTTAACCCCTTATGAGGCACCAGTGAGTCCACAAACTCCTAGGAAACACAGCTCAGCAGTCTGGTTCTCTTGTTGCCTCAGCAGAGCAATCACAGCCCCTGCAACAAATCCACACAATGACAGCCCAAAGAGGGTGCATTTTTTGAGATCTGGCTTCCTTCTCTTTGGTTTCATCCTGTTGGGGCTGACCACTGTCCCTCCCCGTCGGGGCCAAGAGCACAAACACTGCTGGCTGCTGTGGTCAGGCAGAGTGCAGGCAGAGCTGCTTGGCTGCTCATGACAAGCCCTCAGTGATACTCTTGCTCTTTGTCCCATAATTTGTAAGGCTGGTCATGCTGGGGACTGCAAATGTGCCCAATTCCCACCTGAACCCCTGATTCTTTTGGCCCTGTCTTTTGGACCCTGACAGCCATCATGTCCTTTTGGGGGTCAGAGCCTTGCTTCAGTGTGCTGATGACAATTTTCCAGCTTCAACAGGGAGCCAGAAGGGATCCCCAGAGGGATTTAAGCTCCTGGCTCCTGTAGATACACATACCCCTCAAAAGCTCTGGGAACAATGCCCTGCACAGGGAAGCGAGGCTGAAATCCCTTTACACAGCTTTGCTCTGAGCCTGACCCCCAGTCAGGGTTGAAGCCCTGCAGGCTCCATCTCTGAAGGGGGAGGGAGATCACACTCATCTTGAACAAAATCCACGTGTTCATTCATGATTCTGCTTTATCTCCCTGCTCCTGGGACACAGGAGGCATGCACCAGCCAAAACTCCAACCAGTGCTGAGGGCAGGGCAAGCCAAGTCCTTTGGGCAGAGGGTCATGACCGAGCCAGGGCCAGCAGATCCAGGACACAGGGATTTAGAGAGGAGTTATTTGGGACAAGAAAGGTCAAACCTCCTGGCAGGAAGCAGCACTTGGGGTCTCACTTGAGGCTGAGCCTGGAAAACGGCAGCTACCCTGGAAAAGAGAGCTACTGCTGAGGAGTTTTTCTTTGCTCCAGATGGAAGAGAGAGGATATATTGTCTTAAAGTGTTAAATTTAACACTTAATCAGCAGCTTGCTGGGGCTGTAACATCACCTGCCCCTGCCACTCGTCTAATTTAGTGCTGCCTTCCCCACAAAGGTAGGCAGTGGGGACAGCACCTAAAAATACACCCACTCCTGCACCAAGATGCTGAAAGGACCAGGTCAGGCCAGGTTAGAAAGTCCCCCGAGGCAGGGCCCAGTCCACTCCCAGCACCCCGCAGAGCAGACACCCCTGCCCCTATGGCTGTGGTCCCTGATGCAGGAGAGCGCAGATGTGGCTGCTCAAAAGCACCCCTTGGGTGGGTACTGCAAAGCAGGGCAAAATCCACAGAAATGCCATGCCCCTCCAGGCACGGTGCAGGGCTGCAGCAGCAGTCAGGGGGGCACCTGGGCCCCAGATGTGCTGCTTCCAACTCGGCACCTATGTCCACTGGGAACTTGAACTTTAGCCTCTGCAAGGGACGAGGTCAGCAGGGTGCCCCTTCTGTTGCAAAGCCCTTTGCAAAGGGACTTCCATGGCCTTTCACAGCCATCCCTGGACAAACACAGGGACAGCACCAGGGTCTGCCCGCTTCCTGTGACTTTGGAAGAAGCCTTTTCCCAGTTTACCAACCCTTGCTGAGGGCAAAGCATGCTCCCTGCCCCAGGTGGAGGTAATACCTCTCCAAGTTAGGGTCAGTAATCCAGATGTGAGCTTCTTCCCCCTCCAGGCACAGAGGAGAAGACATTTCCCAAACTCCAGCAGCACCCCTCAGTGCCGAAGGCTGCCTCCAGCTCATCCTAGTTTTAGCACTCCAGGCCCATCTTCCCACAGTTTATAACCTTAAAATGAGCCAGTCCTCGGAACAGAGCGGATGAGACCGTGTTTGTTAACACTGCCAAGGAACAGCCTTTAAAGAGAAGGTATCATTTGAATGAGTTTGCATAAAATTACTTTAGGGACAGGACAGAGAGACCGAGGGATAGTAAATAAGGAGCTGCTCTATTAGCTCCCTTAACACAATGCCTGGATTTATAAACTCAGCAGCAGCTCCAGCCTCTGCTATCAGTGTTTCTGCACTAATCATGTTCAGAAATATACAGGGAGAGATGGAAATAAGATGCCAAAGGGCTGGAGCCTGTTTCAGGGAGATTAAAATGGGAATAGTTAATCGCTGCTTTAAAGAGTCGCTCGGAGGCATCAGGGATAGTTATGACTCCTCAATAACAGCTTGTTGGACACGGCTTGGGGAGTCAAAAAGCATCACCCAGCCCCTGCACTCACAGGAACAATGAGAAGCAGGTGCTGGGCTCTGTTTCGGATGGCAAAGGGCTTCTCAGGATGCTGCCAAGGCTTTCCCTGTGAAATAAAAACGGGTATTTGAGACACCGACACCTATCTTGCAGATGCTTCTTAAAAAATCGATTAGAGCTTGCCCAGGCATCCCCAAGGGGACATGAACACTGCTGTGATGCCCAGCAGGCTGAAGAAGAGTGAGAATAGGAGGGTGCATAGGAGAAGGAGGAAAGATGCATTGTTGGAGAGCAGGAAGGCAGAGCACTTGGGTATGGATAAGAGGGCTCTGAAAGAGCCTCTCTTCAGCTCTTCCTGGAGAGAACTGGCCAAGGAGAGCCCCAAACATCTCAATTTCTCTCCAGTCCCTCCTGCTTGCTCTGAGCTGACCAAGTCTAACATTTGGCTTTCCCAAAACTCATCAGATGTCTCTGCTTGGGGTTGGACACCAGCCCCCGAGAAGGGTGGGAGAGAGGCTCCTGCGTGAGCACAGCTCAGACCCCACCACCAGTTCAGGCAAATTGGGTCGAAGCATTTGGAAAGCTGCTTAACTCGGAAGCGCTGGAGAGCTGCCAGAGCCGGCGCTGCGGCGAAGAGCTGGCTTGGCAAATGACGAGCCTGTCACCAACGTACGAGGCGCCTAATTACTGCAATCCTGGGGAATCAGCCCGCCCTCCCTCCTCCGTCCCCAGCAGCTCGCTGAATATCGCTCCGATTTAAACATGTCAAAAAAAAAAAGAAAAGGGAAAAAAAAAAAGAAAATAAAAGAAAAGAAAAGAAAAAGGAGGAAAAGGGAAAGGGGGAAAAAATAAAAAGTTTGACGGGAAACAAAGCTGTTGCCATGGAGACTGCACGCGTGTGGTCGCCGGGAAAGGGAGAGCATCTCGCTCCTGCATGGGAACCACACAGGAAGGGTCTGATGGTTTGTGTGGGAGCAATGCCTTGCAGGGAGACCTTGACTGGTATCACCTGGTCCAGCCAAGGTCCCCTCTGGGCTGCTGATCTCCAGAGGAAGGAAACTTCTCCCTCAGGAATGGGCCCAAGGCAGATGCCCAGCTGGGGCAAGGCAGGGCAGGTTCACTGACACTGGCAGGACTGTGCTGGTCGATGGCTTTGGGACTGCTCAAAGCCCTACACCATCCTTGGAGCAGGGTCTTTCTCTTCTTTGCCCTTTTGACCTACCAGGCATATTTTTATTTTTCAGCCTTATCTCCAACAGCCACATTTCAGGCTTCTTTAGGAAACGGTCTCCTTGAACAAAGAAACTGTGCATGAATTTCAGCATTGCTGAAAATAGCTGCTGGGTGATCCTGCAGGGACACGGGATCCACTTTTAATTGTTCCACACAGAACCACAGGGCTCTGAGAATAATTCAGCCCATGGCAGGGATTGCAGACAGCGTCTTAGGCCCATCAGAGAGGACTTACATATCTTCTTTTCAAGCTTTGTTTTGAGGATAATTCCTTTGCCTCCCAGAGTTGGAGTGGGAAGAAACCATGTCAGGTTCCCTTCTGCTTTCCCATCTCGGTGCTAACCCATCTCTGACAATGATCCCCTGCCTGTTTCCCTTCTGGTGCATGGGGGTGCATCAGGAGCTCCTCAGGTGTTGTTTAGGGAAGCAGTGGCTGCTGTAGGATAACTCACCACTCTCACAGGCTGGGCCAATGAGCCACAGTGGTATGGCCCTGCAAAAAGGGCCCACTCCAGAACAGCTGCATTTGCAGCCAAACCTCCGGAGCTCAGAGCTGGAGGAGAGGGACAGCTTCCAGCACACCCTGCTGGGCATCAACCTCAGGGATGCACCATCCCACAGCAGCCTTCCCATTCCTGCCACCCTGCAGCCCAAGGATGGGCTGTGCCAGGGGCTGTGTTTGCCTGCTACCCTGCATGCACTGCTCTTCCTTGAGCTCAGACCAAGCAGGGCCCCCAACTCTCTGGTCACCTTCACGCTGCCTCTGGAAGATATGGATAGGAAACACCCACCCCCAGGAGCATGCCTGCCTCCCACCTACCACACCTGAGTCACCACCTCTCAGACACCCATTCTTTGGAGCTGCAATGCTGCCTGAAGGGTGGGACTGGGATGAAATGCAGGGTTGCTCTGGTGCAGAGAAGCCGTTTTTAAGAGAATATCGTAATTAATTGAATGCCTTTTCCATGTCACCCCATTTCCCACCAGATGCTTCATGCTGATGACAGCTCTTCAGAGGAACAGTGTCCTTACCTGTCCATCAGCAAAGCAGAGTGCCCATGCTGTTTGGGGTACAGGATAATTCTGACTCAGCCAGCACAGCAAAGCTGAGAAATGTCTGCAAAACAGGGAAGGAAGAACAAACCCCAACATCAAATTAATTTAGAAAGAAGTGAATCTGAGGGGGAAAGGATGGTTTCTAACAAATTACCGTTGCCAGGGGCAGACACAGATTTTCCATCAGAACAAACCTGGGAGTTTTCTGCTGATTTTGCTAAAGAAAAATTAGAGTCTGTCCTGCAAATGAGATAGATATGACGTCCAGCTGCAACTGCTGCATCGTGTCAGAGACATGAGGGATACCCTTGAACTCATGTCCATTGGGAATGCTCCAGCCAGAGCTGGCCCTGCCTTGCTGCAGAGCAGTGTGATTGCTGGGTCAGGACTTGTTTCAAAGAAAGAAATGCTTCCGCTCCTGCTGATGGGAAAGGAGCTTTTTTAGCAGCTGCTTTCACACCCAGCTCCATTTAAAGCAAAACTAGAGCACGAGTTTGATTGTTCATCAAATATGTTGCCCCTTCCTTTCCTGTTTCCATCTCTACAGGGACTGTGAATGTCTCACTCACCAGACTGCATTTAAATTTTAGCCCTTTCTCCCACCCCCTTCTGCTCTTCTGCTTGAGATGTCTCTTTTTCAGCAGCTGAAGTGCCTCACAGACATCCCACCCTGCTACCAACCAACGCAGGGGAGCAGGCCACCCCCTTGGGGTGACACTGGGCACAGAGCAACCCTGTGCCTCTCTGCAGCCAGACAACAGGAGGCTGCTCCCTGCTTCACTGTCAGGGGCTTCTGAGCAAGGACCAGCCCTCATGCTGCTGATACTAGAAGGGCACGCTGTGACATATGGGCAACCCCAGTGTTTTTCTGTCCCCAAAATACAGCATATCCCAGGGGTCCTGCTTCCAGGGGTGCTGTTGAAGAGGCAGATGGAGCCAGGGAGGTGTGGGGGCATTTTGTGCCACATCACTCTGCTACCTTGGGATAATAATAATAACAGAATTGCTATTCCACAGCTCCTGATTTGCCCAGTCTGCTCTATCTCCTCTCTCCAGCTGCTTTGGATCAATCGCTCCATATCGATCTCACACCACCTCAGCACTTCCCACCTCTCCACTGGCCCTGCAGACCCCAGCAGGCACACTGAGCCTCAGCAGTGCCTGATGAGCAGGAAGAGGTGCCTCTGGGTTAGATGCTTCTCCCCAGCCTGGCTGGGAAAGTCACTTTGTCCCTCTCTTTTATCCAAGGCATTCACATGCACCCCCGTGTGCATGCCCTGGATTTTGCAGCATGTGTTATGAGCTCCTTCCAGTGGCTGGGTAGTGGCAGGCAATGCTTGTTCTTATCTCCAAAGTGTGACTGTCCTGGTGTGGATGTGCCACTGCCACAGGAGCACAATGTGTGATCCCTGCTCGCCCCAGGTCTGCCCTCATCTGTCCCAGATCCATTAGGTGTCATTAGGTTCAGCCCAACTTTGCTTCTGGCTGGAGATTGTGTGAACCTGTATGTGAACTTAGATACAAAAGAGGATTTTGTTTTCCTCGCTGTCTATTATTTGTGGCTCATGCATCCCCCCTGCCAGCTATAAGGGATGCAGAGAGAAATACCTGACATGGTGCTTAGGGCCACAGCTCCCTTTGGCCAGTCACCATCACCCCTTGGCCCAGCCCTTGGCCACCCCAATTACACCCCCCCGCAGGGTTGATTATCCAAGGTTTCCAGCCTGTGTTGATGTGAGGTTGTGCCTCCCA
Source organism: Anthoscopus minutus (assembly GCA_013399455.1). NCBI lineage: Eukaryota > Metazoa > Chordata > Aves > Passeriformes > Paridae > Anthoscopus > Anthoscopus minutus. Next base: position 96,735 of record VWYI01005849.1, read on the forward strand.
TTCCCTGCAAAGTTCTTCAGCATCAGAGTGACGTTTAATCCCACTGATGCCAAAGATGTGCCAGTCGCCTCTCTCTTCTCCTTCATCCCTCCCCACACATGCCATGGGTGACCCTGGGAGACCTTGGTTTCTCACCCACAAACTGAGAAGAGCCAGAGGGAGAAACTGCAGAGGATAGAGAGTGGCTGGGATGGAGCTGGCGCTGGTTGGCAGGGGACATAAGGGCACTGACATTTTTGTGGTTGTTTCTCCAGGGTCCTGCTGGCAGGAGATCCTCTGCCAGCTCCACGGGGCCTCGCTCCCCTCTTCCACACATGGCAACACACTGGAGTTACAGGCCATAAATGGCCACAAATAACATGTAATTGTGTAATTACTTCACTCCTTACTTACACAGTCAAATCATAAAGGCATCGCAGTAAATACCCTCTAATGACAGCCTAATTACATCTTCCTGCAGATTACTGGGTAATTAGATCCAGCAGGCTCCAGAAATAATTCCCAGGGAAGCAGTGGTTGGGATTAGCGTGTACAATCCAGCCTGCTCTTACCCAGGAGTTAGACTGCAGCAGCCTCACGCGAGCCACCTTCCCCGGGCACCTGGGCCAGCCACATCCCCTTTGGTGACGCTGCACCGCGACAATTTTCTCATGCAAATGGCTTTTGCTGGTGCCCTTGGTGCTCTCCCAAAACACCCATCCCCTGCATTTCTGCCTTTGCCACAGTGCCTTGTCCAGCTCTTGCTTTTTCTTCTTCTGCCCACAAATGTCACCAGGGGTTCATCACCTGGCCACCAAATGCCATTTACCCCTACTCACAGGCATGCAACATTCTTTGCTTCCTATTGCACAGAGCAATCCTAATCCAGTGGCTCCTGGGATATTTGAGGACCCATCAGCTCTTTTTCTACAAATTATTCCCCTTCTTCTCTGCTGCTCCCACTGGAGTTTTACGGCTGACGTCAAGGAAAGCAAGCTGAGAACTTTAATAGTATTTGTAGGAGGCAATCTTGTTACTGCCTTCGGATTCTCCTCAAGGCAAGCAGCTGTGTGGGGGCTGGAGGAGCCTGCAAAGTCTTGGGGGCAAGAGGTTCTGTCTGGGATGGACCAGATAGGGCCAGAACAGGAAGAAGGTGATGGAGTGTTTGGCCTTTAGTCCAAAGTAAAGCCAAGGAAAATCAAAGGTATAAAGGAAAAAAAGCCCTAAATGAGCCTTCTGGGCCTGGCTGATTTTCCTTGGGGAAGGGTTGGGATGGGGAGCCCAGTCTCTGGTGGGGGCTGTGGGTTATGCAAGTGAAAGCTAAATGTCCTGGTTGGGACTTGGGGCAGATTCAGGGCTCCCCAAAAAACTTTGGACCACTCCTTTGCTGAGTTTCCCAATCACTCTTGCCAGCACTGGGCTGGCTGAGGGAACTGTGCTGGTTCTTCTGACTTTCCTTTGGACAACCAGCCAACCCTGCTACTGCAGTGATGAAAGTGAAGAAAACTGGAAAAATAAGGAAAAACAGCCACTCTCAGGACATGTTGCCTGTGCCCAGTGGTGGGAGCTCTACTGTCCTTGGAGACAGCCCCCTCCACTCCCTGTCCAGTTCCCCTGGCAGGGTGGTCACTTACCCTGGCTCCAGAGCATGAACATCATCCTGAAAGTCATATTCTGCTCTTTTGGGGATGGTGTGGCCAAATGGTGTCAGGCTGGAGAAAAAAATTCAAATTTTGCATTGCAAAAACAACAAATCTTTTGGCTTTTCTTATTAAAAAAAAAAAAAAGGGACAAGCTTTGAGGCTCTCAAAAAAGCTCAGAATTTGACCTACAGTGCACACACAGGGGGGCCCACAGGTCATTCCTGTCCCTCTGCTCACACCTGAAGAAATGTCTGGATACCACTGGTGAGCCAAGAAATGAGAAGAAATGAGATCTTCCATTCGGTTCACACCTGTCATCCCACCCTGGCATTTGCTGTCATTCAGCCCCAGTTTTGCTGTAAAACTTTTTTCCACAGCCCATGAGAAAGACATCATCTCACTGGGACAGTATTTCTGTGCCCCTGCTCCATCAGGAAGCCTGTGTCCTCTACTGAAGAGCCATATTTGGAATGTCCTGTTGGGACAGAAAATACCCCACGCCACAAAGGAAAGAAATTGTATTCTGTGAGATCCAGTGGCAAATAAGCAGAGTTCCTCAGGAACAATAAAACCAGGCTGGTCCTTTTGTTTGCCTCCTGATAGCCACCTGTGATTTATTTTGGTAGCAGAGCTAAGGCAGGGGGGTATTGGTGCTCTACTGCTCACAGCCACAAGGTTCTGGGGCTACTCTCCCCTCGCCTGGGTTTCCCTAGATTTGGTATTTGCATTGCTGGTGCCTTCCCATCTCAGTGGGGCACAGCCTCTCACTGCCCAAACAGCCAAATTTTTTAAAAGATAGCTGTTTGGGAAGCAGCACCACCTGCTTTCACTCAGCTGCAATGCCTTGTGCTGCAGGGGATGTTTCAGTCACGCTGTCATCCAGCAGTGACACTGTATTTTGGAGGGGGATCAGTCACTCCCAGGGTTGTGGTAGTGGCTGGATCAGCTTGGAGCCAGGTCCTGGTGCTCTGGTGACCAGCAGGAAGCACAGCCCCAAAGCTGCTGCGAAGGATTTGAGGCCCTGGCATGGCTGTAATATACTCTCAAGACACAAAAGCCATGTCTCAGTCAGGTCTCCAGCCCCATTTGGATGTCACATAGTTACTTAATCGTTTATTCTGTCTGAAAGCAAAAAACCACTTTAGGAAATACATTGCTAGAGACCCCAGATGCACACTTCACTTTGGAGGCACTTCACTCTCATTTTTAGGATTAACAGGGTGATTTCATCTGCCTAAGCTGGGAGGGTTTCCAGAAACCAGCAGCCTGAAAACCAGCCCAGAGCTGGGAAGAGCAGAGATCCCAGCACCAGGGGAGTGGAAGGAGCTGAAGGGGCAGGGGTGGGCAAGGGTCACTCCTGGAGGGTTAAGCACCCAGAGCTAGAGGTAGGTTGTAGCAGGAGGCAGCAATTTTCAAGCCACCTTGAATTCTGGGAACAACCAAAGGTAACCAGGATTTTGTGCTTTTCCCTCCTCCAGACTGGATATTTGGCCCCAACCCGGACGACAACAGCAACAAGAGCGACATCAACTGCATCAGCAACAGCGTCAACGAGATGAGTGAGATGCCCGAGGCGCCGCGGCAGCGGGACCGCCATCCCCAGGACGTGGTCATCGCCATCAGCGAGACTTGTCACTTGCCACAGCAGACGTGACCGGCGCCACGTCCTGGCCAGGCGGGATGGAGCAGCAGGATGGAGAGGAGGGATGGAGCAGAAAGATGGAGCAGTGAAACAGTGCAGCAGCCAGCTCCAGGACCAGGCAGAGAGAAGAAGGGATGGGCAGGGCCGGCACCGTGGAGCAAAGCCCTTCTCCCCCTGGTTTTACCAGCTTCTAATAGACTTTGCTGGGGGGGGTGGCATCACCCCTTCTCCCAGGCTTGTCAGCCCTGTCCTGACACCTGCCCTTGGGTGTGTGACCCCCTCTTTGTTCCCTGTGAATAGCAAAAAAGAAAAAGCAAATGCAAAATACACCCACCAAACAAAGCTTGCAAGAGAAATGAGCTGCAGAGAGGCCGGGCGCTCCTTTGGTGTGCGGCTGCCCAGCGGTGTGGGAACGGGGTGGGGAAAAGGGCAAAGGAGACGAGGAGGCTGCAGAGAAATGTGGGTGTCTGCATTTCTGAGGACAGGCCCGAGACACAGCAGGGAGCTGGGAGCTGCAGGAAGGCACAGAAAGGTCAGTAGGGGCCAAATCCTCCAGTACATTGGTGATTTGCCTGGGCCATCACTCCTGCTTTTAGTTTTGCAGCTCCAGCTCACAGCCCTTTTCAGCAGGTATGTCCTGTGGCTCTGGGACAGCAGGGAAATAGCCCAAACTTCTCAGGGAGCCTTATTCCTCTATGCCTGTAGCCAAGCCAGGGCCATCACATTCCCTCCACCACATCTCTGCTTGAGCCCTACACCCCCTGACAGGGAGCACCCCTGTTGGCACTGGGTACAACCCCTTTTTCTGAGGAATCTTGCTGGAAAGGAGAACAGGGACCCATCTGCATGAAATCCAAACCCTTCATGGGGGAAAATAGCACTTATATGTCTGCATCCTTCAGACTCATCCCAGCATGACCACCTCCTACATCACCCTCAAACTTCCTGCCACCCCAAGGGGTGCTGGCTCTGTACTGGGGTCAGCCCCACATGCATTGATGGAGCAGAGAGACCTCCCTCTTCTCTCTGGACACCTTCCTGTTCCCAGCCAGAGAAACACCAACCTAAACTGCCCCTCTCTCTGCCCAAAGACATTCTTTCCCATTTGTAACTCCAGGCACATCCCTGCTCCTTACTGTTTTAAGGGGTTCAGGGGAAGCCAGCAACAGCAAACGTGCAGGGCAAGCTCCCAAACCGTGTGGAAAAAAGAGCATCCTGACGGCTTCATTGCTATTTTAAGATCAGCTCTTACCCCACTAAGGGTTTTAAACCAGGATCCATGATTTCTCTGTATAGCAGACTGGAGGCACTGGGACCAAGCTCACACCTTGTGCCTCTCCCTATGAAGATCCCTTTACTCTCCACATCTTCCCTGAACTTTAAAAAAAGGGTTATACTGATGTGCCACAGAGCCAGTCCTGAAAAAAGGCCATGGTCCAGACTTCTGCATTCAGGGAGACAAGTCCTGCCTTTTCCCAGCCTGCAGTATCCAGCACACCACAAATAACAGGGGCCAGAACAGCATTTTTCCCCTTCTGAAAGTGGTTAAGGAAAATGGATGTGGTTTCAAACTCTTGCTCCAACAGCTTTAATGAGAGCCATTACCAGCAGTCCCACGCTGGGGCTTTTCAGCGAGCAAAGGCAGAGGACAGCACCTCAGTTACCTCCCCCTTGTAATTAACCATTTCTGATCAGTGTTCTGCCACCATAATTTTTCTCCTTTTTTTTTTAACCCTGGGTTTGCAGCGTGGCTGCTCTGGCACCTGCCAGGCTTCCCCTGTGCTGCTGGGGCTGTGGAGGGGACAGCAATGCCCCAGCAGCACAAGGGAGATGCTGGGGTGTGATCCCACCTGTCAGCCCCTGCGAATAAGGTTGCAGCACCAGAGCCGGCTGTGGGCTGGGGAAACTGGGAAGGCCCAGATTCCTAGGGACAGGAGGTTGTACAGGGTTTGATTGCTCCCCTGCTCTTTCAGCATCAGCAGGCTGCAAACTGGGGTCCCTCCGGTGCCTCTGGCCGCCGCTTGGGAGGGACAGTGAGACACTGGCACTGCTCACAGACTGGTCCCTGCCATGGGGACACGCTGGGCACAGCTGCTGTCCCTCACGGCTGCAGCAACAGCCCAGTGACTCAGCAACGCTGTGGGGCTGCTGGAAATACAAGGTGGAGGCTTCCCCGAGCATGGAGGCAGCCACCTCCGCTCCAGCCGGGCTCTTGCTTCCTTCCTGAGATATCTGGGGGTCCCACGGGGTTTGACCCCAGGAGATGCTCCCGCACCGAGCAGCAACTCGCACCCCGGGCTGGCGCGGCTGTCACCCACCCGAGGCCACTGTCCTCTGAGCAGGAGGAGAAGGAAGGAGCCCAGCTCCCTCCTGTGGCCACCCGCACCCGGGTCTGCCACACTGCGCCATTCGGGGAAGGGGCTGGCGAGGAAGTGCCTTCAGCCCCCTCCCCTCAGCCTCTCTGAAGCCCCTCATTAGGAGGGATCCTGGTGCTGTGTCCATCTCCAGGACTGACCAAGCACCGGGTGATGATACTGCAGTGTCCACGGAGAGGGGAAACACCAACCACCACCCCGAGCTGCGGGGTCGCACCTGCTCGACGCCAGCAGCCAGGGCTGGCACCAGAGCTCTGCAGAACCCCGTGGCTGCTTTTGGAACTGACCCCACTGGACCCTGCCATGAACGGGGGAATACCACGGAGGACAGCTGTTGCCCACACCATCTTCCTTCACATCCCCCCCATCCCGGCATCATTGCCATCATCTGGTACCTGCCCTCCCCCTACTTTGTCCCCAAACATGTCACCAGACCCCACACTAGTGCTGAGCTCTGAGGCTGTGAGCCTGCCCCAAAACCACGGAGCCATTTTGCCTCCAGACACTGGAGGCAGAGTATGGCTTTTGGCTGCAACAACCCCTGTCCTGCCAAGAACTCAGTGTTTTTCTGTCCAGCCATGCATTCATGCAGCTGACTGTGTTTTGGAGGACATCTCCAGTACCCTCAGAGGACCTTTGAAGCAGGGTGGAAGGACAGGACCAGGCAGATGAGTGAGGCTTTAAGGATAGGAGAGTGCTCGACATTTTTTGTTTGGGGTGTGCAAATGGCACAGCATCCTCGTGTGCTCTTCTCACCCACCAGGACCCCCTCTCCAGACTCAGCTGTCCCCCTCAGCCCTCTCCTTGCCTCCACAACCTCTGAGCAGAGGACAAGTTTCTGGTGATCCAAAATCATGGACCCAGAATGAGCGTGGAGGGGCTTCTTTGCCCATGGGAGAATTTTCGGGGATGCTGAGGAGGAAGGGGTCTCATGAGTGTGCCAGGCTATTCTGACTGCTTCCATCCCTGCACCTCTTCAGTGCAGGAGCTTGCTTTTTAATTCCCTCCTTCCTCCCCTAAGCGCCTTAGGGAGCACAGACAAGAGATGCTGATGCTTTTTATAGTAGCCATAATCCCTGCTGCTCAGGGAATCCCTGCCTGCACCTCCTGCCCCGAGACACAGGGCTGAGCCTCCAAAATGGGGCTGCTGCCCAAAAACTGCCTCAAAATCCTTTGGCTCCCAGCATTGCCTCTCTCCTAGTGCACAGACCCCAGCTGGGGGTGGTTCTGGACTCAAGACTCCCTTGCAGAAGATGTGGGACAGCCACCGGTGCTGCACTCTGACAAGGAGGGACAGGCAGACAGACATAGAGACACATGGATGAGCACCAGAACAACTGCCTGGCCTCTGCTCTCCTCCAAGACTTGTGGAACAGGAACCAACCCCACAGCACAGCCACAAGAAAGTCCTCAGGCACAAGGGGAGACTGGGGGTTTCTTTCCTATCTCCCCCAGCTTTACAAAAGGGAAGCTGAGGCAGGGAGGGAGCAGGGAAGGAGCTTCTGGCCCTTCAGCCCAGGAGCAGAGTCATTCACAGGGCAGCTGATGAGCTTTAAAGGCAGATGAAGCCTTTCCTTGGATGTAAGCCCCAGGATGTGAGCTTCAGCATTTTGTCAGGATCATTTGGTGCTGGGGTGCCTGATTTCTCTCACCCAGCCTGTGCCTGCAGAGCCATGGATGGCATTTAAGCCATCCAGGCTTCATCTCTGGGCATGAAGGGGGCTGAGAAAAAGGAATGTGAAGTGGGGCAGTGGAAGGTTTGGTGTGGGGCAGGAGCAGGTTCTGTCCTGTTTCACCTCCTGTCCCTGTCCTGGCGGTCAGTGCTGTCCTTCTACCCAGCCCCAGTCCCTGTCACCAGCCCAGGACCACAGCCACCAAAGGAAGGCACGAGCACTGCAGCTGCTTTGTGTCCATTGCCATTTCTCTCTCCAGCAGCTCTGCTTTTACTTCTCTCCAGCCAAAAGTCCCCCTGACTTTGCACCCTGCCAGGAGGAACCCAACACAGCTCTTGACCTTTTACTGTTTCTGTTGTACTACCCATGGTTGGGCAGATTAACTTTTCTCTGCCCACCCACCCCAGATCAGAGGGTCTCGCAGGAGAGGGCAAATCCTGGCAAATTCCTGCCTAAAACTATTCCAGCCCTGCCTGCCCACTTTGCCCTGCTGGTCGTCTTCCCTTGTCTCCCACAGCTTCTTCACAATACATTTGCTTTAATTTTCCCTTTAAACACCTCACAGGGGACAAAAAAACAACGCTGTGGGGAGTGGTTCTTCTAGGTCAGGCTGAGCTAAGACAGGGAAAGAAGATTAATTTCTCAGAGGAGCAATTCAGATTTTTCAGCCGCTGCCCGCTGGGGACCAGGGCAGAGCTGGAGGCAGGAGCACACTCATCTCCTGGGCACACACGGATTTTGGTTGTCACCCCTGGGGTGGCACTGAGCAGGATGTCCCCAGACCCAAGTCCTGCATGGGAGGTGTAGGGGGATTCTTGCCCAGCAATGGGTGATGGGAGAGGGAAGAAGGTGGTGTATCAGGGATGCTGATGGGCCAGGGTGGGTTCCCAGCACCCAGGGAGGAGGAAGGGGAGAGCAATGCCACCACTTCCTCCCAGCCCCTCTAGCTGGCCTGGAACAGGCAGGGAATGAAGCCCTGAGCCTGTCCTTGTCACCCACCCATGCCCATACATGCAGGAGGCCCTGGGCAGTCACACTTGTTTTTCACTCCCAAGGAGTGCTGGGAAGCTCTAAAGCCAGCGGATTATTCTCCAAAGCAATGGGCTGGCCTGCTGCCAGCCCCTGGTAGGGAACAAACAACCTGGGGAGGCCTTTCCCAAAGGCTCAGCTCCTTCCTGCTTCACGCTCTGACTTTGTACCCCTGTTCAGCAGCCTCACAGCCACTCAGCTGCACACACCAAGAATCTGAGGAGGGATTTCCCAAAGGTGGAGAGGAGGCAGGAGACCCCACCTGGTGTCTGAGCTTCCCTGGGCAGAGCATCCCCTGTCCAGTGTGGCTTCTCCAGGGTGTAGTAGAGGCTCACCAGAAGACAGGCACAGGGAGGGGGGTGTCTCTTGTCCTCCTCTTTGCACAAAACCTGTAGGAGGTTCTTTGGAGACCTGTGAACCTGGGGCAGTGGGAAGGAAAAGCTGGAAGCCATCTGGAAACTCAGCACACAAGAATCCTACACTGGGCTGATTTAACCCAGTACTGGGGGTTCCTGGGCACTGTGGGGAGCAGGCTGGGTGAGGGTGTTGGCTGGAGGAGAGCTGGACAATGGGGCCAGCACGGGCACCATGCCCCAAAGGAGTGGGCTGAATTGTCCTAAATTGAAGGCAGCTTTGGCCTCAGGGAGCTCTTCCTGGGGATCTGGGGATCACCACTTTGCCTCAACCAGCACCATCAGAATACCCCCCCCACACACACACTGCCAAAACAAGCTGGGCTGAGAGCAGGGGTTGGGGGCTACACTTTGCCTTTCCTGTCCCATTTGCTGGCCTCTCCTGCCCCACACTGTCTGCAATGGGTCAGGCAGCACAAAACCAGAGCTCTGCTCACAGCACTGCTCCCCACTGAGGGATAACTGGGATGCGTGGGAGCTGCACAGGGAGCAGTACAAGGGTCAACAGGGAGCATCAGTCTCCAAAGAGGAGGGTGGGGGTGCTGTGATCCAGCCCCATGGACTGTGCTTGAACCCACACACCCCCTGCACAAACCCCCAGGGTCACCCCACAGTGATGCTCCCCATGGCAGTGAGCCCACAGGGTGGTGTGGGGCCACAGGGCTGCCAGACCAAAGGCCATGGAGTTTGGCCACCTCCCTTCCGACCATGGGGACCATGCTCTTTTTTCCCCTGAGAAAAGGATATTTTCATGCTTCCTCCCACAGGAACTAGCAGAAATTGCTTAAATGGCTGCATTGCTCTGGGGACAGGCCCTTTCGGAGCTGAGCCACACGCAGGGAAGGGAAAGCCCAGGGGACATTTTAATAACAAGCAAGGAGAGCTATTGAAGTGTTTTACTGCCTCGTTAAGGCAGTCTAATCTCTGTGTATATCTGGAAAAAAAAAATTGGCTTGCTGGTGTTTTTCTTGTAACAGAGGTGGGTGTTTTCTGGCACGGCTGGGATCCCGCCTGCTTTATCTGCTTGTTTTCTTACCTGATACCGGCACTGCACAGCCCAAGAGCAGCTCAAGGGCAGCAGCAGGCAGGGTCAGAGCCAGGCACACCAGGAGGGAGGCTGTGGATCCTTGCTGTGGGCTGTTTCCCACCTCCCATAGGTGCTCTGCCTTTCAGCCAGAGGCAGGTCCCTGGGGTGTTTCCTCAGGGGAGGTTTGGGACCTTGGCTCTGCATGTGCCCGGGCAAAGCCCAAAGGTGGGTGATCCCTCATCCAGGCAGCCCAGACACAGCAGGGAGACAACCACAGGGTCCCATCCACCCCTCCAGCTCCAAGGGCTGGGATTTGGGGAATACACAGATTTTGGTACTATAGGCACCTTGGGCTGATGTAAGCCAGGCTGAAGAGTCCACTCCCATGGAAGCCCCAGCACAAGCTCTTCTGCAGCAACACAGGGTTATCTGACTGCTGAGATCTACACTTGTAAGAGGAATAGGCTGGGCATTTTATTTCTAAGGTTTTCCTCATGACTCTGTTTTTTACCTCAGCCCAGCAGAAACTGGGGAAATCCTGCTGAGTCCTGCTGGCTCCAGCATCCAATTCCCCATTTGCAAAAGCTCCCAGTGTCAAAGCCGCGGGCCGGAAGAGATGCTGAGGCTGGGATGGCAGGGCTGGATAAGCCGATCGCATTTGCTTTGGAAAAGCTGATGTTTGCATGAGCACTGGCTCTAGTGGTTTTAAAGGGATCCACCCAGGAGCAAATCCCAACAGCCTGATATCAGAGCTCTGCTGCTCCCACCCCAGCTGGGCTGGAGAAGTCTCTGCTCTACACCCAGATCCACGCTGCACCTCCTGGGTGGAGGAAGCCAAAGGAGCCAAAGCTGCCACTGCAGAATGCAGGAAGCAAAGACTCAAGCACAGCTAACATGGCTGGAAAACACCTAAAATATTCTTTCTTAGAAATATGGAACGGGAAGGGTGAAGGTGCTGTTTGACACATAGTCCAGCCAACATCAATACAGTCACCCTTGCTCCCAGATGTGCCCTGATACCCAGCTGCTTCAGGAAAAGTGACTTTTATCACTGATTTGAGAAGGGAGAGATGCCCAGACACTTGGACTGTGCCTGTTTCAGGGCTGGGCCTAAACCTGCTCTTCTGCAGGGCTGTCCGAGGCTCCAGGACATTCCATCCTCTCCCCTTTCCCTAGAAACACCGGTGAGCTCAGCAAAGCACCCACAGCGTGGCCTGGGAGAAACACGAACATTTATTAAGCCAGCTATTTTTCTCTTGAGGATGATTTTAACAGTGCTGAAGGACTTACCCTGTCTCCCCCAGGGACCCTCAGCTGATTCACCACATGCAGGGTTAGCAGGAAAGCAGGGGACAGCCAGCCTTGGGACATGGTGGCTCAGTGTCAGCAGCACAGCTACACAGGAAGTCACAAGCTACTCGCAGGCAATGGCAAGCCAAGCACAGCTGCTCCAGGGCAGACAGATGGATGCTTGTTGCATAGGGCAACCCATTCCCAGTTTGCTGGGATTCACCCAAGTCCTCAGCAGGTACCATCTCTGAGAATCGTCCTGCTCTCTGCATACATCCAGGGAAGTTCTGAGGATCTGCAGGAGAAGGGAGGGTGCTTGGGGCTCTCAGAACAAAGGGTAACTTCCACTGAAGGTGCTGCTTCAGAGACACCAAGCTGATCCTTTTGTGCCAATCACCTTCCTAAAGACAGCCAGCTGACATCTCACCTCTGGATAGTCGCAGCCTGTCACCTCCCCCTCTCTTAGCTTCCCACAGACATCATGAGACAATGTCTTCACTCCTACCATCCCAGCACAGACAGATCCAAGCTGTGACACACTCAGGCAAGGGAACAACAGCACGATGGAGAGAGCAAAGCCGTAACAGCACTCAGCTGGGGACAGATGCACACACGGGTTCTGAAGTCAGGACACTCCAGGCTTATCCACAAATGTGGAAGAGCTTGGCTCCTTGAATCAGGATGGTCAGGTCCTTTCCTGCATCATCTGGTGCAGGCAGAAGGTCCTGCCCAAACTCTCACACAGCTCCAGCTGCAAACCATGCTCTACAAGCCAGCGAGGGGCGTACTGGGAGGCGTGGCAGGGACAACAAAAGGCACAGGCAGAAGCCAAGGCTAAAAAGACAGAAATGTTTCCAGGGCAAAGTCACTGCAGATCCACCCCGACAGAGCAGCCTCATGTTTCTGGTTGCTGGTAGGAGGCAGAGACCTGGCACCATTCATCACACAGAGAAACCCAGCCTTTACCACCATGTCAGGGGAGAGCAGGAGCCTCTCCAAGTCTGAGCCCTGCAGGCTCTGCCAGGCTGCCCATGCACTGCCACATCCCAGGGATTCTGCAGGACTGCTCCCAAGGTGGGAGACAGTCCAGGAACGAACTGGGAGAGCTGGATTTCCATTTCCCACCCAGTGCTTTGTCGTTCTCGTGTCGTCTCATCAGGAAGTCAGCACCACCATCCTTTCTCCGCAGGGCACGGACAGAGGCTCCCCAGCCCCACCTCAGATTGGCTTCACAGAGGCATCTAAACCAGGCAGGGCTTCACCCACAGGGAAGGGTTTTTTAGCATCCACCTTGTGCTGGGGCCAAACCCCAGGTCTACTCTGCCCTGGATGGACACTGGCCTTGAAGACAATGATGGAAATGAGCAGATCCAACAGTGATGCTGGGCTGATGGTCCTGCCCCACACTGAGCATGCTGGTGCCACCAAGCTGTGGATGCATGGCAGTGCCTCCTGTTCTCTCAGGGTACTCATTTTGGGTGAAGGGTCCCCAGTTTTTGCACACAGAAAGCTGAGGATTAGAGAGAGAGATCCCAGGAACACCGGTGTCCCAGGTTTCCCCACCACCACCACCAAGGACAACAGAGGGGTGTCCAGCCACCTGCAAGCAACACTCTAGAGCAAAGGATTAAACCTACCAGGACCCACCTCATCCTCCCCATCTCCCAGAAATATGCTGCAGGGCAAGCACCCATTCCCTTATGGCTGCATCACCAAATGCTGTTGGTACCATCAGAGGAACAGTGCAACACCACCAAGCCAGCCTGGCACTCCCCTCTCCAGTCACCCCAATTCTCCCAAGCACAGATAAGTGAAGCAGAGTGGGCAGCTGGGAGAGTTGGACTGGGAAGGTGAAGCCACGGGCTATAAGAATGTCACATCATCCTGTGACTGGAGCCAGCGCCAGTGGGCATCATACTCCAGGTGTAGTTTGCTGTTGAGTTTGCAGTTTTCAAGGTCAGCCTCAGCTTTCCAAGCCTTCCCATCTGGATTTTCCTTCCCCAGCCTCTCCCCGGCCCCTGGTGGTGATTTGGTGTCTCTGTCTGCCTCCAGAGAGGGGGACTGCTGGCCCAAATACCCATTGGCCACCTGGGGCTCCTTAGCAAACCGGTGATCCTGGGGCAACCCAGGTGGGGAGAGGTCCACGTGGGGCCACTCGTGCTCCTCTTTGTCCTTCTCTTGCTTTGCAAGACCCCTCTCAGGGTCGATCCTGACCCAATCCTGCTCTGCCCGGGCCAGGGCTCTGCCAGATGTGGATGCAGCAGCAGTTTCAGCAGCGCTGTGGGAGTACTCATCCATGTCATCAGCCAAGGTGTCCAGGTAGCTGCCAACAGAGATGCTGTCCAGCCTGTCGTTGGGGTCCTGCAGGCTGTCCCAGCTGCCCCGCCGTGAGGCCTCCTGGCTCTCCACCAGGCTGTACTGGCTGCTGGCCAGGCTGCTGCAGCGGCTGGTCAGGGTGCTCCGCTCCTCCAGCAGCCACTTCACCGCCTCGATGCCCTCGTTCACCACCACCAGCTGCTGCAGGATCTTCACGTCCACCGCTCGCAGGTAAGCCTGGGGGGGAGACAGAGAGCACAGGGAGGTTGAGGTGACCCCATGTCCCAGCCTACCCTGGCAGAGGTGTCACTGTGCTGGCCACAGGTCTCCTAAACTGCTTGATGAAGAGCATGGTATGGGAGAACACCCTGCAGAGAACCATCCCAGGGGGCCCTGTCCAAGACCTGAGGGCACAGACACTGATGACCAGCAACTTATGGTTCCACCAGCCACCAACCCCTCAGGGAGATAAATCCAGGGCACCTGTGTTGCTATCTTCTATGGGAACAAGAAGTAAGCAAAGAACTGGAGGTACTGGATGCAGATCTGATCCCAGAGCGTCCTGCAAGACCTAGGAGGTTAGCAGGGCAAGAGGATCAAGCATTGCTCAGTGCAAGTGTTTGGCTGGACCACCAGCACTTCCCCAGGCTGGTCCCTTCATGCCTTTACTTCTCATCTTCTAGGGTTTGAACCAAGCCTGGTGACAATGTCATAATGCAGGATTTAGAGACCCGAATCACTCCCAAAATGGGAGGACAAGGAAGACAGGTATTGCTGATCACACCACTTGCCTCACTGACTCCTGCCCCTCTGAGCCTGGGGAAGCTCTTTGCAAACCTCAGTTACTGCAGAAACATCTGTTTTCCTAATGGAAAGCCCTGTGTGCCAAGACATTCCTGTCTGTATGATACTGGCCGCCAAAAGCCACTGGATTTCCCCTACACAGGACACAAATATTTTGCCAGGAAAGGAAATAAGGCGACGAAGGGGGGGGGGGGGAAA